>JBAMJR010000194.1:1000000-1428115 GCA_038501785.1 Myoxocephalus aenaeus
TTGGCTATATGTCTGTCTGGCTGGTTGGCTGTCTGGCTGGTTGGCTGTCTGGCTGTCTGTCTCGCTGGCTGTCTGGCTGGCTGTCTGTCTGGTTGGCTGGCTGTCTGGTTGGTTGTCTGTCTGTCTAGTTGGCTGGCTGTCTGGCTGTATGGCTGTCTTTCTGGTTGTATGGCTGTCTGGCTGTCTGGTTGGCTGGCTGGCTGTTTGGCTGTCTGGCTGTCTGTCTGGCTGTATGGCTGGCTGGTTGGCTGTCTGGCTGTTTGGCTGTCTGTCTGGCTGTATGGCTGTCTGGCTGTATGGCTGTCTGGCTAGCTGTATGGCTGTCTGTCTGGCTCTCTGTCTGGCTGTCTGGTTGGCTGTCTGGCAGTCTGGTTGGCTGGCTGGTTGGCTGGCTGTATGTCTGTCTGTCTGTCTGTCTGTCTGTCTGTCTGGTTGTCTGTCTGTCTGTCTGTCTGGCTAGCTCTCTCTCTGTATGGCTGGCTGGCTGGCTGGCTGGTTGGCTGTCTGGCGTATGTCTGTCTCGCTGTCTGGCTGTATGGCTGGCTTGCTGGCTGGCTGTCTGTCTGTCTGTCTGGTTGGCTGGTTGGCTGTCTGGCGTATGGCTGTCTCTCTGTCCCTCTGGCTGGTTGGCTGTCTGGCTGGCTGTCTGGTTGGCTGTCTGGCTGTCTGGTTGGCTGGTTGGCTGTCTGGCTGGCTGTCTGGCTGGCTGGCTGGCTGTATGGCTGGCTGACTGGTTGGTTGTCTGTCTGTCTGGTTGTCTGTCTGGCTGGCTGTATGGCTGGCTGTCTGGTTGGCTGGCTGTCTTTCTGGCTGTATGGCTGGCTGTATGGCTAGCTGTCTGGCTGGCTGGCTGTATGGCTGTCTGGCTCTCTGTCTGGCTGGCTGGCTGGCTGTCTGTCTGGCCCTCTGTCTGGCTGTCTGGTTGGCTGTATGTCTGGCTGGCTGTCTGTATGGCTTTATGGCTGTCTGGCTGGCTGGCTGGCTGTCTGGCTCTATCTGTCTGGCTGGCTGGCTGGCTGTCTGTCTGGCCCTCTGTCTGGCTGTCTGGTTGGCTGTATGTCTGTCTGGCTGTCTGTATGGCTGGCTGGCTGGCTGGCTGGCTGTCTGGCTCTCTGTCTGGCTGTCTGGCTGGCTGGTTGGCTGTCTGTCTGTCTGGTTGGCTGGTTGGCTGGCTGGCTGGCTGGCTGTATGGCTGTCTGGTTGGCTGGCTGGCTGGTTGGCCGTCTGGCTGTTTGGCTGTCTGTCTCTCTGGCTGGCTGTCTGGCTGTATGGCTGTCTGGCTGTCTGGCTAGCTCTCTCTCTGTATGTCTGTCTCGCTGTCTGGCTGGTTGGCTGGTTGGCTGGTTGGCTGTCTGGCGTATGGCTGTCTCTCTGTCCCTCTGTATGGCTGACTGTCTGTCTGTCTCGCTGTCTGGCTGTATGGCTGGCTTGCTGGCTGTCTGTCTGTCTGTCTGGCTGGTTGGCTGTCTGGCGTATGGCTGTCTCTCTGTCCCTCTGTATGGCTGGCTGGTTGGCTATATGTCTGTCTGGCTGGTTGGCTGTCTGGCTGTCTGTCTCGCTGGCTGTCTGGCTGTCTGGCTGGCTGTCTGTCTGGCTGTATGGCTGTCTGTCTGGCTGTCTGTCTCGCTGGCTGTCTGGCTGTCTGGCTGGCTGTCTGGTTGGCTGTATGTCTGGCTGGCTGTCTGTATGGCTTTCTGGCTGGCTATCTGTCTGGCTGTCTGTATGGCTGGCTGGTTGGCTGGCTGGTTGGCTGTCTGTCTGGTTGGCTGGCTGTATGGCTGGCTGTCTGGTTGGTTGGCTGGCTGTCTGGTTGGCTGGCTGGCTGGCTTTCTGTCTGGCTGTCTGGCTTGCTGGCTGGCTGGCTGGCTGGTTGTATGGCTGGCTGGCTGTCTGGCTCTCTGTCTGGCTGTCTGGTTGGCTGTATGTCTGTCTGGCTGTCTGTATGGCTGGCTGTCTGGTTGGCTGTCTGTCTGGCTGGCTGGCTGGCTGGCTGTCTGGCTGTCTGTCTGGCTGTTTGGCTGTCTGTCTCTCTGGCTGGCTGTCTGGCTGTATGGCTGGCTGGCTGTCTGTCTGGTTGGCTGGCTGGCTGTCTGGTTGGTTGTCTGTCTGGTTGTCTGTCTGGCTGGCTGGCTGGCTGGCTGGCTGGCTGTATGGCTGGCTGTCTGGTTGGTTGTCTGTCTGTCTGGTTGGTTGGCTGGTTGGCTGTCTGGCGTATGGCTGTCTCTCTGTCCCTCTGTATGGCTGGCTGGCTGGTTGGCTATATGTCTGTCTGTCTCGCTGGCTGTCTGGCTGTCTGGCTGTCTGTCTGGTTGGCTGGTTGGCTGGTTGTCTGGCTGTCTGGCTGGCTGGTTGTATGGCTGGCTGTCTGGTTGGCTGGCTGGCTGTCTGGTTGGTTGTCTGTCTGGTTGGCTGTCTGTCTGGCTGTATGGCTGGCTGGCTGGCTGTATGGCTGTATGGCTGGCTGGCTGGTTGGCTGGCTGTCTTTCTGGCTGTATGGCTGGCTGGTTGGCTGTCTGTCTGTCTGGCTGTCTGGCTGGCTGGCTGGCTGTATGGCTGTCTGGCTCTCTGTCTGTCTGGCTGGCTGGCTGTATGGCTGTCTGTCTGGCTCTCTGTCTGTTTGGTTGGCTGGCTGGCTGGCTGGCTTTCTGTCTGGCTGTCTGGCTTGCTGGCTGGCTGGCTGGCTGGCTGGTTGTATGGCTGTCTGGCTGTCTGTCTGTCTGTCTGGCTAGCTCTCTCTCTGTATGTCTGTCTCGCTGTCTGGCTGTATGGCTGGCTTGCTGGCTGGCTGTCTGGCTGGTTGGCTGTATGGCGTATGGCTGTCTCTCTGTCCCTCTGTATGGCTGACTGTCTGTCTGTATGTCTGTCTCGCTGTCTGGCTGTATGGCTGGCTTGCTGGCTGTCTCTCTGTCCCTCTGTATGGCTGGCTGGCTGGTTGGCTATATGGCTGTGTGGCTGGTTGGCTGTCTGGCTGGCTGTCTGGCTGTCTGGTTTGCTGTCTGTCTGGTTGGCTGGCTGTCTGGCTGTCTGGTTGGTTGTCTGTCTGTCTGGTTGGCTGTCTGGCTGTCTGGTTGGCTGGTTGGCTGGTTGGCTGGCTGTCTGGCTGTCTGGCTGTATGGTTGGTTGTCTGTCTGTCTGGTTGGCTGTCTGGCTGGCTGTCTGTATGTCTGTCTCGCTGGCTGGCTGTATGGCTGGCTTGCTGGCTGGCTGTCTGTCTGTCTGGCTGGTTGGCTGGTTGGCTGTCTGGCGTATGGCTGTCTCTCTGTCCCTCTGTATGGCTGGCTGGCTGGTTGGCTGTCTGGCTGTTTGGCTGTCTGGCTAGCTCTCTCTCTGTATGTCTGTCTCGCTGTCTGGCTGTATGGCTGGCTTGCTGGCTGGCTGTCTGGCTGGTTGGCTGGTTGGCTGGTTGGCTGGTTGGCTGTCTGGCGTATGGCTGTCTCTCTGTCCCTCTGTATGGCTGACTGTCTGTCTGTATGTCTGTCTCGCTGTATGGCTGGCTTGCTGGCTGGCTGTCTGTCTGTCTGGCTGGTTGGCTGGTTGGCTGTCTGGCGTATGGCTGTCTCTCTGTCCCTCTGTATGGCTGACTGTCTGTCTGTATGTCTGTCTCGCTGTATGGCTGGCTTGCTGGCTGGCTGTCTGTCTGTCTGGCTGGTTGGCTGGTTGGCTGTCTGGCGTATGGCGGTCTCTCTGTCCCTCTGTATGGCTGACTGTCTGTCTGTATGTCTGTCTCGCTGTATGGCTGGCTTGCTGGCTGGCTGTCTGTCTGTCTGGCTGGTTGGCTGGTTGGCTGTCTGGCGTATGGCTGTCTCTCTGTCCCTCTGTATGGCTGACTGTCTGTCTGTATGTCTGTCTCGCTGTATGGCTGGCTTGCTGGCTGGCTGTCTGTCTGTCTGGCTGGTTGGCTGGTTGGCTGTCTGGCGTATGGCTGTCTCTCTGTCCCTCTGTATGGCTGGCTGGCTGGTTGGCTATATGTCTGTCTGTCTCGCTGGCTGTCTGGCTGTCTGTCTGGTTGGCTGGTTGGCTGGCTGTCTGGCTGTCTGGCTGGCTGGTTGGCTGGCTGTATGGCTGGCTGTCTGGCTGTCTGGTTGGCTGGCTGGCTGTCTGGTTGGTTGTCTGTCTGGTTGGCTGTCTGTCTGGCTGTATGGCTGTCTGGTTGGTTGTCTGTCTGTCTGGTTGGCTGTCTGGCTGTATGGCTGGCTGGCTGGTTGGCTGGCTGTCTTTCTGGCTGTATGGCTGGCTGGTTGGCTGTCTGTCTGGCTGTATGGCTGGCTGGTTGGCTGTCTGTCTGGCTGGCTGTATGGCTGTCTGGCTCTCTGTCTGTCTGGCTGGCTGGCTGTATGGCTCTCTGTCTGGCTCTCTGTCTGGCTGTCTGTATGGCTGGCTGGTTGGCTGTCTGTCTGGTTGGCTGGTTGGCTGGCTGTATGGCTGGCTGTCTGGTTTTTTTGGCTGGCTGGCTGGCTGGCTTTCTGTCTGGCTGTCTGGCTTGCTGGCTGGCTGGCTGGCTGGTTGTATGGCTGGCTGGCTGTCTAGCTGGCTGTATGTCTGTCTGTCTGGCTGTCTGGCTGTATGGCTGGCTTGCTGGCTGGCTGTCTGTCTGTCTGGCTGGTTGGCTGGTTGGCTGTCTGGCGTATGGCTGTCTCTCTGTCCCTCTGTATGGCTGGCTGGCTGGTTGGCTATATGGCTGTGTGGCTGGTTGGCTGTCTGGTTGGCTGTCTGTCTGGTTGGCTGGCTGTCTGGCTGTCTGGTTGGTTGTCTGTCTGTCTGGTTGGCTGTCTGGCTGGCTGTCTGTCTGTCTGGCTGGCTGTATGGCTGGCTGGCTGTATGGCTGGCTGTCTGGTTGGTTGTCTGTCTGTCTGTCTGGTTGTCTGGTTGTCTGGTTGGCTGTCTGGCTGGCTGTCTGGTTGGCTGTCTGGCGTATGGCTGTCTCTCTGTCCCTCTGTATGGCTGGTTGGCTATATGTCTGTCTGGCTGGTTGGCTGTCTGGCTGTCTGTCTCGCTGGCTGGTTGACTGTCTGGCTGGTTGGCTGGTTTGCTGGCTGGCTGTATGGCTGGCTGTCTGTCTGGTTGGCTGGCTTGCTGGCTGTATGGCTGTCCGGCTGGCTGGCTGGTTGGCTGTCTGGCTGTCTGGTTGGCTGTCTGGCTGGCTGTCTGGCTCTCTGTCTGGCTGTCTGGTTGGCTGTATGTCTGGCTGGCTGTCTGTATTGCTTTCTGGCTGGCTGTCTGGCTCTCTGTCTGGCTGTCTGGTTGGCTGTATGTCTGGTTGGCTGTATGTCTGGTTGGCTGTTTGGCTGGCTGTCTGTCTGTCTGTCTGGCTGGCTGGCTGTCTGGCTGTCTGTCTGGCTGTATGGCTGGCTGTCTGGTTGGTTGTCTGGCTGTCTGGCTGTCTGTCTGTCTGGCTGTCTGGCTGTCTGTCTGGCTGTTTGGCTGTCTGTCTGTCTGGCTGTCTGGCTGGCTGTCTGGCTGTATGGCTGTCTGTCTGGCTGTTTGGCTGGCTGTTTGGCTGGCTGTCTGGCTGTCTGGCTGGCTGTCTGGCTGGCTGGCTGGCTGTCTGTCTGGCTGTTTGGCTGGCTGTCTGGCTCTCTGTCTGGCTGTTTGGCTGGCTGTCTGGCTGGCTGTCTGGCTGTTTGGCTGTCTGGCTGTCTGTCTGGCTGTTTGGCTGGCTGTTTGGCTGGCTGTCTGGCTGTCTGTCTGGCTGTTTGGCTGTCTGTCTGTCTGGCTGGCTGTTTGGCTGTCTGTCTGTCTGGCTGGCTGTTTGGCTGTCTGTCTGTCTGGCTGCTGTCTGTCTGTCTGTCTGGCTGTTTGGCTGTCTGGCTGGCTGTCTGGCTGTCTGGCTGTCTGGCTGGCTGTTTGGCTGGCTGTTTGGCTGGCTGTCTGTCTGGCTGTTTGGCTGGCTGTCTGGCTCTCTGTCTGGCTGTTTGGCTGGCTGTCTGGCTGTCTGTCTGTCTGTCTGGCTGTTTGGCTGTCTGGCTGTCTGTCTGGCTGTTTGGCTGGCTGTTTGGCTGGCTGTCTGGCTGTCTGTCTGGCTGTTTGGCTGTCTGGCTGTCTGTCTGGCTGTTTGGCTGTCTGTCTGTCTGGCTGTCTGTCTGGCTGTCTGGCTGTCTGGCTGTCTGGCTGGCTGTTTGGCTGGCTGTTTGGCTGGCTGTCTGTCTGGCTGTCTGTCTGGCTGGCTGTCTGGCTGTCTGGCTGTCTGTCTGGCTGTTTGGCTGGCTGTCTGGCTGTTTGGCTGGCTGTCTGGCTGTCTGTCTGGCTGTATGGCTGGCTGTCTGTCTGGCTGTTTGGCTGGCTGGCTGGCTGTCTGTATGGCTGGCTGTCTGGTTGTCTGTCTGCCTGTTTGTATGGCTGGCTGGCTGGCTGGCTGTCTGTATGGCTGGCTGTCTGGTTGTCTGTCTGCCTGTCTGTATGGCTAGCTGGCCGCCTGGCTGTCTGCCTGTCTGGCTTTCTGGCTGGCTAAAATATTCACTTTCGGCTAATTAGAAACTCTAAATGATCAACTTCAATCGGTCATGAAAGGGTGTATCCTGGTTATCAGGTGTCTCCCTTTCATACATGAATTAAACTGAATTTAAAATCAAATAAATGTTTCTGTCTCTCTGATTCAATATTAATACAATTGCATGACATGATGGTGACTATAAAGAAGTATCTGTTTGGTTGTGATTTTAACTAAACTGAAGCTGATCAATAAAATGATCAATGTTACGTCATAAAAGAAGTTCCAAATGGTATTTTAGGTTAACGACAGGAGCAGGTTCTGTAATAAACAATTATATTCTACAGTAAAAAACATGTAATCTTCATCACCGAGGGGTTTAAGGATAGTTTTAATATTAGTATTATTCACCAGTAATGTCTATTTCCCTCATTGTGTGAGTTGACTGATATCGAGTTCATCACTCGTCCTTTTCTATTACTTCAGTTGTCTCACTGACAGCTAAGTTAATGAAACGCAGTAAACAGAATATATGTATGAACACTTTTAAAATGCAAAGTGTCTCTAAATAACTGCAGGCTTTATTAATGTGGAAAGATTACAGACTTATGAAAAAACTGAAATAATACATCCTGTCTGAATAGGCTCACGTATGAATTTAAGTTTAGGACCATTTTTAAGACCATTTCTTATCTATTTCTATACATAATTAACCCGATAATAAAAGTAAATTAAATGTAAATGAATTTTGTAGAGCAGCTCATATCCAACATAAATAACCTGAAAGTTAACACTATTGAGAAGCATTCAGAGAAATACTTTGATCAAAGTCATCTCTACGGCTCACTAATTAAAAAGCTGCAAACATGAATTCATGGTGAGATTTATTAGTGAGACTTTAAAGGTCAAAGGTCAAACTCTGGTTTGAACTTGCACCGATGGATTCTCAGGTATTTTTGAACAACACAGTGACAGAAGTCTGATTACGAAATGTAACGAGCAGGAATGAACAGCAGCGTTCACTTCAGATCATATTATCATTCTTAGAATAAATGAAACCAGTTTGGATCAAATCGTCTCATCTTCTGTCACTTTCATGTCTCCATGTTGTTCCTTTAGAATCTCTCTAACAAGGTTTTATGAGCTGAAATGGAAGTTCAGATTCTGCAGTAAACAAAGCGTGTGTTATTCTTTGATGATGATTTGTATAATTCTAGAAATTAAGAAACATATTTTCTTTTTTTAGAACGATTATTCATCATATTCGATTCTCATTTATATAAATAAATTAGAAAGAATTTTCTTAAACTCAACTGCAATAAATCTGAATTGCTCATCATCGGCCCGAACTCCCTCACCCGCTCAGCCCAGACCTTCTCTCTGAACAGTGATGGCTCCGCCCCCTCCACCCAGATCCGCAACCTCGGCATCATCCTCGACCCCACCCTCTCTTTCCTACCCCACGGCAACCACGTCCCCAAAACTGCCTTCTTTCACCTCAGGAACATTGTCCTCTGCCACCACTGAAATCCTCATCCATGCTCTCATAACATCTAGACTCAATTATTGCAACAGCATCCTCTACGGCTCTCCCATCAAAATTATCAACGAACTTCAATATGTTCAGAACTCTGCCGCTCGACTGCTGACCTCCACCTGCCGCTATGACCACATCAACCTCCACTGGCTCCCGGTCAAATACAGGATTGACTTTAAAATGTTACTCACCACCTACAAAGCACTAGACACCTTTCAGACCTCCTCCCCCTTCACGCCCCAACCTGTTGCCTCAGGTCCGCCGATACGAACACTCTGAAGACCATCAGGACCAAGCGCCGGACCTGGGGTGACAGGGCCTTCTGCTGCTGCTGCACCCTCTGGAACGCCTCCCCATCCACATCCGTCAGGCTCCCACACTATCATCCTTCAAGCAAGCCCTCAAGACACGCCTCTTCAAACTCGCCTTCACCTGCTAACCCCTGCTCCCTACCCTTCACCTGCTAACCCCTGCTCCCTACCCTTCACCTGCTAACCCCTGCTCCCTACCCTTCACCTGCTAACCCCTGCTCCCTACCCTTCACCTGCTAACCCCTGCTCCCTACCCTTCACCTGTTAACCCCTGCTCCCTACCCTTCACCTGCTAACCCCTGCTCCCTACCCTTCACCTGCTAACCCCTGCTCCCTACCCTTCACCTGTTAACCCCTGCTCCCTACCCTTCACCTGCTAACCCCTGCTCCCTACCCTTCACCTGCTAACCCCTGCTCCCTACCCTTCACCTGTTAACCCCTGCTCCCTACCCTTCACCTGTTAACCTCTGCTCCCTACCCTTCACCTGTTAACCCCTGCTCCCTACCCTTCACCTGCTAACCCCTGCTCCCTACCCTTCACCTGTTAACCCCTGCTCCCTACCCTTCACCTGCTAACCTCTGCTCCCTACCCTTCACCTGCTAACCCCTGCTCCCTACCCTACACCTGCTAACCCCTGCTCCCTACTCTTCACCTGCTAACCCCTGCTCCCTACCCTTCACCTGCTAACCCCTGCTCCCTACTCTTCACCTGCTAACCCCTGCTCCCTACTCTTCACCTGCTAACCCCTGCTCCCTACCCTACACCTGCTAACCCCTGCTCCCTACTCTTCACCTGCTAACCCCTGCTCCCTACTCTTCACCTGCTAACCCCTGCTCCCTACTCTTCACCTGCTAACCCCTGCTCCCTACTCTTCACCTGCTAACCCCTGCTCCCTACCCTTCACCTGCTAACCCCTGCTCCCTACCCTTCACCTGCTAACCCCTGCTCCCTACTCTTCACCTGCTAACCCCTGCTCCCTACTCTTCACCTGCTAACCCCTGCTCCCTACTCTTCACCTGCTAACCCCTGCTCCCTACCCTTCACCTGTTAACCCCTGCTCCCTACTCTTCACCTGCTAACCCCTGCTCCCTACTCTTCACCTGCTAACCCCTGCTCCCTACTCTTCACCTGCTAACCCCTGCTCCCTACCCTTCACCTGCTAACCCCTGCTCCCTACCCTTCACCTGCTAACCCCTGCTCCCTACTCTTCACCTGCTAACCCCTGCTCCCTACTCTTCACCTGCTAACCCCTGCTCCCTACCCTTCACCTGCTAACCCCTGCTCCCTACCCTTCACCTGCTAACCCCTGCTCCCTACTCTTCACCTGCTAACCCCTGCTCCCTACTCTTCACCTGCTAACCCCTGCTCCCTACTCTTCACCTGCTAACCCCTGCTCCCTACTCTTCACCTGCTAACCCCTGCTCCCTACTCTTCACCTGCTAACCCCTGCTCCCTACCCTTCACCTGTTAACCCCTGCTCCCTACCCTTCACCTGCTAACCCCTGCTCCCTACTCTTCACCTGCTAACCCCTGCTCCCTACTCTTCACCTGCTAACCCCTGCTCCCTACTCTTCACCTGCTAACCCCTGCTCCCTACCCTTCACCTGCTAACCCCTGCTCCCTACTCTTCACCTGCTAACCCCTGCTCCCTACTCTTCACCTGCTAACCCCTGCTCCCTACTCTTCACCTGCTAACCCCTGCTCCCTACCCTTCACCTGCTAACCCCTGCTCCCTACCCTACACCTGCTAACCCCTGCTCCCTACCCTTCACCTGTTAACCCCTGCTCCCTACTCTTCACCTGCTAACCCCTGCTCCCTACCCTTCACCTGCTAACCCCTGCTCCCTACCCTTCACCTGCTAACCCCTGCTCCCTACCCTTCACCTGCTAACCCCTGCTCCCTACTCTTCACCTGCTAACCCCTGCTCCCTACCCTTCACCTGCTAACCCCTGCTCCCTACTCTTCACCTGTTAACCCCTGCTCCCTACTCTTCACCTGCTAACCCCTGCTCCCTACCCTTCACCTGCTAACCCCTGCTCCCTACTCTTCACCTGCTAACCCCTGCTCCCTACTCTTCACCTGCTAACCCCTGCTCCCTACCCTTCACCTGTTAACCCCTGCTCCCTACTCTTCACCTGCTAACCCCTGCTCCCTACTCTTCACCTGCTAACCCCTGCTCCCTACTCTTCACCTGCTAACCCCTGCTCCCTACCCTTCACCTGCTAACCCCTGCTCCCTACCCTTCACCTGTTAACCTCTGCTCCCTACCCTTCACCTGTTAACCCCTGCTCCCTACCCTTCACCTGCTAACCTCTGCTCCCTACCCTTCACCTGCTAACCCCTGCTCCCTACCCTACACCTGCTAACCCCTGCTCCCTACCCTTCACCTGCTAACCCCTGCTCCCTACTCTTCACCTGCTAACCCCTGCTCCCTACTCTTCACCTGCTAACCCCTGCTCCCTACTCTTCACCTGCTAACCCCTGCTCCCTACTCTTCACCTGCTAACCCCTGCTCCCTACCCTTCACCTGCTAACCCCTGCTCCCTACCCTTCACCTGCTAACCCCTGCTCCCTACCCTACACCTGCTAACCCCTGCTCCCTACTCTTCACCTGCTAACCCCTGCTCCCTACTCTTCACCTGCTAACCCCTGCTCCCTACCCTACACCTGCTAACCCCTGCTCCCTACTCTTCACCTGCTAACCCCTGCTCCCTACTCTTCACCTGCTAACCCCTGCTCCCTACTCTTCACCTGCTAACCCCTGCTCCCTACTCTTCACCTGCTAACCCCTGCTCCCTACCCTTCACCTGCTAACCCCTGCTCCCTACCCTTCACCTGCTAACCCCTGCTCCCTACTCTTCACCTGCTAACCCCTGCTCCCTACCCTTCACCTGTTAACCCCTGCTCCCTACTCTTCACCTGCTAACCCCTGCTCCCTACTCTTCACCTGCTAACCCCTGCTCCCTACCCTTCACCTGCTAACCCCTGCTCCCTACTCTTCACCTGCTAACCCCTGCTCCCTACTCTTCACCTGCTAACCCCTGCTCCCTACTCTTCACCTGCTAACCCCTGCTCCCTACCCTTCACCTGTTAACCCCTGCTCCCTACTCTTCACCTGCTAACCCCTGCTCCCTACTCTTCACCTGCTAACCCCTGCTCCCTACTCTTCACCTGCTAACCCCTGCTCCCTACTCTTCACCTGCTAACCCCTGCTCCCTACTCTTCACCTGCTAACCCCTGCTCCCTACTCTTCACCTGCTAACCCCTGCTCCCTACTCTTCACCTGCTAACCCCTGCTCCCTACCCTTCACCTGCTAACCCCTGCTCCCTACCCTTCACCTGCTAACCCCTGCTCCCTACTCTTCACCTGCTAACCCCTGCTCCCTACTCTTCACCTGCTAACCCCTGCTCCCTACTCTTCACCTGCTAACCCCTGCTCCCTACTCTTCACCTGCTAACCCCTGCTCCCTACTCTTCACCTGCTAACCCCTGCTCCCTACCCTTCACCTGTTAACCCCTGCTCCCTACCCTTCACCTGCTAACCCCTGCTCCCTACTCTTCACCTGCTAACCCCTGCTCCCTACTCTTCACCTGCTAACCCCTGCTCCCTACTCTTCACCTGCTAACCCCTGCTCCCTACCCTTCACCTGCTAACCCCTGCTCCCTACTCTTCACCTGCTAACCCCTGCTCCCTACTCTTCACCTGCTAACCCCTGCTCCCTACTCTTCACCTGCTAACCCCTGCTCCCTACTCTTCACCTGCTAACCCCTGCTCCCTACCCTTCACCTGCTAACCCCTGCTCCCTACCCTTCACCTGCTAACCCCTGCTCCCTACCCTTCACCTGCTAACCCCTGCTCCCTACCCTTCACCTGCTAACCCCTGCTCCCCCTACGCTCCACTATAGGACTCATTCCGTTGCAGCTTCTCCAGTTATCTTTTTATCAACATTTTTCTGTTTGTTTGTTTTGTTTGCTCCATTGTCTTTCTATTGTTTGTTTTGTTCTGTTTGTCTCTGTCCTATGTAAAGCGTCTTTGAGCATTTTAAAAAGCGCTATATCAAATTAAAGTATTATTATTATTATATAAATTAATAATTTAGTAAATACGGCCAAATAACACGTAGTAGTCAGAACAGCCTTTTAAAAGACGCTCTACAATCAAATGATTGTCGAGCTGTTATGAGGCTGTATTTTGTTTCAGAGTTCAGTTTAATAAAGTCAACAGTTCATTGTTACGCAACGGTGGCATGGAAATATCATTTTGATTTCAGAAAACAACACTTTTTGAGTTAAGATTGTATTTGTTTACACAAGGAACCGTGTAGAATATTATGACTTTTTGATTGTATGTGATGGGGACATGTATACTGTTGTTTACTGGGCAATTTAGTTTAACCCTCCCGTTGTCCTCAGCGTCAAAATGACCCGCGTACAAGTGTATGTGTACGTGTCAATATCCCTCCCGTTGTCTTGGGGTCAAAGTGACCCGCGAACGAGTGTGTATGTACAGTTGTATGTATGTGTATAAACAATGGTTTATGGGCCCAAAAAAAATTGATGCGCGCAAACCTGCCTCTTCCATAGGGGCTAAGCCCCCCCTTTCTTTCAGTCCTAACGCCCCTGCTTCTGATGCATGTGTCAGTTTACCCCCGCTGTGATGCTGACTGTGACCAAGCCTCCATATTTTTCAGCTGCCCCGCATGTGAATGGGTTTCCTTAAAAGTAAAAAGCTGAGAGCTCCCCTCTGAGTTGTTTAGCTCTCCTGGATCAGGTGTTTTTTTGGGGGGGTTCCAGCACCAGGAAATAACCGGTCCTCCCTAACCGGGCCTCCGCCTGACAAACAGCCAAACCCTCCGGGACCATCATGAGACCGCTGCTGTCCAAGTGTGGAACTACTTTCTCTGATGCACCGAGAAGCAGCATGAAAGATTTAATCTGTTTGAATGTCTAAATCCAGACCAACTAGTCCGATGTAACATGTAACATGTAACATGTAACGTGTGTGTGTTGTTGTGAACTGTCAGCCGGCCAGGTGAGCTTGTCGATAAGACCGGTCTCATCTGATGTGGCTCGATCCTTTGTAGTTTGGACTTCCCCCTCTCTGGTTACGTTATTTACCATCTCACCAGGGATGCAGCCATAGTTCACACAGGGTGTTTATCACTTGGGCGAATGAGATCTCTCCAAATAAATCAATCAATAAATGCATCATAAACCAATCGGAGCGCACTGTATGCCCTGAATGCAGCCTCATTCTCTCGTTGGTTTAAACGAACGCTATTGTAGTAGCGTATGTAATATATATTACATATGCAATATACATTACATACGCTATTGTAGTAGCGTATGTAATATATATTACATATGCAATATACATTACATATGCTATTGTAGTAGCGTATGTACATTACATATGTAATGTACAAATAAGGTGTTAATGTTTCACGATTTTATGACATTATTGGCATTTAATGTTGTTGACTTAATCATTTATAATGGTATGAGATAACTGTTATTGAACTACATTACAGGTCAAAGGGGCAGGTGTGTGTGTTTGTATACATGTAGGTGCAAGGGAACAAGATGTGACCTTAATATATGTTTAATTAATACATATCATTATTATCATGTTCATAACACTGCTGCAGCTTATTTCAAAATGATCATATAGAATTTACCAACACTGGAGAGGCTTAACAAAATAAAGAAATACATAGAAAATAACTACAAGGTACATTTGTGTTTTTACTTTGCACAATCAGAGGTCCGGCTCAAAGAGTATTGTCAGGTACACACTGTCGGCCTAAAGAGATCAATGACATGTGAGACTCATTGCACGATATAAAAATTAAATTATGAGATTAAAGTTCAGGTGAACGTGACACTCAGTCAGTAGTCTGTTTTACAGACAGTCCGCTGTCGCCCCCTGCTGGTCACTCCGTGCTGCGCACCCTGCTGGGGTTCGTTTCAGGTAACATGTAGTGTTAATAAAGACTTTGACATGTGCTCAGTTACTGAATGCACATTACATGAAGATTTATGAAATGAGTAACATCCAAATGTAAAAAGTCTGCACTTATCCACAAGATGGCCTCATTATCAGTTTATTTTCTCTTATATTTTGTGCAGTAAGCCACCATTACCACGAATAAGAACGATAATACATATGTGTGTAAATATATTGTGAGATCTGTGTACTGCCTATAAACTACACATGAATTCTACACATGGGAAACACTATTTCTGGCTCCACAAGTGGAACAATAAGGGCTTTTATTCATACCAGTCCCTGCATGAGTACCACGACACAGATGCAGAGTTTGTGCACTTGGATGGGAAGGCCCGCTTTATTTTGGGAAAGCCGCTCACAGGTACCTGAGATCCCCAACATGGAGGATGTTGTGGATGTAAAGCACGTTAGTATCAAGGGATGATGAGAACAAACTCTTTGACCACAGGGACTTCATCTTCACCTCCAGCTTCACGAGAAACACTCAGATCTCTGAGCACATCACTGACTTGAGCTTGTGAGGGGCTGTGCTTTATTCCCCTTGTGCAATCCAACGTCTTCCACTAAAAATATATATTTGGGAAGGGAAAAAAGGACCAGGACAAATATGTCAAATATGAATTATTCCATATGTTTCTGTCACAAATAAGGAATCCTTTTAGTTTTTTAAGGTTTCCTGACTATTTCTCAATGGCCTCGTTCTAATATCTGTTCTCATGATGTTCAGAGACCAGTTCACAAAGACTGAGGGGAGGCTGCTATTCTCCTAAAACTCCAGCTCACAATACAGTGTAATATATAATTTGATCTATTTGGATGCATCTTTTGGTTTAGTATTCCCTGTGCTAAAGGTTTCATACTCCAAAGAATATACAGCAGTACCTGGCTGAAAAATTGTTTTACTAATTTAGTTGTATTCTCATTTTGGTGTAAAAGGTGTTGATGTCCTCATTCTGTGTGGTGATGTGCAGATTGTTGCCTTATCAGCACTGTTCTGCTCTGATGGGCCCACACCGCCACCATCTGGCCGTGATGCAGTATTACACCCCTTTGCTTTTTCCAGACAGGGAACGTCTTGAAGCACAAACCTTTAATGACCTTGGCTGGACCTCAACCCATAGAGAGCGTGGAACATGTGACAGACTGCACTGCGAGGAGTAAACACTTAGGAGTGTTTTTGTTTTAGGAGGTGCAAGATTCAGGAAAGTATATCGCTGATGCCTTTTTTACACAAACACGAGAATGAAATATACTTTAGTTTAGAGGAACTACAGGTGGCAAAGCAGATAGAAGCCCTTTTCATCCATTTAGTGTTGGTGATGTCAGTGTTTGAAAAAATAACCACAGTTCTTGGACTACTGGCATATTTAAACTTTGATTTTTACACTATAACTAGAAATAGGCTCCTCACCGCAGTAGCCATTGGACTCAAAATACATAATTTGTCTAAACTAAATGTTTATGTAAATATAATCACTCAAGTTGAGGCTTTTTCCATCAGTCATTCTGCTCTTACTAAAACTGAATGTTGACTTACAAGTACATACATGGTATGCAATGCCACGATGTTTATCATTCAAACCTGAACAGATCTATAAACTTAAATAAAGTAACGGCTTGTAACATGACATTCACAAGAGGCGGTTTGTCAAATTCTAGATGAACCTCACAAACTGAAGTCTAAAAGTACTTCTCATTAGTTCAAATAGAAAGCATATTTAGCTTTTAGGACATGAGAAGGTTTGGCCCACGGCGTCTACAGTTGAACTGTACTATTAAAGGTTGATCTAACTCAATAACATACGTTTGATTTAATGCAGTTAGAAATGTTCTTGATTGAGTTGGCTTTTTAAAAGTATGTTTGAATCTCTAATTGCAAATAAAATGTTGCCACTTTTGTTATGAATTAGTTAATTTAAAACCCAACAGACAGGAATTAGTCTTTAAAACGGCCTGCTGATGTTTGATTATCACAATGCTATAATAACCTGAAATGACTCGTTAATAAACAACCAGTCTTTTGTTTTAAGTCGGTCTAAAGTTCACAGGCGGTTCATCGTCCGCCTCTCCATCAGTAAAAAATTAATCTCGGTGTTTTGCTTGTGTTGCAATGCGAGGGGAAAAAAAGTGATCACACACGCCGTCGGTTTTTGACAAACTTTGTTTTTACTTTGCAGTATAGAAATCATTTGAGCCCAAGATGTTGTGTTTTTCCCCCAAAGTTGTTCAAGACAGAAGATATCAAAAGGGCTCTCATCAATTCAATACTGCTGCAGTACACATTTTGGTCCTTCTTAAGCAATTAGTCAACCACACGTCCCACCAATCTGCTGTTGATGCTCAGCTCTCCCATCACTTTGCATGATACAGGAACTCAGATCTCTGATGCATTATAGTAACTAGTCGCCCTTGTGTGGCTTGGTTTCTAGGATGCATCTGGCGGCGCCGGAAAGGGGTTGAAAGAAGAAGAAAAAAAACATTGACATAGAAATATCACGCCCACACACCCCTTACCCACTGCTGCCTGAAGGCTCCGCTGCTCGCATGATTTAACTTAAGACGCACGAAGACAAGCCGCTTCTCTCTCTCTCCCTGACATGAAAGAATACTTGCAAAGACCAATAACTGATGTATAGATATTATTTATCTTACAAACGCCTTTTATACAACGACGGAACAATTGGACAACCCACCCCACTGACACAGATACCCACTTTGTAAGATCGTTTTATGAATTATCATTTGATTTGGCATCTTTGGACTACGCATCGTGTCGACATGATGCGGCAGAAGAATGTAGGGTGTTGCTGTTTATTAGGCATAACCATTGTTTAGTGCAACATCCATCTGTGTGTGGGTTTAAAACGCATAGCTCCCTCCCTGAACCCTGTCCAACAACACTATATCATATCTATATATCATGAACTTCCTCAATGGGCCAAACGGATGACCAGCCAGCGCATCGGTGTGTACATTTTTGTGTAGTTTTTTTTAATTTTATACTATTTTTTGTAAGATTTCAGTCGGCGTCGTCTGTAATGATCAGGATTGTAAGCGGGCGCCTCGCCTCTAGTCGCAGGCGTCGCCGAAGGTGTCCTGCTTCTTGCGCTCCATCTCGGCAAAGTCAAATTCTGAGCCCGTCATCCTCTTGTAGATGTCCTTGATGTCGTCGCAGGTGGTCTCGAAGTGAGTCGTGGCGTCGTAGGTGCGGGAGATGAAGATCTACGGGAGAAAACCAATCAAGGAGGCCTTTCGTTTGAAGAAGTCCTTCAGTGTACACAGACGTAGAGTCAAGCTCAGATATAGTCTTGATTCTTAAACCATGCATGAAGTAATTCTTCTCTATTAAAGAGCAACTGATTTTGGGAATCAGACCACAGAAGTGTTTCCTGTGCAGACACGTAACTTTCTGCTCAAACAGACCACAAAAAAAGCAAAGTGGTGCAAAGCTGGCGTGTTCTTACACAACAGCAAGTCATCACTACTTAGATATTCATTTTAAATGCATGTTTACGCCACAACAGTTGCAATATTAACATTAAACACAGCTGATAACATCTAAAAAACAATGAGGTGGACATTCTAATGGGGTCATTGTCTGAGCAAGTGGGCAGCAGATGATGTTCACCGTTAACCGCGTTGTCACAAACAAGTTCTACGTCTGAAGTTACTGCAGCATCCTCTGTGGCTCCCATAATCCTCAATAAACTCCAATATGGTCAGAACTCCCCTCCACCCGTCGCTATGAACATATCTGTTTGTCTCTGCCCTATGTAAAGCGTCTTTGAGTATTTAGAAAAGCGCTATATAAAATTAAAGTATTATTAGGCAGAAAGAAAGAGAGCCCACCTGGCTATCGGTGCCCATGTCGGTGGGGGCATACTGGTCACTAATGCTGACGAACTTCTGCTCGATGGGCATCAGCAGGTCCAGGGCCGGCTTGATCTCCTTCTCGGGGTCGCTCGTCTCCACCATGGTGCTGATGATGGCGATGTATTTGCCCTGGGCGGCCACGTTGTGAGCAGAGGAGATCATGCAAACGTAGATGTCTGGAAAAGGAAGGAAAGACGATGGTTAATGATCTGTTGTTGTTACACATTACGAAAGTACACGATTTAACATAAATGTCTGTTGAAACCAGAGGTGCCATAGTATACATTCACTGTGTGCGCTCACCATGCTTCCTTTGGACCTGATTCTGAGGGATGATGATCTGGCAAGAGTTGATGTCGCCGGTGTTGGCGACCGGGTGATTCATGATGCAGATGACTCGGATCACCTGGCCCACTTTGGTGGCGCGGTCCATGAGGTAGCTGGGGTCGCAGATCAGCTGCTTGCACCTGGCGATCTGCGGTGGGGCGAAACGGTCAAAGGGTCAGAGGTCACGGGAAAGGATTAACTCCTGGAGACGGGGTTCGGGTCACACGAGCTGCTCACCTCTCCCTCGGACTTGACTCCCACCACCTTCCCGTTCTCCACCACGATCTCGTCGATGGGCTTGTTCAACATGTACGTCCCGCCGTAGATGGCGCTCAGCCTGGAATGGAAGAAAAGTGTGAGATGTTGCTTCCTAATATTCCCTCCTAACGCAATAACACCATATCTCTGCGTCAAGCAGCCAAGAGTCAGATGAGGGATTTATCAAAGGGGGTACCCTCTTTGTCATTATGGAAAGACTGTTATTTAGCCAACTGCATCGCCAAAGATGGTAATAAAAACATAATATAGCTAATATAGGATAGCTGAACTTCGTTTAAAGCAGAAATATTAAATTCCACATTGTGCCAACACACACACACACACACACACACACACACAGCAATGAGTATGACATCATGTTACGTCAATTTGCCGTCAACATTTCCCCGCAGTGTAGCTTTAATTACACTGTTTTCTGTTGAGCCGATTTTCAGAAACTACTCCAAGCATTTCAAGGTCATTTTTACTAGTTGTGGTAAATGATGCGAGACATACAGATAGTTCCTGAGCGTGTCGAAGGGAGAGTCCCCTACCTGGCGAACCCTTGTGGCAGTTCTCCCAGGCCGTACAGCGGGTACAGGTACGGGCTCTTGCCATATCTGGCCAGAGACTCACTGTAAAGCTTGATCCTGTTTATCGTCTCAATGCAGGGTTGATCCAGGTAGCTGAGTGGAGAGAGATGGAGACCGATTAAAACTGTGCAAGGGTATGACAATCACCTGCAACTAGTTTCATTGTACAAAATAACAGGAGGTTACTGACTCGTCTGTGCGGTAGAGGGCGAGGGAGTGGCCGGTGAAGTCCATGACCTCCTGGCCCAGGCCATGCTTTATGAAGACCTCCCTCATGGTCGACTTCTGGGGGTCCATGCTGTCCATGGTTTTGGGGTTGTTCTCGTCGAAGTTGGAGACGAACTGGAGGAATTTTTTGAAGCGCCGTTTCTCAAACAACCCCATCAGACCTTTAAAGATGCCGAGAGTTTAGACCGAGTGGGCCGTGTTGAACGCTACTAAGTGAGTGAAGAGCAAGTTTGACGTCAACAGCTGAGTGTTAAGGGTTTAGACTCAAACAACCGGACCAACGAGTCATACAAAAGAAAGACACACATACAGCATTAAAATCTAAAACATTTCCTCGATGTTTCCAAGCTGTCCGCACATATAATCCCTGTTCAGTCCTTTGCCACAGTGTCCTTAAATAACTTACTTGATGACAGAGCCTCCGTCTCAGTGGAGGGGACTTTATGGATTTTGCCCCCCTTGTACACAAAGCTGCCCTCGATCACTTTGAAGTCCAGGTACTGGGTCACCTTTGTGATCAGCAGCATGCGCACCAGCTGGCCTGAGGGAAGGAGACGCAAATATCAGCAGCAGGCTAAGCTATTAGCAACATCTTCTCTCCATTTCTATTCTATCTATTTGAACCATGACACAGAGAGCACACCAACAACAACAAGCTAAAGCGCACAGCTTTGCTGAGAAAACTTTAAAACAGGCGAGTTATCCATTAATACCATTGGCCATAAGGAACTTGGGGATGAGATCCACGTTCCAATCCCGGCCTTTTCCCATGGACTCAGCAGGTTTGCCCGGAAGCTCGAAGCGCTTGTAGAGCTGTAGGGAGACACAGACCCAGACTTTACCCACAAGCTACAGCCAACAACTCACAATTACACTGGAGGCCTTTCAGGAAGCCAGGGCAGCATTACAATGTCACAAATCAAAGTCTGATTACAGGTCTTGTAGAGTTGCTACTGCAAAAAGTATCTACTCATTATGAGTCCGACAATGTTATGAAGGTGAAACGCTAAATCGGTGGAGTAGTCTTTTAAAACTGGGCTTAGAGCAGCAAATTAGCCCAGCTTTTAGGAAAAAATGTCACAAAAAGAGTTGTATGTTTCTGAACAAGGTTGAATGAGACCACTTTATGTATTTATATACAATTGGTTGGTTTATGGCTTTTGGCCGGTTACACCTACAGTCTATGTTCATAGCTCTGGGTTGCACTCGTTGTCTTTTTGATTCCTCACAGTTTATTTTGTTTGTGCGCCTTTTGGCGTTTCCGAGAATAATGCAGCTCTCAGCACAGAGTATAAACGCTCTTCATGCTCATGCTACAGCGCCAAGCACTAATATAAACAAAGCTTCACTCACAACAACACAAATTTGGCATTAAATAACCCCGTCTGAGCAGCCACCTTTATACCGTTTGCCCATTTCTTCAGCTGTTTCCATACGTCAGCTTTAAGTGACTCCCTCCTCTCTCTAGTTCAGAACGCAGCCGCTCGGCTTCTCACTGGTTTCAATAGACGCCATCACATCACCCCCAGTCCTGGATTATCTTCACTGGCTCCCTGTTTGTTTTAAAATTGAGTTTAAGATTTTACTGGTCACTTTTTAAGCACGTATGGCCCCAAAATATATAAAGAAAATGTTGACCCCTTAGGAGCCGGCTCGCAGCCTTAGCTTAAACTAAAGGTGACCGTGCTTTTGCCATCAGGACATAATCTCGTCTTAAAACCCATTTTTACAGACTGGCTTTTATATGATGTCACTTTACTGCTTGGTTTAATTTGTGTATTTATTAGTTTTTATTGTTTTATCAGGGTAACTCTTCTCACTGTTGAGCTTTCTGATGTATTGCCTTGCTTTTGCTGCTTTGTCCGTCAAAGCACTTAGTAAACTGTTTTTTTTTTTAAAAAGGTGCTATATAAATAGTTATTGTTATGTAAATATCTTTGATGTTTATATATCACAATTCCAGAAGTCTGCAGTTCTGGTCCTCATGCTTAACGTTTCAAACCAATGGGACTGTGCCGAGCTAGACGCATCACAGATCAACTTACATCTTCAAGAGGCGTGATGGAGGCGCTCTCAGCTCCGTAGTAGGAGTTGCGGTCCATGTGCAGAACCTTCTTCCCCTTCACCGACATGATTCCTGATAAAATGCATTCCTGTCGGGAGAAATACGAAAAAATACAAAATTAGACTAGCGCCAATAGGATGCTGATCGTGATGTAAAGCACCATCGGCATCGGAACAGTAAACGGATGTATGCGATTGTTCATGCTCCAATGATCCATCCCACATTAACCACTTTAACAATAAAGAGTGTTATACAATTGAATGTACAACTCCAAATCCTGCAGGCTTCAGTACTGTGAAGCCTGCTTCAGATGTCCCCCTGTGGGTCACTCACGGTCAATATGAATTGAAGGTGAGTAAATGTTAAAGATGGCTTTGGGCACAAAAGACTGAAGGGACAATGTATTTACCAAACAGAAATACGATTAGGGCCGTGTCCAACAATTCAGTTGTGCCACACCCAGTACCCACAGAATGTCTGACATGCTGCTGGGCGGATGATTATCGCCTTCACTTGGCTCAGGTCTCAGAGCTTTGGGTATGATGAGGGGAAATGTGCATGTTGACCGGAGACTGGAATTCACACAGACCAAAGGCCATAATGCGATTACTGCGTGCATCATGTGACTGTGTGGACTTTACTCGAAAAGTTGTTCTCTTGAGTGACCGCCGTGCATGGTATAACCCATTTCTCACATGACCAATAAAAAACCCACAACGCCTCATAGCTTTCACTGGGTGATGTCACCGTCGCTCCCTCAGTGTGAGACTGTGGCCTGCAATGACACAGGAAGTGTCAGAGTTCGTACCTTTTGTTTTTCAGAAGAGACAGATTTGTCAGCCACGAAGCGAACCCATTTTTGTGATACTTAGTTGTTGTTTTTCAGCAAGGTAAACCACTACACATTACCAACTACATACAAGGAGAGGACAAGTGGAGATTTTATCCAACTTGTATTTTAAAAGTGGCCTTAATTAGTTTCCTCCGTAGGGTGGCCGGGCTCCTGTTTATATTCAAGGGTTTAAGATCTACGTGTAGAAAAGAAAGTGTATTCTCCAGTTAATCAGAATCTATATAGTTATGTGGTTATAGTCGCTGTCAGTCGAGAGAGGTGTGTATGTTCAGGTTTACCTGGTGGAAACATTATTCCAGTGTTTATCTTAGACCAACAGTGCCGTCTCCTCAAAGTAAAGTCTCATAATGGTGATATACCAGTATAACATGATATGGTCAAATAAAAAAAATTAAAAAGGCTGGTACATTATACATATTATGGTATACAAGTGTAATATTATGAAGTGAAATGTAGTAGTAGAAAAACAATATTCCGTATATAGTACAGCAGTATTGCATATTGTAAGTATTAAGTCTACAAAAAGACATTATATATCTATTTGTACACTAAAAAAAATGCTATGATCATAAAACTGATTTAGGAAATGTGGCTCCACCCACTCAGCTTGTCAGCTTCTCCACGAGTGACGTTTGCTTGCCGCTGTTAGGCACTCGCTGCAGACACGCCGCAAACTCGCCACGCCTGGCTGACGCCTGCCACACGCTGGCCGCTCGGTGCCACGAGGAGGAGGAGCTCGGCCTTGCTGCATTAAACTCCACCGGCCTTAATGGAATTGCATCCAAGACTTTACTGGACTCCACTCGCAGTTTAACACACAATGAACTTGTACGATTACCACATGGTCTATAGACACTTTAATCTATGACTTTTGACAATACATTTATTTCGTCTCCACACAATCATCCTGTGTATGGAACATTGTTTTGCTGGCGGGGGCTGCACAGACTGCTGCTATCAAAGGCGAACGCATTGAAACATTTAGGCGCCCCTTCGTAACCTCAATGACTTACATCCTGCAGCAGCTAAGCTAGCTTTCTGCATAGGTGCTCTCCCAATTTAAATATCCCATGGGCCAGTGAAACCCGACCGCCTCTATGAAACGTCTGGGTTTCCATCTATTGTCTGAACTTGCAATGCAGCCGACTTGAAGGACACAAAATCTTCTCTGGGGAAGACGGTCGCTGTCACTCCTTTCGGGCGACATGTGACTGAAACCTACAGCTGCTTATATGAATACCGGCTTTGACACATCGTAGTCATCACTACGTCAGCCAGCTAGTAGGGGCCATGCTGACGGAGAGGAAACGACACACTGATCCAGTGTACAGTCAGGCAGAAGCAGAAAATTGAGCCAGTATGAAACCCATTGTGACCAAAGACTAAACGCTCAGTTCAACACATAAGACCCATAAAAAGCAGAGTGTGTGAGAGGGAGCAAAGTCCAACGCAGAAGACAAGCGCTGGATGTGTCTGCCGTTCAAAGCGATACCATCACATGACAGGGACTTACAATCACGGCAGGACTATACTCGTTTCAGTTTATGACACGGAACAATTTCAACCCACTCCAGTGTTTTAAGTCACAAGAATCTGTTGGACTTTGATTTGACATTAAACTTCTACATGCCAACCATGTGATGAGCCTATAAAACCAGATGAGAAGGTGTTGGCTTCAGAGCAAACTGGATTTTTAAGACGAATTTGGTGAACATTAAGTTACAGTAGTAATGCAAATGTTTTTGCTTTGTACAGTTTAGTTGATTGTTTAATGCCTGAAGCTTCGACAAAAGCTGACCTCCCTTATTTATTATACAGCGAGTGAATGCAGGCATTGTGTCTATTTCCTCTTTTTTAATACCATTTTCTCCTTTTGATGGGCACAAAGATAGCAACTGTTAGAATGCAACGGTTATCTAGTACGGGGGAAATAATATGTTTTACTTTATATATTAAACTTTAGGGCTGTAACTAACAAACATTTTCTTTTTGGAGTAACTTACCAATTATATTCTTCATAAATTGCTGTTTGAAGGCAAAGGTTTCTTTTTTAATACTGATAAAAAATAAAACACCCCAAGTCTTAAATCTAAATAACTTCTCTTTTACATAAGATTAAGAAGTGGAACAAATACCCAAGTGTAAGAAGTTGGAATGTTGTGTATCATTGCTTGAGAACTGCCTTCACGATTGATTAATTATCAAAATAGTTTTAAATAGAGAAAGCTACAGCACTATTGTTAGTTTTTTCTTTGAAGGCTAAGTAAAATATATGTTCATCACTAATATTTTCCCACTACCACTGGTGATTTTCCACCAGTCAGTGCTGCAGGAATGAGTCCTAAAACCTGGAAATGAGTCAGTATTTTTGCACTTCCGGATCCCTTGTCTCGAAGTCAATGTTTTTTAATAAGTTGTTTTTGGTTAGATGCCTGAAATAAGGTCTGTGGTTAACACAAGCTCAAGAGGGTTTAATGTTGTTGTACTGTATGAAGTACGTCATTAAATACCCCTCGGGAATTTTTAAGCTTTTTATAAAAAATGCTGTCTCTAACAAGTGGCTAAATAAGCCATTACACCTACTATATTATGGCCCAAAGTTGGCTTTTGCAGTTAGCTTCAAAAATCCTGAAAGTAATGTTCATTGGTGAAGACTCTCTTGCTGAAAAAAATATAAAAAACACAAAAATGTGTGTTTCCCACAGAGCTTATTTCCTGCAATGTTCCAAAACCCAATGGAACAATCCCATCGGCTTTTTGCGGAGGGAACCAGTGCGACGCTAACTTCTGGGGTGGCCCAACAAAAGCATGCCATTCATGCAGCACTCCATTTATCATGTAACTAATGCATGCCAGCACTGCTGTCTCTGTGCTCTACCCACAACCACTGAAACACCACCCTGTTCGCCTCTCTCATCTTCAGGCAACAAGCTGCTTACTTGGGCATCACAATGTGACCAGACTGCATTCAGGTGCAGTTTGATATTGTGTGCCAAGCCACTCCCATCACGTGTCATTCATTAGTAGTGGACAGATGGGGACACAACATCCTCCAGTTGCATAACCCAATAAACATTTAAAAAAAAGGCGCAATTGGTGGCAGAAAATATTCTATTGAAGAATACAAAACTAGTGCATACTGTTGCATAACTGGTGTACATTAGACATTATTAGAGCTCAGTGTAACCTGTTGAATTAGTAGTCATAGTAGTGCTAATGTTACAATATAACATTAAATGGAAATCTGTCAGATATACAGAAGTGAAGTCATTTATTTAACGGAACTAAAAACCAGTGAAGCCGTGCTTTTTAGTCTGGCTGGCGGTCAATCTAGCTCTCTGATTTCTAGCAGTGTACTTTCATTTCCTCAGTCTTGGTGGAACCACACCCAAAATGTGAGCTAAATCCACACACACTTCCCAGTAGAAATTCACCAACCCCCTTTCTGCTCTGTTGCCATTGCCCTGCCACCTTCATTCATAACAACGGTGTCTACATCAGGCTCGGGCCTGAAGCAAAACACCATGCTACTCAACGGTGTGTGACGTCATGAAGAAATATCAATTTATAGAAACTTAACGAAGCTGTGTTGCACCGCAGATTATATCAGAATCAAAACGGCGCGCTAGGGCTCTGCAGACTAAGAAAAACAGTCCAGAAACTGCTATAAGAGTCGACAGGAAGCTGCCCACTGGCATCACTGTACTCGCATGGCAGTCATGCGCCAGAACAACCGGAAGAGCCAGGAATGCGGATGTAGACACCGTTGTTATGAATGAAACAAAGCTTTTGACTTCACTTTTATTTTCACACCACTTCTCAGATGGTCACGTTCTTGTGCACATATTAGTGTTGGAATGAAATGAGATTAAGATGCAAGTCAGGAGGCCTGTAGTACAAGAAGGTCAATGCTGACAACCTTATAATCTGCCACCTCACATCCTCCTCAGCTTTATTTTAGTATGCAAGTTCAAACGACACAAGGAGTCCAAGTTATTTGACAGGTTATATTAGTTCCTGACTGACAGTGACATAGTCCACAGTAATCCTGTGACGTGGGATAAGCAGTCAGTACGGTCTTTCCCAAATGTCTTCTCATTAGAGTGACGAGGCTACGGTTATTAAGATGAATTATTCTTACTCGTCCGCCTGTTGAGTCCACCGCATAACAGGAAGCCTTAGTTAGTTAGTGAGCTTCTTCATGTTTTATTTTAATACTTCCATAAGTGGCTGGCCGTAACTAAATCACACCGAGACTGGGATAAAGTCAACAACCGGGTTGACGGGCAGATTAGTCGGTGAAGCTGACACGTCGTTATTCTGTTGTTAGCAGGCTAATTAGTTAGCTTAGTCTGGGTCGGCTAACGTTAGCGGACTAATCATCTTATCTTGCCCGAAGGTCTGGCGGCTAGATAACCGGTTCATTCCCCCCGGTCTCTGCCGGCACAATA
Source organism: Myoxocephalus aenaeus (assembly GCA_038501785.1). Lineage (NCBI taxonomy): Eukaryota > Metazoa > Chordata > Actinopteri > Perciformes > Cottidae > Myoxocephalus > Myoxocephalus aenaeus. The sequence continues at coordinate 1,026,937 of JBAMJR010000194.1, forward strand.
ACCCGGAACACCGCTGCTACAGAGCCACCAGACCGGTGAGAGTTTGAGGTACCGTTAATCTGTCCAGACTCCGATAGCATGCAGCTAACCTAAGCTAGCTACTTAGCGCTAGCGCCGCTGATTAGGCCTCGTCAGTTCAAAGCGCTAACTGCGTCGGTAACAGGTTGAACATTACTTAAAGGCGTCGTTGTATTCCTTCTCACCGTGAGCCCGGTGCCCAGGACGATAACGTCGTATTCTTCATTCATTTTTCCAAGTCTTCACTCCTCCGCTACTGAATATCGGGAAAGAAGAAAATGGAGATCTGCGGGGCTGGAAATGAGAAAGGGGCTGCGGTTCAGCGTCAGGCGCCTCGGGGGGGGCGGGGCTTCTCAGCTGTCAATCACTTGGAAGAAGAGAGCGGCACAAAAGTGTCCGTGTGAAAAAACAATGTCGACAACATACCGAGATAGACCAGCCACGTGACATGTTATAATAATTACAACGTCTGTGCTCTGTACACATCTTAAGATTCAGGTTATGCATTGATTTAGATAATATTTAACACTTTGTCTTGCTTTGGTAAATAAGTCAACTGGGCTTTTCTTCAATATACCATTTTATAATGAATCAATTTGTCTGCTTTCGAACCACATGACCTAAAACAACAAGTGCTATTGTATGTTTCATGTATTGTTCTCTACATTGTCTTATGTTGAATACACGGTCACGCTCATTCAATTAAGTTTGACCTATTTTAAAATGTCAATTTCCTGTAGGAACCCATCATCGTGTCATGTGAGGAGTTGCAGTCTCGTTTCTCTGTTTGAGTTGCCAGAGTGACGTACATTTATGGTTCATACATTTATAGAATGACACACCTGTTGAGCAAACCTCCGTGACGCTGTGACGCTCACAATGTCAGCCTCTGTGTTACTCACCTACATCTACATTCAATACATTTTCCTCAAACACATTTACACGGATACACTAGTTCTAGCTAAATAAAAAAAGCATAGCACTATCAGGGATGGTTGCTAATGTTTAAAGCTTAGGTTTTGTTTTTTGTTTTGTACAAATCTCATACACAGGCAGGTATATATCATTGGTCCAATCACATCTACCCCTCACTGCACAGCGTTCTCTAAACAAGATACTGGCTCCTGTGTGAAGGAGACGCCGGCCTCTTGGCACAAACATCCTTGTGGCCTTTTGAAGTTATATTTGATCTAATATAAGTCACTACGCACGAAAATCAGGCCCTATTTAAATATATGACACTAAAGCAAGACTTTAATCCAAGTCAATGAGATTGAGGTCCCTACATTCTGTCACTCAACAATACACCCCACAACACGGAACAAGTTGAGGTTTATTCCACCATAAATTGACTTTAATCACATGAAAGTTTTCAGGTTCAAGTCAGTGCCCTGTGTCACTAATGTGACGTCACGGTGGGTCTGGTAGTCCGCGTTCAAACACTCGCACGACGTCTGGTTTCCTGGCGTACTGCCTCGCTGTGGCGCCACACGCGTCCTCGGAGTCTCGGAGTCCCAGCTGCAGGAGAGTCCTGGCGGCGGCGGCGTGCTGCCCGATGCCGGCCATGTGAAGGGCTGCGGAAGAGAGGAGAGCGCCGGGTGACTTTTGACCCTCCGGCATCCGTTTCATCTTCAAAACCGTGTCGCATTTGTGATCTCCTCTTAAGCTGCTCCACACGTAATCATTACACATCGTTTGATAGCCTTTATTTATTTATATTATTTGTATTTATTATTGTTAAGTGGTAATACAGCTGGGAGCGCTAACTAATTCAAAAGCGTTTTATGCGTCCACGTTTTGCTGGAAGGTTTCTACATCAAAACATGGAGGATATTTCTTTTCATAGCCTATTAACTAAACATTTCCTCAGGATTAGATTTAGGGACAACGCAGCACTTGAATAAAATGCTCTTGAGTCTGTCTATCTAATATTGTCATAGTGTTCTTAAATAAACTGTGTAACCAATAGTGAAAAGGTCACGTTATCACTGCTGTATCCTCAAAATGACATAAGTCTAAAACGATACTGAAGCGTGCCTTTCTCTGAACTTGAACTTTCATGGTTGGTTATTTACTCTTGAATCGTAATATTATAAAGAGATACTTTAGATTTGAAAGCACATTTCCAGAGGGCTTAAATTAAATTCAAAACAAAAGGCTCCCTGCTGCAGCCGTGGTGCAAAACCCAACACGGAGTGAGATCCACTGCTTACCAGTTCTTCCCTTTTGGTCCCGAGCGTGAAGGTCGGCCCCCAGCTCCAGCAGAGTGTTTATAGTGGACGTGTGGCCCTCCTGGAAAACACGGTGAAATGAGGAAGGAGAGCTTGTTCACACACTGCAATGTACAAAGTGTGATCGTAGGTTTGTGAATATTCTCAGATTTTAATCTTACTACCGGCACTATTCTGTACAAACGGCACCTATGGCATCAGTTATAGAGATTGATAGATAACACACTTCTATCACACGGATGACTAATAATCTGTGTCATCATGAGCTATGACCTTCTCTTCCTTTAACTTTATTCATGTTCACACACACACACACACACACACACACACACACACACACACACACACACACACACACACACACACACACACACACACACACACACTGAGTGTAAACCATCATAGGTGCATGCTTTGTGGCCAGTTGTCCGTGATCTGTGTGATCACATTTCTAAGTTATCTAGGCAACTGCAGAAGTATCCCCTTAAAGTACAAGTACCCCCTTAGAGTACAAGTATCCCCTTAAAGTACAAGTATCCCCTTAAGGTACAAGTATCCCCTTAAAGTACAAGTATCCCCTTAAGGTACAAGTATCCCCTTAAAGTACAAGTACCCCCTTACAGTACAAGTACCCCCCTAAGGTACAAGTACCCCGTTACTGCTCTGACCTTTGCGGCGTAATGCAGGGCAGTGAGCTGGACGGCGGTGGCCCTCTGATTCACGTCTACGTTTAAGTCCCGCACCAGGAACCGCAGCGCCTCCTCCTGGCCGGTGACGGCGACCTGGTGCACCGCTTGAGCCCCGAGGACGTCAGCCGCTGTCGGAGACGCCTGCAGCACACACAAGTCGGGTCGTGACGGAGCACACGAATACCTCTCTTTCTGCAGAAGCCGAGGCGGCACTGAACTGAAAGGCCTTGTTCTACCTGGTGTTTCTCCAGAAGCAGCCGGGCCACAGAAACGTGTCCGTTCCTGACGGCATCCATGAAAGGAGTGACCCCACAGCTGTCAGTGCAGCCCGGGGCGTAGCCACACCTGGAAGAGGGACCAGGTCAAGGTGAGGGTCGGACATGGAGAGCTGAGAGCGGCAAATCACCTTAAAGCTCAGAAAGTACGGGGCTATCTTTATCTCACATGTAAAATGAAAAGTGTGGACATTTTCAGTGGCAAAAATAGTCGTAACAGTCATCACGTGTATATGATGCAGAGGAATGACCTTGAAGGGTGATTATTGACCTTGAAAGTAGTGCTTTGACACGCAAGGTATACTTTCACATCTACATTTTCAAATATAGCTGAAAACTCCAAAATAGTACACGTACCCTGTACGTGTACATTTTGTGTCACAGTCTTTGCACTCATAGTGGTGATAATCGATATATTTATATTAACAATCACATGAAAAAGCTGGTGCAAACCAAGTCAAGTTGCAGTTCACATCCATGTCTGTCCAGAATGCCGCCATTTTATCCTATTTGGACATTTGTGTGAAATCATATGAATTCTTGAGTTACGGCCCAAAAAAGGTGTAGTGTGAGGTCACACTGACCTTTGACCACCAACTTCGAAATTACGACCAACTACCAAATTCGACCACGAGTGCAGGTGGACGGACGTTTGCGCCAAATTTGAACTTAAAAAAGGTCAAAGCGTTTCCAGAGAACATGGGACACATTTCACTTTCCATGCAATGTGTTTTAGTGGAAGTACAAAATTCAAACCTACCTCTCCAGCAAGATGCTAACAACCTCCTCACGGCCGTGCATCGCTGGAAGGTGGACAGAGAGAGTTCTGGTTATAAACGGAGGATGAACGCAAAAGGTCCCTCACACAACAGGAGACAAAACAACGTTACTTTTGTAATCTTCAAGTGTGTGTGTGTGTGTGTGTGTGTGTGTGTGTTTGTGTGTGTGTGTGTGTGTGTGTGTGTGTTTGTGTGTGTGTGTGTGTGTGTGTGTGTGTGTGTGTTTGTGTGGTGTCAGCTTGGCCACCAGAACACCAGCCTGAAGTGTGTGTTTGTGCACACCAGGCCACCACATGACGTGAGGATGCTTTATACCTGCAGTGTGCAGCGGAGTCCTGCGCGTCTTGCTCTCCGTCCTCCAGACGTCCGGCGCAGCAACAAGCAGGTGCCGGACGACCGGGGGATCTCCCTCCCTGCAGGCGATGTGGAAGGAGTTCCAGCCGTCCTTGTTTTTCAGCGCGGGGTCGGCGCCGCGGCACAGCAGCTCCTGGACCACGGCGAGGTTCCTCCGGGTGCAGGCCATCATGAGGGGAGTCCTGAGAGAGAAGAGGCAACAAGGGAAATCAGTGTCAGCAGTCACAGAACAAGCTCACGTGCCAATAAACAGTGGGATTATTTTGAATGAATGAATGAATGAATATATACTTTATTAATCCCCGAGGGGAAATTTGGTGTCGATGTAGCAGCAATTTACAGACAAAAATAAGATATAAAAAAACAATATACAATAATAATAATAATAATACAAAAGAAAATAAAAGAAAATAGCTGGGGTGAAAGAAAAAAACAGTATTAATTTAGGAATTAACAGTAGAAGTGCAAAAATGCAAAGTATGTGTATATTAAGTGTGTGAGGTGTAAATAAAACAAACAAACAATAAACAACAAACAATAGGGGAGTGCAAAAATGCAAATTATGTATGTATGTATATGAAGTGTGGATAAACATAAACGTAAACTTGTACAATGATTAGTCAGTCAGAGGATCTGGCAAGCGGTAAAGCCAGTTTTCAGGGAGATATAGTAAACATATAGAATGAAAAAAAAGATCAGGGGGAAAAAGATACTTGCAAATAGAAGATTATACTTTTAAATTTGTAAATAGTTTAAGGTAAATTAAATCTGTCTTTCAATGAAACTATTAGACCAGACACCATGAAATAAACTGGACATTTTGATAATAAGATAACGATAGGAAGCCACTATATTCAATGGAGTACAAAAATACAAAAACTCCTTCGAGCCGGATTTGAACCAGCGACCTAAGGATTTCAGCCTGATACCACTACAGTCCTCCGCTCTACCAACTGAGCTATCGAAGGGAGATGACATCCACAGCTCAACAGTCCCTTTTTAAAGCCGGAAGAGGGCGCTACGCGTATTAATGACATATTAATGCGCGCAGCTGTGTACGTTCATACTCACCAGTCGGCTTTCTTCAAGCTGTCCACCTTGGCTCCCTCCCGGAGCAGATAGCTAACGCACGTCTGGTGGCCCATGGACGCAGCTTCGTGCAGCGGCCTCTTGTAGTCGTTGTTGTGCACCTCCACGTCCACGCCCAGCTGCTTCACTAGATACTCCACCACGTCCAGGTGTCCCCGTCTGGCCGCGTAGTGCAGCAGGGTGTCCCCCGACCGGCCAAAGTGTTCGCTGCTGGCCGTCTGCACCGCCGCCGAGCCGCCTGAAGACACCAGCTCCTCCAGAGAGCTCAGCGGTCCCTCCTGCGCGAGCTTCACCAGCAGCCTGCGCGTGTCTTCGTCCATGTTAAAGTGTTAAAGGCTGCAGCAGCAACACAAAGTTTCAAAATGATAGAAAATAGTCCGCTGGGCTTCTTGAAGGCATGCTGGTCTGGAGAGCGTTGTTTACGGTATTTTTGCAGAGTAGCAAAAAAAAAGTGGTCAACCATGACCTTACACTGTTAATATCTGTCCATCCATAAGGCAATACAAAAAGGGAAAGATCAAACGAAGGTTATTAGTATTGTTATAATGTAATAAGTGTGTAATTCGAGCAAATTTGGCCCCAGTCGCTCACAGATACGAATTATACATATAAAAACATAACTTCATACAAATATCCCGTTCTTGAGTAATGCATATTTCTAATTGAATCATTTTAACATTTTTCATGGTCAGCAAATATGCATAGATCAATATCATTAATATCCACACGCCTAACAAATGTGACAACTCAAGCTGTTGAAGAAGGAATACGCTTTAGTCGTCCCTTGCAGCACAGCGACACGCTGGCCTTTATGGGAAATGTAGTTTTTTGGTGACGAAGTGTGATTTGTCTCCAACCTGTTTTAAATCAGTTATTTCATCCAGGATATGACTTCACATGTGATTTATTGAAGTATTAAATTAAGTACATGTCTCAGCCCACTGGTTAGAATACTTTATGTTTTTTCTCACTTAGTGGTTAAGTAGAAGTTATGAAAATTAAGATGTTAATGATTTAATTTCTCTGAAGGATTCTTGGAGCCTGGAGCAAGATATTCAAAATAAACTAACCACCAGGGCTCCGTTTTACGCAGAGTTCCTTTTCCAGTACTGGTTCCGTGAAGTGGGGCGCGCAGACCTAGAGAGTCTGGCGACATGACAGAGAGGAATCCGGCCGCTGGTGAACAAGATGAGTCCCATCTGGAAGGAGAGAGAGAGAGAGAGAAAGAAAAAAGAAAAAAGGTGGGAGAAGAGAAAAGTGGGATTGTTGGTGAGGGTGAGTCTCAGTCCTCAGAGGTTTTACAACATGGACACCAAGATTGAGGCTGACCACCTTCTTTATTTCTGGTAAGTGGGCTGCATTTGTGACATTTTAAATGTGTTGAAGTTGTGCTCCATGACTGATACGTTACAGATCAAACCAACAGGGACACACCTCCTCCATTTATCTCTGACTTCTGCAGTGCATGTTCCTTAAGACAATGCACTTTTTGCACGTTTATGTCTGTTGTATTTTGGGAGGTATGATTTGTGCAAACGTATTGTGCTTTTTATACAAGAGAACCTTTTGTCCCTTCACACTAAAAGAAATGTCTATCTTTGAAAAAAAACCGTGTGTAGTTAATTTATTTTACTTTAATACCAAGTGGAACATCTTTAAATCATAGTCATGGCATTGTTTCAATGCAATTTAATAGTTTTCTGGAATTAGGGTTTGTTTTGTTTATTAACACTGTAGTAAGCCTTGAGAGAAATCATTTTCCTCTATTAAGTCTCTTTCAATTCCCCCAAAATGATTCAACTCTATTGCAAATCTACCGAAAGTTACGGACATTGTGAGTGAATTTGAGGCCTGAAAAAGAGAGCCACTTCACCGAGGAATTCTTTGCAGTGTGATGACTTAAGTGGTATGGTTTGCACCCCCAACCCCCATATCCCCTAAGAGTTTGCATGTAACTGTGTGTGTGGATTCCACACGGTTGGAAAATAACATGTGTGTGGGCTACAATTCTGCAAAAAACATTGACAATGTGACTTTAAATGCATTGCGATGAGAGAACACATTGAATGTCAGCACAATGCATCGTCATTTAGAAAGTCTTGAGTGGATATTACCATGCAGGCGTGTTTGGCAGTTTAGTATCTGGAGCTAATCAGGGCCAGATGTTATGGGCTGCTCTTAAACAAGGACAAACAAACCAGAAACAAATGCACGACACAAACCGCACGCCCTGTCCTCGCTCTGTGAGAGTCTGCAGGTTTCGGAGGAAGTGCTGAAACGTGAAAAGCAGTCGCCACCGCAGGTGTGACACTGATGAGCAACTTAAAAGTGTGCCGCTTCCTGCCGAACGTCTCACCGCTTCAGATGAAGACTGACATGAGATACAAAGAGGATGGAGACAATAGAGAAAGGAGGGAGGGGAGTAGATAAAAGGAGGGTTTTTCCTCGAAGAAGCCCTGGTACCAGGAAGAGAGGAAGTGATGGCAGGTTTTGGACAAGCGTGTCCTCTACTGTCTCCTGGCTTTGGGCCTCGGAGACTTTACTTCAGGTCCGGTCACCATGGCAGCTTGTCACAGTCACACACGCATGTGTGCAATACATGTGGCATTTCTGTGTGTGTGTGTGTGTGTGTGTTTATTTAGACATTTAACAGATTTCTCTTTGTGTTCAATGGGACCATCCAACCCCATCATCAACAAGTCTTAATCAAAGCCAGCTGTGTGAGGGCCCTAAAGTGATTACACAAATCTTGAGATTGACAAAAATGTGAACACAACGTTCTCCATGAACAAAAGAACCCGCGGCTTCTCTTTGCATCTGTTCAATGCGTCCGACACTATAAAACTACCTCGACTGTTCCACGGCAGCCATTTTGACATGTCGGTGGATGGCCCCGTGCCATTTAGGTGGGCCAGGGCCCAGGAGGTGAGCATGCTGACCGGCACACTAAATAGAATGGGACCATGATGAATGTTATCAATTACACCGGTTTGACCTGCTCTGAAATCTCAACATGGCTGCTGTGCAAAGGGCAATGCAGAGTACATTGATGTGATTTTATTTTGCGTACTTCTGTACTTAAACTTGCTATTTTGAGTGCATAGTCAGCCATTGGAGACAGCAATACCCTGTGGAACTCACACTACGCATGTGACGTTAACTACATGGTGTACTCAGTGCTCTAACATGGAGGGTACAAGCAGAAGGACCCACATTGAGGCAGCAGTATTTCCTGGTTTGAGAGAAACATTTTGGATTAGGAGGAACTTGAAATGAAAGATAAGTAAGGCAAAAAGAGGAGAGGGTGATTTTATATAATTTGTAGGGGAACAATAAATGTACATTGGTCTTTTTTTCCCGAGGGAACCAGTGCAGTGTTAACTTCTGGGTTGGACTACAATAATATTTCCTCCCTGCAGCGCTCCATTTCATCTTTGTTACTTCTCTTCAGTGACCAAACAGCTCTCTCTATCTCTGTGTGTGTTTGCAGATGTTGCTGGAAGCAAGCATGAAATATGACTCTCCTGAAAAAAAGTAAGTGACGAACAAATTGTAACACAAATGTAATGTGGCAGATTTATTCATGATAAATTGATATGAGATGGTGACGGTGATGGACAGAAACACAAAACAGACATTAAAGATAGTATCAGTATTTCTTTGTGCTCAGGCCAGTGAGGAAATCCCTTTTCTCCAGGAAAGCATCCAGCTTCCATGCACGTGCACCAAGTGTGTGTGTGTGTGTGTGTGTGTGTGTGTGTGTGTGTGTGTGTGTGTGTGTGTGTGTGTGTGTGTGTGTGTGTGTGTGTGTGTGCGTGCTGGAGGAGGGTTGATGAGGTAACCAGATGGAAGGCTGTAAAGAGTTAAATCTCAGGTTTCCATCCAGTGTGTGAACAGCATTTTTGGACTGAAAGCAAAATGCTTCCGAAATAAAACTGGACAAAAAAAAAGGCACATGCTTTTTTAACGTGTGTATAGTTTAAATATCATAACACAGAAAGTGTAACACCTGCTGTCGCCCCGAATGTATTCTCAAAGGCCCTGAATCTTTTAGGTTTTTAAAGGACCTTCAACTGAGTGTCCTCCGCCTATGGTACTACTACTATTACTACTACTACTACTACTACGCTATTCCCTACAGAAATCAAATGTAATTTGATTAAATCTTCTGTTGGCCTAATATTCCATTTAGAGTATCATAGACCACATTTACTTGGCATTGTCGGAGATCCTTGATTTGCAGTTAGAGCAGCCCAGATTAGTATGGTATGAATTAAATGGTATAAAAAAAATGAATAGCATAACACAAAATAGGTTTCAAGGTGAGCTGTTTTCCCCTGTACTTCAGATGCTGTTTGCCTTTCTTTAGGGAAGGAATTGGACCCAAAAGGTTTCGGGCTGAGCCCTAAATGTTTGGCTCCGCCCCTGCTTTTGAGGAACGTATTAGCCTTTTGGATGTATGTTTCATCTTTATCTGTCCATCCAAAAGTACAACCCCTATCTGGGTCAGTAGGTCCTGGATACTTGAATGTAAAACTGCTGCTCGGGTAGCAGACTGTGCAGAAGTTATGGCACCTGACAGCAGCCAGACCTGCTGACATGATGAAAGAGTCTGCTAACGGGTTGCAGATGTAGTTGATCTTTCTCCCAGGGCTGCCTGACTGTAGCTGGTGTTCTACTTTAGAGAGATTTATGCTGTGCAACACTTTAATCTTAAAAGGAATAGTATGACGTATTAATGTTCTTGCTGTGAGTTTGAAAAGATGGAGTTGTAAGATGTAAGTTCAAAGTTACACCTGTGAGCGTTCATTTTTTTTTCACATTTTCTACAACAAAAATAGGAAAAAAGAAGAAATGAATCAATAAAAAATATGTTTTTTAATTTTAGTGCATGTCTTGAAAAAGGAGGTTGCTAACAAATGGCTAAATGAGACTACCAAACATCATCAAGCCAAACACTCCTTTAGCTCAGTCATGTGTGCGTTTATAGCCCCGACTTTAGCTTTTTCCCATTCATTTGTGAATGTCACTCAAAGAGACTAGTGAAGATGATCTGTCTGACTCCTGTGTTTCAGTTAACCGGGTCCTGCTGGTGCTGCTGGTGCTGCTGGTGTGTCTCCTCCTGCACAGCTCACTGCTCAGAGCCTCCTCTCAGCCCAAACCCTCAGGTACACAGGCTCTACTCAAATCTGAACAGAGCTACTGACATTGTGTGTGTTTATGAAAAAGCAGATCTATCTTCTTCCTCTGTGCCATATGTGTCTATAAAACATGGGTGACATGTTCCCTTATTACCATAAACACACAGTTGATTTTGCCTAAATTCAACTTAAACCGTCCTGCTGCCACAAACACTCCTTAGAACGACAAATGCGTATCAATGCGCAGCTGAAAATAGTCCCCAACAAACGCACTAGTTACTAGTCTGTTTTTAGGAAGTTATTGATCATCTCTGGGGGGGAAATGTCTCTCAGATCACTGGAAGAGCCTCGGGTACGCAGCAGGAGTCCCCGCAGAGAGACAGCCGGAGGCGGAGCCTGTCGTCCCCGTCGTCATATGCGCATCGGAGGAGCGCATCGGTGCAACCATGGCGGTCATCAACAGCGTCTACAGCAACACCGACGCCAGCGTGTTCTTCTATATCGTCACTCTGCGCGACGCCGTGAAGCTGACGAGGTTTGTCACCTGGAAATGTAGAGAATCTTTAATTATAAATACATATTTTGGGGATGGATGGGGGCACCTGACATCCCAGTGTTATTGCCTTTCCTCGTGACTTTTTCTTTCTCTCTTCGCGTCTTCCCAGACAGTACATAGTGAAGACGAAGCTGAAAGGCATCACATATAAGATATTGGAATTCAACCCCATGGTTCTGAAAGGAAAAGTGAAGCCAGACTCCTCTCGACCCGAACTGTTACATCCTGTGAGTTCTGAGTTTGCCTTTGTTCGTGTATCGACACACACACCTTACACACACCTTACACGTGCACAGACGAAGCTCCAACGTGCGCTACCCCAACAATCTGAGTATTACCGTCACAAAGATGAGACATTAGTAACTTTGGTTTTGTTTTTGCAGCTCAACTTTGTGCGCTTCTACCTGCCGCTGCTTGACATCAAACACAAGAGGGTGATATACTTAGACGATGATGTCATCGTGCAGGGTATGTATGTGATCATGGAGGAAGGAGCCCATGCATCCTTCAGGTGAAATGGTTTTGAGGTTGGCCTGTTGATGAAACGCCTTCTCTCAGTGACACTTTTAACTCAGCAGCACCGACAGGCTGAGTGGTGAGGAAACAGACGAAGAACCTTTTGAACATAATTCATATTTCTTTATTACGAGATTACAAGAACTCTTTATTAGTATTTGTAAAAAGAGAGTCCAGTAGTGTGAGTCCAGCGTGTGTGCACTATATATAGTATACATATAGGTATTGGTCTGAATAATAAGTACAACATGCATAATGATATAATTAAGTATTTATTGTTAAGTTTAATATATGTACAGTTTGTGTAATCACTACTATAACACACTATTAAGTAATAATACAACACTATGAAGTACATATTATAGAAATCAAAGTGAATACTATGATACAACACAATAATATAAAAGCACAATAATGAAGTAGTAATATAGTATTGTTATATGTTGATATAATAAAACTTTTTCACCTCAATAGTTTTTATGATTTAGATTGACAATTTCTCATGGATAAACATAAAATCCACACATTTTTATTTATTTTGTATTAATTGTGTCTTTATGCAGTGAGAGTGAAATAAAAGATATATAGCCTCATTTCATACAGAGGTGTGCGATGGTGGGTAACAGTGATAGTGTGTGTGTGTGTGTGTGTGTGTGTGTGTGTGTGTGTGTGTGTGTGTGTGTGTGTGTGTGTGTGTGTGTGTGTGTGTGTGTGTGTGTGTGTGTGTGTGTGCTTCCCAGGCGACATCAAGGACCTGTTCAATATGAAGCTGAAGCCCGGCCATGCGGCTGCGTTCTCCACTGACTGCGACCTGCCCTCCACACACGAGGCGGTGCGCAGCATCGGCATGCAGGTGGATGTTTATGTCTTTTATCATATTGCATCATCATAACTAGTGTGGAGAGGCATTGTAGATTGGTTTATTGAAATGTGCCGTCCTCTCCTCTGAGCCTGTCCCCCAGACAACCTACATGGGCTTCCTGGACTATAGGAAAGAGGAAGTTAGAGACCTGGGCATCGACCCCAGAGATTGCTCGTTCAACCCTGGAGTGTTTGTGGCCGATGTCGGCGAATGGAAGAAGCAGAAGATCACTAAACAGTTGGAGAAATGGATGGAGGAGAATTACAGGTACGCATAGTGGCCATCAGGTTCTGGAAACCCTTCAGTGGCTTTATGCAACATGTCATATTACTAACTGAACAAAGATTTAAATGGTTTACAATGACTTCAAGATAAAAGAGATGGACATATTTGCACTAACTTGAGCACTCTACGTGTTTTGAGAAGTTTCTATGGATATGTTTTACTTGGCTGGACCGAATGTAATTTAAAACAAAATCCTCAATTTGAATATAGTGATTAAATTAGTTAGTCTTTAAAAAAAATATATATATTAAATCACCTTTGTGTTTTGTGTGCAGCCAGTGGGAGAGCAAACTGTTTTTGACCGCAGAGAAAATCTTGTTTTTGAAAGATTAAATGTCAACAATATGATATGATATGGATTAAAACAGAATATTTGGTTGGATTAAAACCTGCTTTACATTTTTTTTAAATAAACATTTAAATATTTATTTTGCTTACATTTGTGTTTTTCACATGTAAGATATTGTTACATAATATTGTATATTATATTAGAATAGTTCCATCTCTCTTTTTATTGTACGTTGGCTGTTTTCTTTTCAATGTCAAGCACTTTTAACTGCATTTCACGTGTGTAGTTTGTAACATAAATACACATGTTAACGTATATATTCACTGATCAGAAACCCTCCTCCTCTCCTCTCCACCAGGAACAACATATACAGCAGTGCGATGGCAGGCGGCGTGGCGACTCCGCCCATGCTAATAGTGTTTCATGACAAATACACAACACTGGACCCGTTGTGGCACGTCAGACACATGGGTAAGACTCCGGTCCACACACAGAATAATAATCTCTGTATTAGTTGTTAAAAGCTTATTTGAGCATACAAAGTATAAAAAAACACACTTTTACAAATAACATGAAAGTTATTAAAGTATTTTAACGGAGCGAATCACAAATCAATCATAAGGAAAGGATACACAGAGAGGAAGACACTTATGCTGCACATCGGTCTCAGCGCCAAACTAATAATAATACATTATAAACAAGATTATTGCTATTTAACATATTCAATTCAGAAGTGACCAATTACTTTTTTATTTACATTAATTATGGCAAGTGATATGAAGTGGAACCATTAAGTATGCTCTATACAGACATAGCCCATTTGAATTAAAAGCCTTCCTGTGTTTCCAGGCTGGAGTCCAGACGCCCGCTATCCAGAGAGATTCCTACAGGAGGCGCGCCTGCTGCACTGGAACGGTCCCTTTAAACCATGGCACTACCCTGCTGTTCACTTGGACCTGTGGGAGAGGTGGTTTATCCCAGACCCCTCCAGGAAGTTCTCTTTGGTACGACCTAAGAGCGACAGCTGAGGCCTGTGGGACATCCCATGTCTGAGCCTCAGGTGAACATGAACCGTGTGAGGTTCAGGATTTACTCGAGCAGAGGAAGAAGGTGTACTGCCAAACGCACGGAGAATGTAATGCAGAGGAATCCAATGCATATGTATTTAGCCTACGAATGCTAAATACACAAAATGTGACTAATCTGTTGTCGACAGCAAGTCTGTAAAGATATTAGAATATAACTTGGAGGAATGTGTTGAAGGTGAAAATGATGAAACTCATAACAGTGACGAGAGTTTAGAGTCTTTGGCAATCGTGTGAAGAAAGAGAAAATGTCTTTCCATGCGAACCTGAAAAACATTTTCAGAACTCTAATATGCAGTCTCGTCTTTGCTGGTCTACTGTCATGCTTCAAATAAAGCTTTGGAATCTTGAATAATACACAACTGTGTCCCGTTCAGATATGTTACTGATAGTTAGGCTTGTTCTAAGTTTCTGGACATTGTTGAGCCAGGAAATAAACATTCACATCTGCCTCAGTTTATTGTTCACACTCATTTAGCAATGTAAGCATGCTAACGCGCATCAATATGGACTAGGTTATAAAACTTCTGAAACATACCTGCTAAACATCAGCATTGTCTCTGTTAGCAGCATTGCCATGTGTTAGCCTTTAGCTCAAATCCCTGTATAGCTTCCAGAGCTGCTAGCTTGCCTGTGCACTCCTAGCCTTGTTGCTAAACACTGAATACAAATAAATGAAAAGAGCTTCACTCACATGTGCTTTATTACAAAACTCTGCAGCTCTGTGGAGCTTTTTTTTTAGCCTCTTTTAGCTCATTTGTTTCTGCTCTTTTTCTGTTCAACACCAAACAAGACAAAGTAAGCTACTAGCTAAAGGTACAGTAGAGAATCTAGCACCCTAAAAACCTAAACCCTGCAACTGTAAATTATTATCTTAGTCTATGATGATGGTAAATATGTAAAATACAGCAATGTAAGGAACAATGTGCCTTGGTAGCCAAATGGTTAGACAGTATTTAATGCATCTCACCAAAATCCCATACAAAAAAAAAACATTGACTTCGAGATGAGGGAACCGGAAGACTTCAGACTCATTTCGGTGTTTGAGAAGTTATTCAAGAGGCAAGGTTATTTCTATGGCCCCTTTCAAAGACATCACATTTCACATTGCTTTGAATGAGACAATACACATTAACCACTAATCATTTGTATTAAAAAAGGATTCCCTGTCATTCTGGTTAGCATAGTTATTGCTCTATTCTATATAAAATGTGTTTTTTGTTGTTAAGTTACTCCACATCTATATTCATCAAAGTTGTCTGCAACAACTTCAAAATATACCAAAATGTTGATAGAATGAGATGAGTTTTCCAAAAATCCCAAAAAGAAATGAATAAAGAAAGGCATATTTTTTAAATGTTAAATAATTCAGATGCACAGTTTGTGAAGAGAGAATTATGCAACCTGTATGTCTCTCATCTTTGATCATGTATAGATACAAATACAATGGGAAATCTTGTTTGGATAATGCTGGAAGCATTGGACATGTCATATTAAAGTCTGAAATAAAGCAGGTCTATTCCACACTGATGAGAAGAAGTCATATGATTAGAACTGTAATCTCTCAGCCGTCGCTTCCATGAGCTGAACACCTCCAACATGACCGCCAGAGGGCATGCAGTCATGAATGAGGATCTGATGAGCATTGCTGTTAAAAGAGAAGATGCTCTGTCCTCAAGATATTAACTCAGAAGTAATGTTGGAGTAGCAGGTTGTAAAAAAAACAGTTCATGCTCAATGGTCATTTTTTTTCTATTTTAGTCTCCATTAGAAACTGGTGCTAACTCTACTTTGTTGTTCTTTTTTTAGTTAAGTTTGTTTACTTTGTTTAGTTACCTTACTCGTATTCCTATTCTATTTTAGTTTACACTGGTATTATTTGTTTTATGCTTAATAAATGTCACTAAATTGCTCATGTATGTTTATATTTTTCAATCTGTAGTTTTTTTGTGCTATTCTTCTGTTGTAATCTTTGATCAAACTCTGGCATTTCCTTCTGGATTAATAAAGTTATATTTGATCTAATCTTAAAATTAGTTGTTTCATTCAGAAATGTTTTTTTTCAGCTCATGTTATTATTATAGGAATAGGACTTTTCAGACATGCTTGTCTTAAATAACCATGATAGTAATGTACTAATTGGACTTTTGGTTTTAGTGGCAATAATAATAATAATGCATTTCATTTTTAACACACTTTTCCTTCAAAAGAATCTCAGAGTGTCAATGGCAATAATACAACTAGAAGAATAACTCATTTGTAATGTTCTGTTGATGATTTCTAACCAGTAGGCATCTTTGTGTATATAAGATATATTTTGTCATTTGAATGTGATATAGTCAGTGCACCTTGTGGTAAAGTCACCTAACACTCCGAAGAGGAACGCGATACCAAAAAGACCACCACACAGACTGTGTGTTTTACATCTGTAATCATGACTGTCTGGTCTCTTTAGTCTTTTCTATCAGTAAATGTGTGAGAAAATGTATTTATCACTTTACCAGTCAAACTACTCTCCCCCTGCTCTCTTCCTCCCACACAGGTAGGCGCGCCACTAGTTGGCCCATTACCGCAACGCAATGGAAAGCTCCGCTTCTTGGCGTCCAGAATCCATTAGAATTACGTTGATAGCGTAAATTGTCGAAGAGTTACGGTAATTTGAATTGTGCGCCTCACTTTCTGTGGCCGGCGACAGGGTCGGTATTAAAGAGGTCCTCACGAGCAGCGGGCCACGTGGAGAGGAGGCGCGCGCCACTGGCACAGAAACTGAAACTGAAGGAAGTCAGAGGGACAGAGAGAACAAGTCAAGACAAGTCTGTCCCTCTCCACGAACCGGGTCAGGCCCACGGTCCGACAGGTGAGTCCAGCTGATGGGAGTCTTTGGGTTTTTAAACACACACACACACACACGCACGCACGCACCCAAAGGGTTCAACAGGGAAGAGGGGACAGCATCTGATGGCCAGGGATTGTAATTATCTGTAAACTCATAGCTCCTATTCATAGACTACTTTATAACCTTTGTTCAAGCCCTGTCAAGTCTTACATACATTATAAAGACATTTAGGTCAATTTAATTTGGCTGCAACATATTTACTTGTTGCAGCCAACAAGTAAAGACGTGTCCTTCTTTATATGACCCTTGATATGTAAATAGTGCTTTTATCAGTTCATTATTTGGCAGTCACGTGATTGCCCGAACCGAGCGCGCCCTACACGATGACGCCATCAGACGCTGTCCCCTCTTCCCTGTTGAACCCTTTGGGTGCGTGCGTGTGTGTGTGTGTGTGTGTGTGTGTGTGTGTGTGTGTGTGTGTGTGTAAAAACCCAAAGACTCCCATCAGCTGGACTCACCTGTCGACCCGTGGGCCTGACCCGGTTCGTGGAGAGGGACAGACTTGTCTTGACTTGTTCTCTCTGTCGCTCTGACTTCCTTCAGTTTCAGTTTCTGTGCCAGAGGCCGTCTTCCAGGACACGGGAGGCCGTTTCCGTCTCGTTTCCTGGCAAGACCAGCTAAGCCCAGACCCAGACCCAATGTCCCCAGAAAGTCTAGTTTAGCTTTGTACTGGCCCGTAGTGAAGCTGGAGCCAGGCTCGCGCCAGAAAATGACTTCATCGTGTAAGGCGCGCTCGGTTCGGGCAATCACGTGACTGCCAAATAATGAACTGATAAAAGCACTATTTACATATCAAGGGTCATATAAAGAAGGACAAGTCTTTACTTGTTGGCTGCAACAAGTAAATATGTTGCAGCCAAATTAAATTGACCTAAATGCTCGCTGTCGTTTTGATCACGTTACCATGAAAACATCATAAAAACATACAGTCTCGACAGTCAATTACAATATGTTTGATCCCCTGGTTTTAACATCTAGGTTCTCTCCTTAGGAGATGAGAGGTAATTTATCAAACCATCTATTTACTGTTTTTTTTCAAAACAGATTTAATAACTAAAGGAAAAGAGATGATTGATGAATAAAACAGGCGTGTAGTAATGGTTCTGCTTGCATTCCCCTAATTTCATGTATTATGTTCCATCTTTAATCTTTAATGTTTCTATTCAAATGTAATATGCCAGACTGAACACCCTTGTGCTGGTGTTTTTTTAATGTAACCTCGTGTTTAATGTCGTAGTGAATTGTGGGTAATTCCTTTAGGCACAGTCTGCAGAAATGCTGCGTTACGTAAAGGGTTCATAAGGGGATTGGGGTCGAGACTTTGAGTCGAGGCCAGACACGTATAATATGGAACATGCAAACCATAACGCAGAATGTATTACCCAGTCAAATGTTTCAGTGTCATGCAACACGACTTTTGCTGGAATTGTGTTAATGCCTGTTATTCTGTTTGTTTCTATTTCACAGGTTTGATCTCAGACATGGCCGCAGCCAGCAGCCCCTTCTGTGAAGATCAGTTTCTGTGCTCCATCTGTCTGGATGTGTTCACGGCTCCAGTCACCGTACCGTGTGGGCACAACTTCTGCAAGGCCTGCATCACTGAACACTGGGACATTCACCCTCAGAGTCAGTGTCCCATGTGCAAGGAGCTCTTTGACAGAAGACCGGCACTGCGGGTCAACACGTTCATATCCCAGATGGCCGCTGAGTTCAGGCAGTCGGTCCAAAAGAAAGCCAGCAGCAGCTCAGAGGGGCAAGAGTCCAAACCAGGAGAAGTTGTCTGTGACATCTGCACTGAAAGCAAAGGGACGGCCCTGAAGTCCTGCCTGGTGTGTCTGGCCTCCTACTGCGAGACCCACCTGGAGCCTCATCACAGGGTCGCAGGCCTTAAAAGACACGCGCTGATAGATCCTGTGGAGAACCTGGAAGGCCGGCTGTGTGAGAACCACGACAGACCCCTGGAGCTGTTTTGCAAGACGGACCAGACGTGCGTGTGTCGGTTCTGCACCGAGTCGAGTCACCGGTTTCACCGCGTCGTCCCTCTGGCCGAAGAATACGGAGGAAAGCAAGCCGAGCTGGGAAAGACGGAGGCGGAGGTTCAGCAGATGATCCAGGAGAGGCGGCTGAAGATAGCGCAGATCAAACAGGCCGTGGAGCTCAGCAAAGAGGGAGCGAGCAAGGAGACGGAGGACGGCGTGCTGGTCTTCACCGCCGTGACGCAGTCTGTTGAGAGAGGTCTGGCTGAGCTCATTGAGACGATCGACAAGAAGCACAAAACGACGGAGAGTCAGGCGGAAGGCTTCGTCAAAGAGCTGGAGGAGGAAATCTCTGAGCTGATGGCGAGAAGCTCGGAGCTGGAGCAGCTCTCGATCACGGAAGACCACCTCCAGCTGCTCCAACGCTTCCCGTCCTTGAGCCCGGCTCCGCCCACCAAGGACTGGACAAAGGTCAGAGTTCACGCGTCCTATCACGGGACTGTTAGGAGGGCTGTGGCTCAGCTGGAGGAGACGCTCGGTAGAGAGATAAAGAAGCTGTGTGCCGACGTCGAGCTGAAGAGCGCCCGGCAGATCGCGGTGGATGTGACTCTGGACCCTGAAACGGCAAATCAGGACCTCATCGTGTCCGATGACGGGAAGCAAGTCAGTCGAGGTGATCGACGGCCCAATCTCCCAGACAGCCCAAAGAGATTTTCCACGCGTTGTGTCTTGGGAAAGCAGAGTTTCTCGTCAGGAAGATTTTACTATGAAGTGCAGGTGACAGGGAAGACTGACTGGACGGTAGGCGTGGTCAGAGAGTCGGTCTGCAGGGAGAACGCCTTCATCACAGTGGCGCCTGTCAACGGCTACTGGATGGTACGCCTGATGAATGGAAATCAGTACAAAGCTTGCACTGCCCCTGCGAGCCACCTCGTTCTGAAGTCCAGGCCCCAGAAGGTGGGCGTGTTTGTGGATTACGAGGAGGGTCTGGTCTCCTTTTATGACGTAGACGCCCCAGCTCTCCTCTACTCCTTTACTGGCTGTAACTTCACTGAGGAGCTCTACCCGTATCTCAATCCCAAGCGTAGAAATGAAGGTAAAAACATCGCCCCGCTAATCATTTGCTCCATCAATCGCGCCGATTTAGAGGAGTCACCGCCATGTAAATGACCGAAATCACGTTCCTATTTGGTTCAGATTTTTACGTTGTCATTAATGCAGACGGAAATACATTTTCCATTCCATGTAAATGTTATTTCAGTCAATAAAACGATACATTTGTTGGCAGTAAATCTCTTTAAATCCATGACTGAATCCATAAAGAGTATAATTTCCTTCTTCGTGCACCGTTGGTCCTGCTCCACTGGGAGGAGCCAGAGAAATAGTCCAGATCCTGAGTGGAGCCATTGGTGCTCTGAGGGTTTAAAATGCAGTTTTTACTTCCTGAATACAATGAATGTATACACTACATTCTAGGTAACTCGGTCTGTTTGGCAGCACAGACGCATTCTGAAGTCCGGCATTCCCTTTGGGCCAAAACTATAATAGGCCTACATATTTTGAATACACCATGATAATAACTTGCAGTATGGATAAATGCACAAATATGTTAATTAACTAAGAAATTGTGACAAATTGGAGAGATCATAAGAATCTCATTACTGTGAAACGTAATTGGTAATTCGTTGCAGTTTAGATTAAACATTGACCCGAGACATGACATCAAAGGGCCAAAAGGAAAAATGTCACTGGATGCCTAAAATACATAAAAAATTAAAAGACATTTGATGAATAATTCAAACTATAAATACAACTTTACCATTCAAACTTGGCAACTATTAAAAGGATTTTCATTATACTATAAGTGTCTTTCATCACATGTTTATTTTTCTGAAAGATTGAGTTTTATCCCACGTTGGATTGTATTATATCTACAATTCTAGGACTTGATGATGTGTTAAAATCACAATTTGCGAGTTTATTCATATGTATTTCCGGTTATTCATTTCGGAGTTATGAGCATATAATTGTATTTTTGTACAGCCATTTAATGCTTATGTGTTATAGTTTGTTGTTTGGTTGGTTTTTTTGGCTGTAAGAGGAAATGCTAATAAAGTGCATTATTAATACTATTGGACCTGTCATTAATCGAAGTTGTTCAGGAGATACTGTATAGTTTTTTTTTTTCATGGAATCATTTTATAGACGAGTCCCTTCCATCACCAGTGGAGAAATTATTGCAGCTAGTTTGATTTAGAGTTCATTAATGATTGATTACCTTTGAAACTCAAAGTGGGCTCCGTCTTTCTGTCTTGCGTCACAGATTATGGTCTTAAGTCAGCCTGGGACTTATTTTACTCTTTTGCTTTCAACAATTCATTAATTTCATCAAAGATGCTGAATGTTTTTACTGACGTGTGACGTGCATCAGAGAGGGAAACACTTTAGTACTAGATATTGTTGCTGGAGTGGGTGTTCTCTATATGTTTGTTTTACTGTGATGTCATCCTCATGCTGCGTCATGACGTCCATCAACTGAATCTGGAGTGAAGGTCACAGGTTCTTAGCTGTGTGTGTTCAGAAGGGAGGGGTGGTTTCACTTAAGGATCACTCTCCTTCACCCCTCTCGGAATCCAATGAGGGATTTCTTTCCCGACGTCGGGAGCTGGCGGTGAATGCATCAGAGACGGAGACGTCATCGGGACGTCAAGAGTTCAAGTTCAGGTTGTTGTGGACTTGTTGGACGCTTACGCGCCTCTTCGGCTGAATGCCGGAGCTTAAAAAGTTATGAAGGTTAAGTAGCTTCCCGAAAGGAAACCAATGAGGCACTAGTCTAAATATCTTCACTGGGAATGTAAATTGTATATTAAAAAGGAAATTTTTGTCATATCTGCTGATCGGACCGAGCAATACCATCGACTCCATGTTTACGTCACCTGCTCCTGCCGGATCAAGCTTCCAGACTTATTGGACTCAGGTAATCACATGAGGCTCAGGTATGCAGCGATGAAACGTTTCACCACCGTCAGCCTGAAATACAGAAATAAGTCAATGTTCATAGCAAAGCCTATGGAAATGTCCCAGCAGGCCGAGCAGCTTCTTATGGGATCTGGAGCTTCAATGAATGTAATAAAAAAATCATGCTATATAAAATATGACTTTAACCAGTCTTATCTTTTTTCACATTGTTATTTATTTAACAATAAACTTCATGATTAAACTTCAAAAAGATAAAACTATAGCGGGGTAAAAGCATTTACTATTCTTAAAGTTACAAGGAACTATCCTCTTTAGTTGATTCTGGCGGCCCCTGTGGACGTGAGTGGTAGTGTTTCCCAGCACCAGGGTCCCTTAAGGAAACCTCATTTCACTGCAGCAGGGTCTGACAGTTTGCTCCACTCGGTCCTGGTTCTGGTTCTCCCTCCAGCGGGCCCAGCCACAGAGCCATCAGTATCACATTCAGACTGCTTCATACTCATATATTTTGACAGGTGTATCACTTTTCTTACTGTTCATAAGTTTGAAAGTCTTGATATATTAATAAAGGTCCAGTAAAATTGGGGGAAACGATACAAAATACAGGATCCATGGAAACTCGAGGCGAGAAAGCACAAAGCCTCCTGGGAAGAAGTTATGTGGACCATGTGACAGCACCTTTAACCACACCTAACACACCTTTAACCACAGCTAACACACCTTTAACCACACCTAACACACCTTTAACCACACCTAACACACCTTTAACCACAGCTAACACACCTTTAACCACACCTAACACACCTTTAACCACAGCTAACACACCTTTAACCACACCTAACACACCTTTAACCACACCTAACACACCTTTAACCACAGCTAACACACCTTTAACCACACCTAACACACCTTTAACCACACCTAACACACCTTTAACCACACCTAACACACCTTTAACCACACCTAACACACCTTTAACCACAGCTAACACACCTTTAACCACACCTAACACACCTTTAACCACACCTAACACACCTTTAACCACAGCTAAGACACCTTTAACCACAGCTAACACACCTTTAACCACAGCTAACACACCTTTAACCACACCTAACACACCTTTAACCACACCTAACACACCTACCAGCACCTTTAACCACACCTAACAGCACCTTTAAACACAGCTAACGGCTGGGTCAAATGCAGAGAAGAATTTCCCCAAGAGGTTTAATAAAGGATCATTTCTTTCTTTTCTTTCTAACAGCACCTTTAACCACACCTAACAGCACCTTTAACACCTACCAGCACCTTTAACCACAGCTAACAGCACCTTTAACACCTACCAGCACCTTTAACCACACCTAACAGCACCTTTAACACCTACCAGCACCTTTAACCACAGCTAACAGCACCTTTAATCACACCTAACATCACCTTTAACCACACACCTAACATCACCTTTAACCACACCTAACAGCACCTTTAACCACACACCTAACAGCACCTTTAACCACACCTAACAGCACCTTTAACCACACACCTAACAGCACCTTTAATCACACCTAACAGCACCTTTAACACCTACCAGCACCTTTAACCACACCTACCAGCACCTTTAACCACACCTACCAGCACCTTTAACCACACCTACCAGCACCTTTAACCACACCTACCAGCACCTTTAACCACACCTACCAGCACCTTTAACCACACCTAACAGCACCTTTAACCACACACGTAACATCACCTTTAACCACACCTGACACACCTTTAACCACAGATAACAGTACCTTTAACCACACACCTACCAGCACCTTTAAACACACACCAGCACCTTTAACCACACCTAACATCACCTTTAAACACACCTAACTGCACCTTTAAACACACCTTTAACCACAGCTAACACACCTTTAACCACACCTAACTGTGATAATAACGGAGATGAAAGACGGGAAAACAGGATAAACCTGCATGAGGAACGAGAAGCTTGTATTTTGACCGTGTGCGTTAGCAATAAAAGCTGAATTTCTTCTGACATTTCTGCATGTTCCCATAAAAACACAACAGAGAGCCTAGTCACCAGACGATGTTGTGTTAATAACTGGTGTGAGGAAAAGTCTGTGGCCGGTGAGATGTGTGAGACGGCACGTATGCCGCTGCACAGCTGGCCGACAGGGCAGGGTGTGTGTGTGTGTGTGTGTGTGTGTGTGTGTGTGTGTGTGTGTGTGTGTGTGTGTGTGTGTGTGTGTGTGTGTGTGTGTGTAAAAGAGAGATTGTGTGTAGGTGATACATTTGTTGTGTGTTGGAGGTTTTAGATAATAGTGTCACATTCGTGTGTGTGTGTAGCATAGTGTGGAGTCACGTTTATGTCCCTGGAATCGAGACGGTATTGGTTGGGTCTCCCCTGCTCTGAGTTTTGACACACACACACACACACACACACACACACACACAAACACACACACACACACACACACACACACACACACACACACACACACACACACACACACACACACACAGATAACCATTTGAAAGATAAGCAATGAATGTATCCTGCTAATAAGCATTAGCGTGATAACTATATCTGGGTGTCCTGTTCCTTCGTCTCCATGAACACACACACAGACACACACACACACACACACACACACACACACACACACACTGCAGTTTACGTTGACCTAACCTCACACACACCGTCCTGCTGCCACAAACACTCACTGGTGAAAATAGTGCATGCACTTATGTGTAATATGCGGTCACAATGCACCCTGATGGCCGGTATTTTGGAGCCTCAACGAAGAATAAAGAGAGACTTTGGGAAGGTTTTTAATTGTTTTAACTACATTTAAGCCTTGTGTTTTCCATCAACAATATTGCGCGTTGACGTCGTCACAGTACGTGTTTGAGGATGTCTGTGCTGGCTCATTCAGTCGTGGAGAAAAATAAGTCGTTGACGAATGTTTCCGTGAATAAAATCGACCCTGAGGCTCAGCTAGGTAAATGGTTAACAATTTCCTGTTTGTTTCCTGTTAAGTCAAATAGTAATGAAAGATCAAATTTAGAATAACGCCAGCCTCAGCCTTTAAAGCTGATTGTTTTCCACGTCGACACACACACATCTCATTCATAACAGCTGCATAGCAAAACTTGATGCTTGTTTCCCTCATGGCTTTCCTGTTGTTTGTTACGTAATAAAGCTCTTTTGACAGCCTGAAATATACAACCTCAGAAGGCCGTGATCCCTCTGACCTTGAAAACCTGTGAACTGACAACATTTACTGTCTAAATTTACACCACGCCATTACAGTCAATCAGTGCACAGCTGCACAGATGTGCGGTCAGCAGTAGCCTCCCCCGGCCTCTCAGAACACGCGGACTACGTGCAATTGCAGTGTCACGTCTACTTTTTCCATCTCAAACGTTCCCACAGTGGGAATGTGTGGCTTTTCATCCCATGTTTGTTTCCACCCACACATCCAAGAGGAGAAACAACTGGAGGAAAATGCAACTGGAACTCATCGGCCTCCTGTGGTGGCATATAGTGGCAACCACTGTGATGTGTACAGTCAAAGTATATGGAAGATGACAGGATGAGTGTGTGTGTGTGTGTGTGTGTGTGTGTGTGTGTGTGTGTGTGTGTGTGTGTGTGTGTGTGTGTGTCAGCCACCTTTCTGCAGCACTTCTTTGATCTTTTCAATCTGATGCATGCGTGAGACTTCGCATGCGTCTCAGGAGCCTCTATTCATATCCATGTCTGAGAGTCGTTCCTGCTCAAGCCAGTGACTCACTGTTGTATTTCTATCTCAGCAAAAAACGCCTGACACCAGGTCCACAAGTCAAGTCAATTTTATTTTTAGAGCGCCGAATCACAACAGAAGTTATCACGGGACCCTTCTAGACCGCACTCCTCCATTCACAGGGACCCGACACCCTCTTTTAACTCCTTTAACGGGAAGAAACCCTGAGCCCGGTTTGGGTTGAAAGAGGGAGAGAGAGAGAGATTCCTGAAAGTAGAGTCAGCAGTAAATTCCTCCAACATTGCTCCTGATAGTTGATCAAATTAAAGGAGTATGTGTTCGGCGACCCCTATTCCCTTTTTTTTATAATGCAAACTGAAGCAGCAGAAATTCATCAACTGGGTGTTTCTTTCAGCAGAAAAATTGACTTGTTGGGGCTTTTCTCGGATGATCGTAGCCCCATGTTGCTTACTTTAAACTAAGCTTAGTTTAGTTAAGCTCAGTTTAGTGTGTAGACTTGAAATATGGAGAAGCACCTTAATTAGCTTTTTTTTTTGCAACACTGTTAATCCATTGAGCAAACTCACTTCTTCTTTTCTACCTTGTACCAAATAAATAGTCCTTCTCCACATGTTTGTGTGTTTTGTGGAATAAGCGGAGCAAAGACAGAACGACAAAGAATCCCACTGCTCTTCTTGGCAAGCGAGGCCCGAGAGAACCAGAGTCGGGACCGAGCGGAGCCGCCTGTCAGACCATGCTGCAGTCACACCAGAGGGTTTCTAAAGGGACTCTGTCTATCTTTACGGAGACAATGGTGCTTATGGAAACACATGGGCCGCAAAAATCAACACAAAAGGAAAGCTCCTTGTAGTAATGTTCAGCTGGCTTGGAGGCAATTATCTTGTCTTGGCAGAAGCAACGAGCCTGGCGCTGTCCAGAATTCAATAATTAGCGGACCATCAGTTAACACACTGTAGGCTACCCCTTTTATTTAGTCCGAGAAGTGTAGGAACATTCACCTCCACTGTGCAGAGGGGGAGGCAAATATCTGAAAGATCAAGATCTCCGCATGGCTACATTCCATCATAGGTAAGTGTGGAAATATGTGTATCCCACTGGAAAAAATCTATTGGCAGCGTAATGTCTGGGTTTCTGGACTCCTTTAGTGGGCCTTACTGTATTTCAGCAGATAAACGGTGTACTGTAGACCGAGTCAGGGCTGGCGATTGCTATAGGCGAACTAGGCGACTGCCTAGGGCGACAAATGGGTTGGGGGCGCCCTCACAGCGCACATTTCAGCACTGTGAGCAATTCGCGACCACACGACCGGGGGTGGCGCTGGCTCCCGCGAGCAGGGACGATTCAATTAAATTTTTCAATTCAATTCAATTCAATTCAATTCAATTCAATTCAGTTTATTTTATATAGCCCAACATCACAAATACAAGTTTGCCTCGGAGGGCTTTACAATCTGTACACATAACATCCCTGTCCCGGGACCTCACATCGGATCAGGAAAAACTCCCCTAAAAAGATAGTAAAAACCCTTTCACAGGGAAGAAAAGGGGAAGAAACCTGAGGGAGAGCAACAGAGGAGGATCCCTCTCCCCGGATGGACAGAAGTAATAGATGTCATGTGGCCAGAATGAATAGCGTAGTTACAGCACATTCAATGAATATGGCAGAAATTATTCATATAATGAGTATTAGGCATGGTCCATGATCCTGATAATCCATGAAGCAGAAGGCGGTAGAGAGGAGGGGGGCATCAGAAGGGCCATGGCAGCAGGTAGGACCGGCGGCAGGACCCGGGGCAGGACTGGTTCCAGGCAGCCATGAATCCATGGAAAAAGAAAGTAGAGTTAGTAATGTGCATTGAAGAGACAATAGTTTATCCAGATGGAGAGAAAGAAGAGGAGAGGAGGAGTGAAAGAGGAAGAGAAGAGGAGCGAAAGAGGAAGAGAAGAGGAGCTCAGTGTATCCTAAGATGTCCCCCAGCAGTCTAGGCCTATAGCAGCATATCTAGGGGCTGGACCAGGGCAAACCTGAGCCAGCCCTAACTATAAGCCTCAGATTTTATAAGCCTCAGAGTTTTCAGCTGTGAGTTTTCTCATCAAGTACAGAGAGACACGCATATTGAGAAACGGGCGCTGTAAACATCTTAACGCTGATTGGCCAAGACACGTCACATCAAAGATGTTCTCTTACGGAGATGACAACAACTCGGCCAAAAATCTGAATTTTTTTTGTCGAGAAAACGGGACGCTGATTGGCCAAGACTCGACACGTCACATCAAAGATCTTCTATTGCAAAGATGGCTCACTCGGAGAAAAAAATCGTTTGTGCGGTCTGAAAAATGTGCGCGATCTGAAAAATCTATTGCGCGACCACTTTGACTGGTCTAAACCATCTGGAGCACAGGGACGAAAACGAAAAAAGGAAGAAAACGAAAAGAAAGTCAAGTATAGAGGTAAGTCTTCTCATCTCAGCCATTAAGGTGTCAAACGAAATACATTTAGTATTGTGCATCACCTAATATTGGACGTTTCATTGCTGTCACTTAGGCCAGCTATAGCTAGCTAGCAACTGTTACTTTGCTAATTTTCTACGTAGGCTATTACTAGCAAACGTAACTTCACTGATAACCTACATGGATGTACATGTCAAAAGACCAGTATCTGGATAACGTATGCTAGTTATGAAAAGTACAGTTGCTGTCTACATTCATTATAAATGGCATAAGTTCTGTTTAGTGAATTCACAACTAGCAGGTGCATACACACACAGTAACCATTTTGGGGATAGTGGTGTGTTCACCCTTCCGTACAGTTCCTCCCCAGGAATATACTAAAATGTATATGT
The DNA here is from genome assembly GCA_038501785.1 of Myoxocephalus aenaeus. Taxonomy (NCBI): domain Eukaryota; kingdom Metazoa; phylum Chordata; class Actinopteri; order Perciformes; family Cottidae; genus Myoxocephalus; species Myoxocephalus aenaeus. The sequence continues at coordinate 1,055,563 of JBAMJR010000194.1, forward strand.
GTTTTTTGTTTTGTTTTGTTTTTATTTTTGTTTTAAATTGGCCAGGTGCACTCAGGCAATGTTTTCAGAGGCCGGCACCTGCTGGAGAAAGGACGCCTGATTCGCCTCGATCTGAACTTTGTAAGTAGCCTACACAACTAGTACTATTGTTGCTGTTTGTTTTATTGTTATTATTATTATCAATTATTACTTTCATAATCACATCACATTAATACTACTACTTGTAATCAGTAGCATTATTTAACCTTGTAGCAGTGGTGGCAGTAATTGTAATTTATCTACTACAAGTTACATGGTCAGATAAAATGTATTTGTACAATGCAACTATGTGGTAGGATGATAGAAATGACCAAATGCAATTGTGTAACGAACAGCATGGATGAACTCTGTGTTTAAATACAGCTGCAGGAGAAGGGACATCCAGTAGTACTCAACCTGTACTTAACCTGTCAAACCTTGTTAACCATAGTCATTCCCTATACAGCTTGTATCATGTTTTGTTCAATAAACATATTTGAAGAGTGTTTTGCACAGTTTATGGAGTTAATTTAATCCTAACTTTGAGTGTGTAATAAATTATTTAAAATAATAAAAAAGAAAATGTTCTGAAACTATTCTGGTGTTTGTTGTCCATGCACCATTTATTGTTGAACTGCAATGTAGAATAGTAGAATTATAAGTGGGTGAAAAACTGCTATGCAAAGTAAAGCAGTTAAGTTAATATATGTCTCTTCAGTGATGTAAAGTATTGTGTGTGTCTGTGTGGGGGGGGGGGGGCGCAAAACTCAATCTCGCCTAGGGCAACCAAAGGGCTAGAGCCGGCCCTGGACCGAGTGACGTCACGCTTGAATGTTTCCTGCGCCGCTACAATGGAGTCAGATAGCATGGACTCTAAGCTATCCGACGTGTTCATGTCAACACTGTCAGCCCTATCACGTCCGACAGCCAGAGCTCCGGTTGGACTCGGCTCTGGTGTTTCATACAGCTGAGAAGCAGCAGGGCAACCCAAAAGCCTTGAAACCAATCTCTCGTTCTTCATTACCTACAGCTGGGTTATCTCAGTGTTATTGTCAGCTAACGGATAACCGCTCTACTCTGTGAACGGTATGATATTTTTGTACAGACATTGTATCCAACCATATAAGCTAGTCTTGTCCATTTGGATCATTGAGTCGTAGCCTAAACAGCTCAGGCTTTATTCAACCCTTTTATCCAGGCTGGCCTGCTGATACAAATGTTGTAGGAGTCACGCGCCGTACGACACCGACGTGCCACTGTTGTTCTCTTTTCAGGAATTTGCCACAAATTCCAAAATGTGTCATACTAACAAATAAAAACTGGGTGTAGAAGTCAGAAAGAAGGGGCATTACCGCAGAGAATCATTATTGACACATTATTGAGGCCAAATAATAATGTAAAAATGTGTGGTGACGCATTATAATTTATCTTAAGATAACATGGATATGTACAGTAGGTGTTAAAATAAAAGAAAGAAATTACGTCCACATGAAGGACTTTAAGCCAACATGGCTTTGTCAATATTCAAACTTTAAGGAAATTCTCTATCCACAAACACAAATTCTCACTGTCTGTCGTCTGGCTGGGTAAAGTTTGGAGCTCGCTCCTTTAGCCGAAGACGGCAGCTGTGGTCCGCATTGGATTTGTAGCAATTGTACTGTAAAGTTGAGACAAAGACGTGTCGGTGTGCAAGGAAAGGTTTCTGTTGATTTGCATGTTCCAAAACAACCCCTCACATTGCTTATAAATGGTTAAATAGCTAATTCTGCAATCTGCATTCGTATGCAGAATTTGTAGAGATAAGATCTGCTTGTAGTCCGAGTAGTATTGACCGATCACATGCGAGCAAGCTTTGGGTGAATGCAGGTAAACAATCCATGTGAAGAGCAATAGACGTGGAACTCATCGGCCCAAATGCAAACGCTGAACCCACCGGATATCGTCTGACAATGATTTGGCTTTTTATTGGTTTAAAATGTACATGTGAAACAATCCGGTCGTACACGGCGTCTCTCTCCAACTCCGGTCTTGTATCTCAAGTTGCTTAAACAACAAACAGCGCATGGAAAAGGAAGTCTTTAACTGGATATCTGCTGACTACACTGGAACCCCAGAAATAAAGCCACTTGCCCCCATAGGCTTATCCGATAGATGATGGGTTTCAGGATTTGCTTTAAGCAGGTGATGGTCCAACCCGGAAGAGATGTATTTAGCTGTGCTGTGTAGAAACGATTAGTGTTTGGAACATACTGAATGGATCAGCAGGGGAGAGTACTCCTTTAGTTTCAGATGAAGGTAAATATATCTGCGACATTTGCAAGAGTCATGTGAATAGATCAATATCCATTTCAATCAGGCGAGACAGTGGGTGATTAGTAGTTAATGTTTATTATGCCGATAATGAGTCCATGGTTACACAGAATTTATTTGGCGCATGGACTCCGCGAGGAGATTGAGATCGCACTGTGTTTGTCCTGAGCGGCAGCAATCTGTAGATCCCCCCGGGGAGTCCAGACACTGGTGGTGGTGGCTGAGGTTCTGCTGGAGTTGCTGGAGATGCCGATGGGGTGCTGAATCTGAGAAGGTGGATGGTGCTGGGGAGGCGGCGGGTCGCATGTGACGGCAGCAGGACGCTAGAGGCGGAGAAGGAGAACATTTAAAAGGAGAAGGCAGTGAGCTGATAGGATAGCGAGGAGGGCGTGACTCTGCGCTAATGGCTGGGCGCACCCGGCTGCTGAACAGCTGGTAGAGTCTGACACTTCTGACGCTCCTGACAGGGACATCCGGTATGACGTGCGTGCTGCTGGTGAGGGACGTATGAGTGAGGGCCCGCCTGGTGTGAGGGGGTTGTCTTCCTGTCTGAACTTACGCTATAGCTTCATTTCATCTTTAGCTCCGAGATGGTTTTGGCGTTGCTTAGTACAACGCCTAGATGCAACCTCCTTGTCAATGGCCACATAGTCGCTATATATCGGAGCTACAACAGCCACTCTTGACTTCCGTATGTTCGCCGGGCTTGGTGCATGCTTGGTGAAAGCTGACAAAGCAGTTGGCACTCTTTCCGAGACACAATATGACGATCAGCTGCGTTCCAACAATGTCAACTGCACACGAGCATCTGACCTTAACAGGTGTTTCAGTCCAAAGTGTGTGCCTGGTGGTGTGTCCGAGATGCAGTATATCAGTGTAAGTTACAGAAAAGTTGGCTCTGAGTCGTGTCGTGTGTCGGAATGTAAATGTTATGACAGTGAAAGGGAGGCCTCCGTGGACAGGTGCGTGAGGACGGTGTCTGCCTTTTGTCTGTTTACCAAACTCACATGAATGGAAAGTATCTCGTGGTACATTCTGGTTGTCCTTTCCGTTAATAATGAACTGCTACTCATGGCTGATTAGCCTTTTTAGGAAAGCTTGGCATTTGCTGCGTGCGGTGTTGTTGGAGGGCGTACCCGTTCGGAGCCGGCCGATTGCTTGGGCCTCAGAAGTGCTGCTTGCAGCGTTGTCGAGAACCTCTTATTGCTCATTGACTCCAAGGAAGTGACAAAGAGTTTAGTTCACCAGCCAAAGTGAACTGCAGACGATGATCTCATCCCTTTTCGTCATATTTTCCGACAGCCCACTAGGTCATATCTTGTCACTGAAGGTTCACATGAGGGTGGCTGGATTCAGGAAACAAATCCACTTGGTCAGCGTTCCAGAAAACCTGATGGTTTCGCTGAAAATAAGGATGCTCGTCGCGGACGTGATGTCATGTGACTCTTTGTCGTAGCGTGTCACACAACATATAATGTCATTAATAAAAATCTATCTTTTGTTTTCACATGGAGGGATCTGTGTTTGTTTGTACCATAATCCACCACACCTTAAGCCTACCATTAGAGGACTTCTCGCTATTAATACTACGTCTCTGAGCGTCTAATAATGGCGCGGAAGGGTTTACATTGGTGTCTGTTGAATGCTTGGTGCGTCTCATACAGATCTTGTGCGTCAATATCGAGACACCGAGGGCCACTGACCAAGCATTGGTATTTGACGCCCTGGGAATGAGACCAGGCTGTTCCTTTATCATTACATAGCCCGTCTTCAGCTTGCTGCCCACCACCAGATGACAGACAGAAGTTAGCATCGATGTGGAGGACTAGCTGCTAAAGACCCAATTATTTTTCTGAGGGAAAAAGGAAAAAAATCATCAAATGGACAAAAACAGTACGCTAAATCAATGCTGTTGCAAGTGGGAAATTACTTGCTAATACATTATCTATGAGAACTTCAGTGTTTTCTTAAGTTATATTTAAGTTTTGGTGGCTGCAAACACACAACTGACATATAACCACCTTATAAAGTAGCTGCGGCTAACACGTTAGCAGGCAGTCGCCTATTCATCAGCCAGATGCTAATCGGAGCAACATTAGCATAGATTTGGAGTCGTGTTTGTCCACCTGATGAACGTCAGTTCAACATTCACTCTTCTTTTCGCTCCGTTGCTAAATGCTCCACTTTGCTCACCAGCTACATGCTAACTCGCTAACTGCAGCTGGAAACAATATGACGGTAGGCTTGGGCCTGCAAAAAACAACACAATAATCAGAACCGTCAATTATTAAAAAAAAAATATATATATATATATACATACCGTAAAAGTCGGGTTACAAGTCAATGTCCCCGTTAGCTCCCCGCTGTAGCCAACTAGCGCTCCTGCTACCGTGGGCTCTTTTTGTGGGCATTCTTTCACTGTTTTATAGACCAAATGATGAGTCAATCTCTGGAGAATAATAATAATGATAATGATAATAATAATAATAATAATAATCGGCAGATTAAATGATAATGAACATGCCCTACGACTACTGTATTTTTATTTTACTGAAATGCTAATTCACATTCACTTCTTGTGTAGTGCAAACTGTTATATAAAATACAGCAGCCTATGTGTACGCTATGTAGTAAAAATGAAGACGCATCCAATGAGCAGACAATGACCTGGATGGATTTTGTGAGCAGCATCCATCGACTGGAAAATCTTTTTGAGCTTTTCAGTCCCGACGTGCACTAGCGAAGTGGAGCCACCGAGCTCGTACTTCCTTTCCTTCTCTGTGTGTCTCTTCTTCCACTCGGTTAGTGTCAGATCTCTGATTTACGCTGCAGGATTGCTTTCCACTGGATGCTGTGGAACATTGTGCTGCTCCAAAGGTTTGTGCAGATCCGTCGTGTGTGAAATGTTGTTTGGTTGTTCTTTTTTTCTTTTGTCATCAACATGAACCAGATCTGTAAGTTTCCACTGGGCTAGAAATCACTTCAATAAGTCACCTATCTCCAGTCACTTGGCCTGGAAAAAAACTATTCAGTTAGTGGCTAATGTGGACAAAAACTGTGCTCTTGACTCTTAAGATGATTTATCAGCTCTTTTTTTTTATCACTTGAGCTATTTTTCTAGAAAGTGACAGTCTCTCATTAAATGTGACTCCAAGAGGGTCAGCCCAAAGCCTACCTTGTAGATGTAAGGAGAGGTTGTTCACTGGTATGAAACACAGTTTCTGCTGGCAGACATACATCAGCCGCAGGCAGGACAGTATGACACAATTCGTTCGGGTTGACTTTTGGTATTTGTCACAGTGATAAAAGCAAAAAGAGCAAAGTGATAACAGAAAGACAGAGAAGGAATGGGTATTTGTAGTTTTCAAAACCAGAGAAGGACCTTCAAATCTAGCTTCAGGGTGCCCTTCAGATAGAACTTCCATCTCCTCTCAGTTTAAATAATTGCACTTTCATAAAACTCATGGGAGTTTTTGGTTAAAACAGATATATTGCTCTTTACCTGCTAAATGCTTCAGCTACTGTCTAACTGTGTCTGCTGCTTGGTGCTGAGTAAGTGTTCATATAGTTACGTCCACCAAGGAGATTCTTTTTGTTGGTTCTTTTTCTTGGTTTTTGAAGCAGGATTACAAAAAAATACAAGCCCTGATTTTCATGAAACTTAGTGGAAGGGTGTGTAGTGTGAGCCAAGGACAAACCCTCTACATTTTGGAGATGGTCCGAATCCCTGCGCGGTAACACGCATCATTTTTCACTCATGGAAACGGCCTTGTAGGAGGTCTTTGCTCTACGAAATATAAACATACATGTAAGTTGGAGAGGACGTGTGAGGATGAACGTTAACCTCGCACCTCTGGAGTTTAGGTTGGCTGCTTGTTAAACCGCAACGTCTTATTTTCTTTTTCCACACAGAGTGTGTGACGTGTGGTCGTAGAGGCTTTGACTTGTTCAAAGGAAACTTCGACGTAGCTGTGCTAAGTCACTAAAGTAAAGTAATTATTTTTGCTGTAGTTATTAGTGAATGAATGCAACATTGTCCTTCCCTTTCTTCTATTCAATTCAGTTTATTTTGTATAGCCCAAAATCACAAATTTGCCTTGGAGGGCTTTAGTCTGTACACAAACTCCCCCAAAAAATAGAAAAAAAACTTTCACAAGAAAAAAAAGGAGAGCAATAGACGAGGATCCCTCTCCCCGGATGGACAGAAGCAATAGAGGTCATGTGACCAGAATGAACAGGAATGAACCTCTCCTTTACCTCATGTGAAATCAACCAATGGGCTGCCTCCTGTCCACCAAACCTCCCGTCACACATTAACTCCGTCCAGTCACACAACCTTTACCGCCAACGTGGTTATGTGTTTTCCAATGTTTCATTCATGATGTCCCCCATTACATTTGTTAGTTGTGTCATGCACTGACTTGTAATGATTGACTTCTTTGGGGTTATTGTCTCAGAACAGGTTGGTCAAGGACACAGTAACATGGAGGGTGGAATATAAAAAATATATACTGAATCATCAATATTTTTGTGAGTATTTAGAATCGGTTGGTACATTTAAGAGCATTTCAAAGCCTCATGTGATTCTGTCTTGCATGTCTTTTGGTAAAAACACACACACACACACACACTCTGAAATCATACTCCATACTCACAATACAGTAGAGTTCTTTATTTTACAGAGTGAAGGATATTGACAAGCAGTAACATTTCAACTACAGTTAAGACTTTGTTTCCTACTATACGGTCACGTTTAAGGAGCAGTGGAAAAGGTGAGATAAATAGTCTTTGGTGACATACATATATTAACATACAATCATAACTTAAATACATAACTTAAATAGTTTGGCTGAATATATATGCGTGTTTCACAGGTGACGTCCTCGAAAACACATTTGCAGACAATCTCAAATGCAACATTTACAACATGTCCAACTTTCACAAGTAAATCACAATGAGGGAGTTTCAGGGAAACTAGCGACACATGCGTTTGCATTAAAGTGCTTTCCTGTGACCCTAAAGGAGAACATCAGCAGAGAGACAGCTACCGAGATCTACCTGGATCGACGCTATATTACAAAACTAACAGAGACATTCTGCACTCATTCCTCTTTGAAACAGAGAGCCATGAAAAAAAAAGAAGGTGTTTCTATGGGGAGGTATTCGCGGTAGTGCACAGTTTGCTCACCAAAATGTGACGCAACTCCTGACATCACAAAAAAGACTGGGAGCACAACGGTCCAGAGCACAGATCAAACGCAGGAGATAAGTGTCCTGATAGGCTGCGTGCAGCAGCTCAACACACACACACACGCACACACACACACACACACACACGCACACACACACACACACACACACACACACACACACACACACACACACATCACGTGTGTGCGTGTGAAGTAGAACACTATTAAAAAGCAGAGAGATCCACCAGGATTTTTTTTTCAGCATTTGAAAAGCCTTTTAATGATCCGTCACGAGACATTGATTAGCTCGGTTACAGCAGAGAGAATGTTATGTTTGACCTCAGCAAGCCTTTGAACAGATTAGATTTAAGACCAAGGGACCACTGATTACTACCCTGTGACCTCAGCGATTACAAACAGAGAAGCCAAGAGATCCAACAAAATTTAAAAAGAAAGACACCCGAGTAAAATCAGAAGACACAGATTAAGATATAAAAAGGACACATTATTATATGATGTAGGTCACATGTAAAGTCCTTCAGTTTGTCAAGTATTGCCAGGTATTTTATGAGTTTAAACTAATGCTGTGAAGGAATAGCCAACTTTCAGGTTTGTGGAATTATATAACAAAGGGTGAAATACCAGATGTGATGATCTAAATGACTACGAAACACGCTCTGCAGGTTAGGACCAGGCTGTAATATAAATAAATATTTACGTTTCTGGCCCAAAATGTGGCTTTTATACATATGGTTGTGTTTCTTTAAGGCCTGTCAAAATCAAGCAGGCTCAATGAGTAGAGCTCAGTTATTCTCGGTCCGTCGCCCGTCCGCCATTTCAGAGCGTACAGAGAAAGGAGGAAATGTCCGGGCATATATTTTTGACTGCGCGCCGCCATTTTGTGGACATTAAAATTAGGCACACCTAACATTTTGGTCGCTGTGGTGTCCCGTAAGAACACCGCAATGTAACATCGTCTCAGGGGTCAGTTTAAACCCGCTTACCATTCTACATGCAAGTATTGCCTGCAGGAAATGAAGGAACAACTGACCTGTAGTTCTCCACTCTTCACGGTTGGACTTACTTTTAGCGATCTCTACCTCCTCCACAATACAAATGGAGGTGAATTGGTCACAGCACTAGAAAATGGCATTTAAAAGAGCTCAGCAGCAAAAACAAAATCCACAATAAGAATCCATGATATGCTGCAAAGTAAGGGGAACTTTTCTTTTTCTTTTTCTATCTGCAAACTTCAAGGCTACATGTGTGGAAGCCACATGCCTTGAGTGTGCAGACCCTGGGAAACTGAGCCCCCCTCCTGCTGTGGCGTTACATATGCCTGAGGTGATTAGGTCCTGACTTGCAAGGGGAACTTATGAATCACGTGAAAAGGCTAATATTTCAGGGGCCTCCAGCGGGGAAAACGTCAGCAGCGGTGGCTCCAAGGTTCACTTTGGCGCCTACTGTGCTGGCCAACCGGCTACTATATTGCAACACTGAAACTGATCCTTTGGGACATGTAGATTCTGTCCAAGGCAGTGGATGCTCAACCCTCTTCTTTCTCATTTTCATTGTGAAGTTTATGTGGTCAAGTCCTGACTCAGAATGCTCTTCAGTTTGGGTGTAACCCAAGTGCTGTGGCTGGTTTTGACTGTAAACTGTGGTGCTAAAACACAAAACTCCCGCTGAGTGACGAATCCACGCTCAGCGCTTGTGAAATATTCTGGGGTTGTCAGTGTTCATATTGTAATTATATATGCAGTTGTGAAATTAGCTGGGACCTCCAATGTTGACAAAAAAGAGCGGGCACGAAAAAAGAGAGGTAAAAGGGTTCGTTGGGTCTTTTACCGGGTCTCTGGGAATACATTGGTTTGGACAGGGCCCCGGCTCTGAGTGCAGGTTGAAATCCACATTAGGGCTTAAGTGTTTGATCAATGAGCTGCGGAATAACCACCGCCGGAGAGGTCAGTGGGCAGACAGGACCCGGCCCCTGGATGGTGTTGAGGACAAGCCTTCATTCTAATATTAACAGGATTAAGACGTCAAAGTGAGGCCTTTGTTTTCAGCGTTCAGAAGGGAGAACCAAAAATATTTTTGACGAGATTTGAATGACCTTAAAAAGGCAAAAGTTCTCCGAATGGTGGGAGAACTCAAATTGGGGGTTTCAAAATGATTCAGTCGGTCATCATCTTGGATTTGAATCTTCAATTCCATCAATCAGCAGAAAAGATAAAGAGGCACAACAGTCTTTTATGGGAAGTATAATTGTCATTTTGAGATAGATCAACAAAAGTTATGGACTACATCAAACTCTAATGCAAAAAATACCAGTAATACATTAAGAGATAAATAAATGGAGATATAGATAGACTTGCTGCGGGTGTTTGGGGCCGTCGACTAACTCATCCATAACTATGGGGGCTCCTGGGGTTGATGGGGGACGATTCTTCTCTGCCGTTCTGGCCAATGAGCTGATAGAGCCGATGGCTGAGGTTCTGCACTTGGCAGGTTCCAAGGACGCAGCCCACTCTCATCATCTGGGTATGTTGGGGATAGTGGTGACCAGTACGCGATCTAGAGTGGGCATGGCGACGAGCTCTCGGCGCCCGCGGCTCGATCTGTGACGCCCCGACGGGTCGTGCCCACGCCAGGCTCGGCAAAGCTGCTCTCACTCCTGAAGCTGGTTGGCGTCTCAGGAAACCGGGCAGCAATTTTGGGGATGGACCCGTGACGGAGGAGGCGACGGCGATGTGAGTCTGGGTTCCTGACACGGAGGCTGTATCCTCTCTCTGGTCAAAGAGCTTGTTGAGGAGGTCCAGCCTGGGGAGAAGACAGAAATCAGGTGAAAATATATTCTGGAGCTGTGTGGTGTGATACATATCATAACTTGTTTCAATATGGGGGGATACTGGTGCCTGGTCAAATGAGGAGGCTCCATCAAGCTGTCAGAGCTACCATGGAGCCCACACTGTTACTAACTGCACTTCTGGAAAAAGTCATATCTATCTTTAGGTAAAACAATGGAAAAAGTAACCAAAGTTACAAATCACAGTGTAAAAGTGAACAGAAGACAGTGAAATGAAGGAACAGCACTGTTCCTGTAAAGCCGGGGAGGTCGACTCTTTATTCACCTTTACAATCATTAAAAAGCAAAAGCAGCGTGTGCATACATTAAGTTTAGCTTCTAGCGTAGTATAAAAGTGCTAACGCGTGATGTTAGCTTCACATGTTTTTACATTGAACCGTGACGTTTTAGAAACATATATATTTCCTTCCAACCTCTCCGGGTAACGAGTATCACCGTTACACAACGGTTAACCACGACTAGCTACAAGTCTACCAAACCAGCTTGAAAATGAAGAAACCATTGCATGAGAGTCTATGGAGCAGAGTTCGGCTCGTTGTCGGACCCTGCTGAGATGCTGCAGTACGAGACTTGGCAAAGGGTTAACTCCTCATGTCTACAGCCATGGTAGCAACTGTGCACATCATTACATTCCTAGCTAACATGGTTCATAAAAATACAAATGAACCTGTGTCTATGGATAGAACAGGTACAGAACGATGATGGAATAGGTTTTAAAATAAATGCCAGCATTGTTACGATAACAACAGGCACAGGTAATTTTGCGGAAATCCGATTATCAGTACAAAGCAGCTTTGATAAACAAATCATGTTTTGCCTGCTGTCTGAACACATGTCTACGTGGACACCATGCTCATCTCTTAATGTACAATGTAAAAGTTAATGGCTTTGTTTTCGCATGTTGCCGAAAACAACAGGTGCTCTGAGCCTGAGCGTATTACATTATATAATCAAAACCGTGGCAATTTAACGCTCAGCTGGGTTTCAGCAAACGGTAACTATGGGAGATTGAGCCCCGGCCTGCTATGGTTTCTCAGTGGTCGATGTCCTGATGGGCTCCAGAGGAGAACATTACAATCTTGTTCCCAGAAAGAAAGCTATGGTGCTTATGAATTGTTCAAATGGCACTGTTGAAATTCCATTTACCTCCACTGTCTTGGTGTTGAGACAGAAATATCAAAGACTTCTCAAAACACCTCAAACCTGGCCGAATAAAACCCAAACTATCACTTTACTAGAGCTAAATGGGAAAAAAATGCATTGCTGTTGTTTTTGTAGTTGTAATGTGAACAGACACTTTACAAAAACGAGGCTCTGCAGCACGGTGGACCAGTGAGTACGGCAAACACAGCGCCCACCAACTCACCATCTGTTCATTGTTTGACAAAGACAGCCGCTTCTCACAACTTGACCCTGCAGCTCTTCACTGAACTGTCACCGCTGTGTTTGCACAGCACAGTGTGACTCAAGCCCCTGAGTGTTAACCCATCACCGCTGCTGAAAGTCATCCGAAGGGGCCAGTGGATGAACAGGATGAACATGTCCAATGGCAGCAATGGATCTGTCATTTGTAATTAGGTTTGAATAAAGCATCAGGGCAAACATACCCATTTGCTTTTGAGTCAAAATCTTCCACTGCGTCAGGTTTGGCACTATTTTTTCTATTTTCAAAGAGGCAGAAGCCAGGATTGTTCCACTTGTGATCTTTCACCATAAACACTCATGTGAGAGGTTTAGATGTGAGACATCGTAGCGGAAGGTTTTTCTTAAAGTCAGCGGTGTGGTGGGTGAGGGATTCCTTGGTGAAGCTTCTGGTTTATTCTGCCTGTTTAGCTGCCGGCTCACTGTTGGCAGGCCTGGTAGTCTGGAGGTGACTTGCTGTGCAACAGCGGCAGTGGCTCAATGAATAGTTGCGCAACGCCAGGCCACAGACGGAGGCGAGCACTATTTCCAGGACAGCCTTGGTGTGCCGTGGTGCCACATCACCAAGTTACACCCACCTGGTCTGCAGAGGGAATGTTGCATTTGACTGCACATGAAAGCTATTCACAAGGCAGCTGTGGTGGCCCTGCACCAAATTCCTATTCTGACTTTACTCATATTTGGAATTAAATAAATGACCACACAACAAACCTGGAGCCTTTGGGCCCTTGGGCCCCGGAGGTTCTTTGGTAATCCAATTTTCTTGGAGGGTATGAGTTGAACAGGCAACAACAGTGAAGTCAAGGTGGATGTGCCTTAAATTTGCAATATTTCTAATGGCCATCAGCGGGCGACTCCTCTGGTTGCAAGTTAATCGTAACATTTTGGTCGTTCATGTCACTTCTGGTTGCAAAAAAACAAGATGGTGACGGCCAAAATGCCAAACTCAAGGCTCCAAAAGCCGTCGACAACGACTATGTCCACTTCTTCCTCTTCTACACAGTCTATGGTAGAGACAATATTGTACAGTGAGAAAAGCTGTCCCTTTGTTATCCATGACATCAATGCATTGACCTCTAGATTCCCCGGTAAATGTGGTGCACTTAGCTAATTGATTTATCTGAACATCTTAATGAATAAGCATTAATAAGCGTGTTGTCATTGCAAGGTCCCTGCTGGAGATGATGCTGGGTCTCCCTAACAATCTGACACAAACCCTTTAACTCTCACACAAGAAGTCACTCGAAGGCAGAGGGGCCAACCACGGACGTCAGATTAACAGTTTTGGGAAATTATAGGACTTGGCGAAAACAACCTCTTCTGATTAGTACTTCTGATTGGGCACCTGGCACCTTAATCATAACTCCAACCCTAACAAAAACCCAGCAGAGGAAAAGCCCTCCTCAACCCTAACCCTAGTACATGCTGTTGAGAGGCTGAAGCTCCAAAGTGCAGCCGTAATCAGACGAAAATGTAGCACATTCATTGCTAATCTCCCAATGGGTAACAGTGGGGAGATTGTTATTAGCAACAAACAGGACAAAAATAAAGGAGAGGTGATTTATTTCACACAAAACACTGTTTCTACTTGTTCATGAGCACATGCTTTCACAACCTCCCGAGGGGTATGGGGTTTACTTTCTGCAAGCGATAGACAGGATGCCATGGTGAAAACGTTACGGCTCCTCTGAAACCACAACGAGTAGACAATCACAAAATCAAACAACATCAGGTTTCCTCTCCCCTCAGAAGCCACCATTGTTTATGAAGCCTTTTGATCCACACTCCCATGCATAAGCTATTCCTCTTATATATACTGTCTGGTTTATATATGCATTCATGCCTCCACATTGTGGCTTTCTGTGTGGAGCAGAGGCCGGCTCTTTAAGGATGTGGAGGGAGGAATTTAGGTCTTAGCCATTAATCCACAGTGGAATTCTGTGCCTGCTTTCGGCCTCCGCAACTTCAGCCTGTATTTGGTTGTATTGACCTCCATGAAGCCACACGACTGTTCATACCGTCCATATATCCAGGTAGGCCAAGCCAAGATTACTGTTTCCAATACATTTGAGAAGAGGCCTCTCTTGAGCGGATTTGGAGCCGAGGCAATCCGGGTTTCAATCATTCTGCGAGCATAAAAGGTTTGTATACACAATAAAAAAAAGAAAGTAATGTTCTTGTTGTTTCTTGATGAGGTGTAAACAATATAGATAGCAAATCAAGAGGATGGACCCCAAGCCGACTGCATGTGGGAGATGAATTCCGTGTGTTTTCTCAGGTAAATACTATGTTGAGAGTACGTTGAACCTCTCACATCCACATTCACAAGAATGGGTTAATGATTTAGCAAATCGTTTTGGGGAGAAAGCGTGTCTTTATTTGGCCTTGACAAAGTTCCAACCAACCTGCGGCCACAACACGTACACAAAGACCAATTTGTCAAAGCGTTCCCTGGTCCAGACGGAGCAGAAGCAGAGTAGGTCTGTGTAATAAAAGCTTGACCGCAATTCAGCTTTACACGTCCTTCGTCTCGGAGCAATGAGCCTCTTCCCACTTCTGAAACCTGCATTGTAAAGCCGCTTTGCTGCTAAAGCCATATTTAACTTGTTTGGCTGCGGACACCGGCTATTTTCCCTGAGTAAAAAAAAAACTCCAGACATTATGTACACCGACAAGGAAGGGCATGTCCTCCCAAGGAACATGCAATTTGTCCTTGTTTGGAAAAAAACGCCCACCAAGCATTGTTAAAATGTCTTGCTGGGACTTTGTCGTGTCCTTATCAGGACACACAGGGACAACGCAGACACAAAGATGGAAGTGGAAAGGAATGACAGACATCTGAGCTCCGACACCAGTAAAAGAAAACGTAGTCGGAGTCATGTCTGTTGTAATCACGCTGTCAGCATGTGATGGTAACAGAACAGCATGTGCTCTGTGGTCAAGAGAAGACGGAGAAAGGACTGTCCTCGTGGAAGCCAGACGGAACATTTATGGGAGATGCGCAAAGTGATAAATGGGGGGGTTCTCTCACTGTGTTGTCAGAGTGAAATATATTTGTATAGACTGTGATCAGCTAGTGCTAAATGTCCTATAAAAATTGCACTACCCAAACTCAGGCCCTCAGTTAGTGTAAATGTCCAACGACACGGCAGTCAGCTGCAGACACGTGATCCGAAGTGATGGGGTTTCTCTTAATGGGATTTATTCACGAGTTATCAATCTGTAAGAAGTCTGATCTACAGGAGGCCGTAGAAGTATTTGCCAGTGACCACAGCTGCGTTGCATTTGACTCGGATGATGGGTGTGCAGCACGATCGTGCTCTGTGGTGGGAAGCCAGTGAGGGATTGTGATCTTGTATAAGTGATTTCTGCTGGTTGGTCCGGGTTTATTTGAGGTCGTACCCTCCCGGTGAGACTTCCCTGAGTCCACGTATAAGGAAGACTTCTACAACCTCCCCAGAGTCAACAGTGACGAGAATAGCAGATTAAAAAAGTGCCCAAAATTGTAAAACAAAGATTAAATGTCTATAAACAAAATACAAATTCACAGCATGAAAACAATATCTACGTTGGATCCACAGGCGACATTTGAATGGGGACAAATTGAATGACTAATCCATTTTTTTACTTATAAATCCTGCTCAACCGCTGCATCGGTTTCTCTCAAACTGAGAAATATAAAACCGCAGCAGTGACCCGGCTGATAATGTTTCAAACAGAGGAGGCAGCGATGGGGGATCAGAGTGCTGCAGCAACACGACCAGAGAGCGGATACAGGAGCCGCGCTCACCTTTATTTTGGTTAGCAGCAGGTGTTCACCATTTGAACACACACACACACACACACACACACACACACACACACACACACACACACACACACACACACAAGAAAAATGATACTCCCAGGTCTTTTTACACTGTTTGTTATCTTATCAGTATTATGTGTTAAGTGCTGTATTTAAAGGCATGCTTTCCATTCACTGCTGAATGTGGATTAGTTTGATGGACAACACGTGATGATTGCAAATCTTGGTGTGAATAAGGGATCCACAGATGATAAGGCTATCGCACTTAAGAGATACGATGAATGAGATTAAGATTATGAACAATTTGGAATACATTTTCTTACTTATAAAAACATATTCCTTTACTAATGTGTTATCAAGCCACTGATAATACCACACACGTTTCAGCTGCTGATCAATGGGACCGATGTCTTTATCAGCAAACATTTACTTTGCTGTCACAACTTGAAGGTGCTGCATCGACCCCCCCCCCACACACACACACACACACACACACACACACACACACACATCACATCCCTGTCAGTGCTGATTTTAAGCCAGCAGATGTGGATCCCAAATCCACCAGAAGGGGGCATTCACACACCGACTCATCCTGCTCCTCAACATGCAACTCCACAGGCGTGTTGCTGGCAGGCCTCCATCACACGTCCAGAGAGGCAGAGGGTGCTGCATGTGTGTCGGCCAGCCACTTAAGTCGTGGAAAAGTACAGGTGCCACTCAGCGCCTGACAAGATCCTTTTACAAAAATCCAGACTGGTATTTCTGGCACAAGGCTGCGAGACAAACTGGTTTTCCCACCTCGGAAGTAACAGTTTTTTTGCACGCAGAATCACGTGAGGGAGATTAAACCAAACCAAACCTTTATGAACAGTTACTCACTAATCACTAGAGAGGAGGAGGAAAATGAGGAGGAGAAGAGAGAATCTTTCAAATGTGAAGAAGAAAAGACTTGTTCATAGAATACAGATTAACTGCCAAGTGATGCCAATAAACTGACGTAGCATATATTCACCGTCTCAGTCTGGAGGATTTAAGACCAGTTTCATCTCAATGACTCATTTTACACTCTGGCCTACTTTCCTAATAGGAAGCATGATAACCAAGCCTCCCCTAATACTATAAACACAATCATAGATATACATGTATCTGTGATTGTTTTTTTCTTGATGTTTAAATGCCTCACACTATCACTTTGTACACAGCAGATCTGCTCTCTGGGGGGCTTATCTCAAGGAGACTGACCGTGTTATATTATATCACGATAGAGCATATATGACCTTGCACTCCACACTATCCTCTATCTGCCCGACACAACAACTCAACACAACACTTTCACTTTAACACACAGTGACCCTGTGATTCAGGCTCAGTTCAGCCCTTCTTAACTGACGGTGTGTGTTTTGTGTGTTCAGTTTTCTAATGTCCGCTTATTTAAATAATGCCATGGTCCACTGGGAAAAATACAAAAATGGATGATGTGTTATATATGATGTTATATATATATATATATATATATATATATATATATATATATATATATATATATATATATATATATATATATATATATAACACATCATATATAACACATCATTAAAAGTAAGTACCTCCATTACAGCTCGTTTATATTGAATAATGAATATAACACTGTGCTTTAACCCCCAACCAAACAGGTAAAAGTGGCAAGAAAGTGCCTATATTACTGCGGGTTGGCGCAAGAATACTCAAATGAACTGTGATGCGGCTCCAGGTGCGTTTATCGCGTATGTTAAGGAGTCATATTGATCCAATCAGAAGCGCAGAGCGCGTCTTTGTGCTTAATAAAGTAGTAACCCAGAAAAAAACGTGTGTCTTACCTGTAACTGGCTGGATCCTCGTTTGCCGCCAGAGCCAGCGGCAGCTGGAGGGAAACCAGGCTGATGCAATACACAGCGAGCGGGAGAAGGGACGGCATCTCCGGGCCAACTTTGACTCCACACCCGCTCTGGGAGGAGGAGACGACCACACGGACCAACGGGGGTGCTGGGTGGGCGGGCAGGGGGATACAATAATAAGGCAAAAAAGATTTCCCCCACCAAAAAAAAGGTTGAAATAAGGTTTAAATATCCAAGTGTGGCAGTGGATAATGTAGATGAAACCTTTGGGGAGAAGCAGATAATACATGGTCAATGAACCTGCAGCTCACAGACAGGAGTCACAGAAAGAGAGCCGGTGAAAGTGCGCCTCATGAAATAACTCCCATTATTATTTAGAGCCTCCACTTGTTGAGAAGCTTTTTAAAACACACTATCTGCACACACACACAAAAAAATACCCCTCATTGGACTCGTCATCACAACTTCTGTTCCTTTTTTTCACAACATAAACAAATTAAATGATGAAGAGACTTTACATTCTTCTGAAAAAAATGTCCCCCCCCCCCAAAAAAAAACAACCTCAATCCATTATGCACATAATATTTTTATGAATCAACCTGCTCATGACAAAAAGTGAAGAGAAGCCTTACCTTGTTGGTCACTGCTCAGAGTGTGACTTTGATTGTAAGTTGTGTTTCTTCTCTCTCTCTATGAATCCAAACGTGCTGGTCAAGATCAGGTTCTGTGTGAAGCTGCTGACATTGAGGGTTTAAATAGCTGCCGAGTGGGCGGAGTCCTGCCTCAAGTGCCGGTGGGCAAAGGTGCTGTGTAACATCATTATCTTCCATGCTGGTAGCCATACACTTAGTAAGGGAGTCATTTTGCAGAGATTCTACAAAAAAAAAAGTTCTGTGATGTTGTTACCGATCAGATAAGATATAACTTTATTAATAAAGGACATTATTGTGCCAGAGTTTCAATAAATATTATAACAGAATAATAGCAACAACACAAACAATAGAATAAACACATGAATGTGTATGAGCAATAGAATACAAATCGTTAAGTGTAAAATAAATGATAACACCATTGCACAATAGAATACACTAGAAATAAGGTAAATAAATAAAGTTAAAACAAATAAAAAAGTGAAAGATGAAATACAGATAACAAATAAAATAAATGTAGTGTATAAGATTTGATACTAACACCGGTGCCTACTGGAACCTAAAATATGATATATTCCTATTTACCTTATACCGGCATAAAGTACGTCACGTTTACTGTAAAAATAAATAGTGCTGGGCGGCACGGATCCAAGTCTCAGGAGTGTTATAGAAATATTTTAGTGGATCATAATATCACCGTAAGTTAACCATTAAGCAGCACAACATTAGAGGTCCCATTAGCCAGTCTATAAGGTATACATAATAAAATAATAAAATACGTGAAAGCACAATTTTGAAGTCATAATTGAGCAACACAGGAATGTGGCTGATAACTCAGGATGGATGCTAAGGTAGTTGTAATTATATTCTACTCAGCACAAAGTGCTTCACACTATCATAATGTGCATTCTCAGGGGGAAAAAGAGGCCCAATTAGCATGAATTTCTCAAACAATTTCCCTGAGCAAGCCCTCCCCTCTATCTCTTATCGTTGCCCTCAGCCAAGTGTGTGAGAGAGATAGAGGGGAATACCAAGGAATCCTCGCAGATTCCTCCGAACTCTTCACCAAGTCACACCTATTGAAGCTACATTGATGCATTTCTTTCTGAACTGAACGCTGACGCTGGTGGGAAGGAAGCAGACCTGTTATAACTGTATACACGGAGCTGTTAGTCGAGCAGAAGTTGTCTTGATAACAGTGTGGCTGTTACCGATCCGCGGGCTCTATCGCTGTCAGTTGTATTTTGAGAACCTGTTACAGCGGAAATGAGACAGATATGTCGCAGGTCTGAACAGGTTCCTTCAAAACTCACTTTAATGACTCAGATGAATCATATGCAGTTTATTCCATCTCATTAGAGAGGATTATTCTTTTTTTTCTCACTGTGTCTTCCTTCCTTTCTAACCCGGTTGACTGATGCAGCGACACAATAGCAATACACCTGATCCTGCTTCAGATGCTGTTGTGCAACGTTCATTTGACCAGACAGCAATGTCGAGCAGGGCCGCCGACAGTTGGACGGGTGGGCGCCTCTCCTGGTCCCGGAGAGAAGCGGCGCATCCGTGGGCAAGAGAGATAATAAACACCGCCAGAGTCTCCATGAGGAATGCAATGATGGGATGTTTGTTGTGTTTTCCTCTTGTGGATGCACAAAACCATGGGCCTCATATAAATAAACATCAGTAGGCCTGCCACAGAAAACTGAACATGCAGTATAGATGTAAAGGCATGTTTTTTCTATTTAGAATAAATAGACAACAATCTGGATAAAAATATTGCATTGGTTACATGTTTTAACCTATTTCACAAGAAATTACACATATGTCCAATTGCTTACAAATAGAAGATGTCCTTTGAAGTTGTTCAACGATGTTATGTCCATATGACATTATGGAATTAATGCTACACACATTCTTAGCCCAGCTGGTTAAGCCTGAGTGACCCTAGGGTAATTTATCCCTTTTTCACACACACATTTGAACCCAGGGTTAGTCTAAGCCTGGGTTCAAAAGGGCTTTATGATTCCCACTGTACTTCTTTTAGCCCTGGGTAAAAGCTAGAGCTAGCAACTCACTTAGCCCCAGGCTAGCAACTCACTTAGCCCCAGGCTAGCAACAAATTTAGCCCCAGGCTAGCAACTCACTTAGCCCCAGTAAAACACTGGGGCTAAGTGAGCTGTTGGGTCTGGGGCTAAGCTCACTTAGCCCCAGACCCAACAGCTCACTAAGCCAAAGGCTAAGTGCAGTATGAAACGCCCTAAATATAGCTGATAATTCAAATGTACAATTTTGGTTCACGCTGTGTACATTATTTCCTGCGACCATCTTTGTTTGGATTAGGAAACCCAGTAACCCCAGGGTGTCAATTTGTACAAGATGAACCAGTTTGTTTTATCTTGTATCTTCAGTAATGTTAGTGCATTTTTGCACAGACACATGTCATGTTGTCGGGCTACCAGGATAGAGCTGCAACTTAGGAAATGGGTTCAAAAAAGTCTTTCAGGATTATGGAAGTATCTTCAGAACAGCAGTGCTATTATGTTTGTCTTCAAACGGGTGCTAAATCTGAGAATTGACAGTCAGAGCGAAGAAGAAAAAGTCCTTTAACTCCTCGAAAAGCATTAAACGTCACAAAGAAAATGCTAGCAGTGTCGTGAATTCCTCACAACCAGGTTTTGGGCCTTAATGCGGTACGTGATCCCTGCTCTTGCTGGTAATGTGAAGTGCTGCGTGAGTGATATTCGCTCAGACAGATTCGTCAGTGATAGTTGCCAACTTCTCGCCCCCCTCTGCTGTCGTCTCTCGCAGCTCGGCTCTGCTCAGGCCTCCCTTTGATCGCCTCATGTAGTCCCTCAGTCGTTATAACACCATCAGAGTGAGTGCTGCGGCTTGACCTGTCAGTGACACACTAATCCACGTTTGGACGTATTGAAGCAATCCCTCGCGAGCCAATTTGGGTCATGTTACCTTTGTTTTTTTGTATTCTTAAAAAATGAAACATGATGATGTTCACAGCCCTGTTGTCAGGTGCGGTTCTGACCTTTCTGGCTAGAGTTACGGTGGATTTATTCTCATTGAATGTTGCATCCAACAGCAAAAGCGTTTGGTTGCAGTGGCACCTATTGATTTGGCCGTGAATGCATTCATGATGTGTTTCCCAACACAGACTGATGGGAACTCGTTTATCACTCAGACTTTTGCAGTGGAATCAGGTCACTTCTTTGATGATCCTGACCCATTTATATAAGAGTTATCTGGCGTGGGACGGCAGCAGGGAATCAGTACCCAATGGGCTCTGAATACAGGCGGCCCGCCGGGTTTGATCTCTCAGTCGTGCGCTGCTTTTACTTTTGTGTTCGGCGGCAATTAGCGAACATGAGAGCTCACTCTGTGGAGCGGGCCACATGGGCGATTTTAAAAAGAGGCTCCATATTTGACGGGTTTCGGGGATGTAGTCAAGTGATCAAAGAGCAGGGGGACCTTTGCTTGATCGTGCGGCGTTCCCTGTCTTGTCTTTGTTCATGTGAATCATTGAAACCGGGACATAGACTGCTTTAAAGGCTGCTAAAGGCTGCAAATAAAGCGCATGTCTCATTAGGATGTGAGCGAACTCTCACATGCATTTTGAGGCAGGAGGAACGTTGCTTGTTGCTTGTTGCTTGTTTATGCAGTTGGTCAACAACATTGAATGATAAACTGCTGGTTGCTGATGATGGTGTGAACTTTCTGCACTGCGGACACCAGTCTGGCCTCAACCAGTAGTCCCCGCGGACGAGATCATTTCAAACAAACACTCCGGTTCCCCCTCAGTGAACACTCTTAGCTCTGTCAGCACTGTTGCCATTGTTTGCACTGTTAGCGCTGGAGCACCGTTAGCTAGTGGTAGCCATGTTGAGAGACTTTGAAATTCTCCCGATCTCGTATATAATTACATTGTTTCATTTACAGAAAAAATACTACGTTCTACATTCTACGTAGTTCTACGACGGCAAGGAAAATATTGATCAGGCTTTATATACTCTATATACTAGTAGATATTAATTGTTGGTTGTGGGCTGCTCATGGGATTTGTTGAGTATTTGTTAAGTGAAAAATAGAATGTCAGCAGACTTATCTTAATAATCACATGTTTTTTGTTGTAGAAGAAGTCACATAGTAGCTTCTGGGGCTATTGGGGCTATTTTTGGTTTTCTTTATCCAGGTTTTGCAATATCTGTCTCTACGACTTAAGCACAATGTAGGTGAATGGAATTTAGTTTTTAAAAAGTTGCTGTTGGAATTTGGCCCAGACAAGACCTGATGACATCTTTTTCTTGACCATAGAAACAACAGTTAAAAAGTCGATATGGAGACTTGGAGGCACAGTATAAGTATACGTGCTGACGACCAGTCCATTCCCTGAGGTGGGATGCAGTTGAAAGCTCCTGGAAAAGTTAGTAAGTAGACCTTGAGTTAAGTAAATTGTTCATAGTTTGTGCCCCTGTTTCTATAACGATATGTTGCTGCTGAATATTTTTAATGTAAATTTCACCACAAATTAAATTCTATTGGTGTGACACCAAAATCATCTGCATGGCTTGTTTACCGCTCGTTTTTCTTATTTTACTATTTGAGTGAATCAACCCTTTAACTTTTGTGGTAAACAGCTTTCAGCACGTGTAGAAATGTGTGTGTCGATGTGCTTTGTGATGTCAACGTGAAAAAGGCACAGCTTGATGCAGAAGTGTCCTGGCTCTGAACAGAGATGTCTATGATTCAAAACACATGAGTCATCCGAGCAATCTGAAGTGGCTGAGCTGAAGGACTTCATATGCAAACACCCAACACCTGCAGGTTTAAAGGAGGACTCGTTGGTGTTATGGGAGAACAACGTCTGGTTTTCCCCTGCTTTTAAGAAAACCAGCTCACGTGTCTACAGAACACTTTATCCAAAGTGCACGTTTGCTCAGCTCTCCATTAAGTGGAGCGTGGCCCGTGATGGTGGAGCGTTACATCCTCACTAACCTGTGCTGGTTCTGGCTCCCTGCTGATTATCGACAACCACGAGTTTTGCATCGACGCCTCTCACGTTTCAGCAAGGTTTTCCTGTCATGGTGGATTATTTCCCAGTGATTCTAGCCAGAAATGACCACGCCTTGGAGGAACACGCCCTCCACTCCTTCCTCCCGTCAGATGGGAATGAATCGCATCTCTCTTAAAGTCATATCTGTGCTAAGGCCTGTGCTGGGCTTTCTGTTGTGGTGTGTTGGAGTGAATCGGCTCTTCTCACTGCCTCAGGTTTATTCCACCAGCGTGGTAGTCTAATGATTGCTGCCCCCTAGTGAACCTCATGTTACATCAACAGAGTGCACACTGTACAGCAGCTCCAGCTGACAGTGTCTCTGTTCTGATGCTTCCCATGAGGACCAGCCTGAGTTAAATACTAAACAAATACCAGTTATCAGTTGGACAAGGAAAACAAACATCATATCAGAGAGTTGGCTAGTAATTGTTGTGCAAGTCACTGTCGAGTCCCCATTTGAGAATCAATTCGGAGACGCTTTCCCACTGTCGCGCTGTTAGCATCCTCTTGGCTGCTCCAGTCAGCTTTATTTACACTGCTGGTTTGAGACGACGTTCAACCGAGGTTGGTCGTCTCTGTCCCGAGCCCTCTCAGTCAAAGTTTGTTTGGCATGGCCGCTCACCAGTGTGGCAGTGTGTGTGTGTGGGGGGGGGGGGGGCGGGGGGGGGGGGAGTAGGAGGCAGCTAACAGGACAGTGCTCTGCCAGGTTTTGTGGACAAATGAGGGATCAGATTTCAGTGTGGGAAAGACGGTGGCAAAGGACAGGAGTGGTCAGCACCCTGACTTAAGCCGGGCCTTATCTCTCAGCATCAGTGTTGCAGCTCACCGGTGCTCCCGCGGTTGAACAGGAGCAAAATCCCTGCAGCCGGCTTCCGAAATCTAGCGGAATAACAATTCATTGATGTACCATGGTTTGCGAATAAAATGTTCAACAATCACACATGTGTGTAGAGTTTTCAGGTGTGCACGTACTTTTGGCAACAGAGTGGGATGCAATGCCACAGCAGGGTGGATGTCTGTTGACATGGTTAATAGTACACCACCTGACTGCAAGAAGAAAGATAGAATCGACTGCCTTATCAAGTGAAAATGAGACGGGTCAATCAACGTGTCATTTCCTGTGTTGCATTGAAGCGAGATGGGTTTCAGGTGTGCATGACCCCAGTGACATGTTCTCCTGTCTCCATGCACTCTGTCCTGCATAGAGGGGCCCACAGATAGATCGTATAGAAACCACTGCCAGATGTCCCTACTGGTTAAAGGGTCCCGAAGGCCTTGGCTCAGTTAAAGCTAGGGTGCATAGTGGACCTTAGCATTTGTTTTGTTGTATTTACTGAAATTCTCCTTAAATCCCGACATCATCTGCAGCTGTCGCAGGACTGTAACAAGCCAGTCCAATTATTTCATTCAGTCCGACATCACAAACAAGATTGAGCCACTTTTGGAAACTGCTGTTTGCTGCTTTTCATTAGAAAAGACTTGCCGACACTGGGCTGGGTTTTCAGGTTGGATCTTTTTTTAATTTTAATCTAGCATACATATCTGGTTGTTCAAATGTTGCCTACCTGAGCTTTAATATGTGATGTAAAATATCAGTACATATACAGTATGTGTATATACATGCAATTTGGTGAATGCTTGACTGTGTGGCATCATAGCCCACCTTGATTGTTATTCCACTTTAATTCCATATCTGATGATTTTGACTGTGGATATGTACAGTATTCTCTCAGTCAGCAGCTTATTATGAGCACTTCATTCAACTTCTAACATTTTGAGCACTATTTACATCAATTTGTCTCTCACAAGCCATACAACTTTTATGATTATGAAGTTATGTATAAATAAATAAAGTAAAAAAGGATAAAGATAATGGATCAATGGTTGAATCATTTTTTATTTTATTCAATAATATGAAATTAATAAATGTAAATAAATCAAATTAAATTAATACTACGTATATATCTATTTTTCGTTTAAACACTTTACTATTTAATGGCACAGGAGACATAACACATTGCTGACACTCATATGTTTCCATCTACGGGTACCTGTGTTATGGGTAAAAACACATGAGTTACAAATCTGGATTTGCAGCAGTTTACTGTACACACGGTCTTCTGTCACAGAGCAGAAAGAGAGGAGCTCCAATTACAGCAGTGTTTGTATTTGGCTTATCATTCACCACACAGTCTAGCTGCTGATGGGTGTAGCTCAGTGGAATGACAGCATCACATTGAAGCATTGCTGAGACTGTACACATCTGCTTTGTCTCAGCTCTGGGGAATTAAAGTAATGGGTGCACGGCCTGCTTAATGAAGCGGTTTCATGTGCTATGCTTCACCTGAGCTGAAGGGAAGTCGGCGGCTGGAGCAGCCTCACGAAGAACACTGATGTGCAAGAGGCCTTTAAACCACTTCCTGTGTGTCGGTTAGTCTGCAGGAAGTCACGTCGCTGTCGCATCCTGCCGAGAGTGACTCTGTGCTCTGATTGGGCTGAGTGTGTGAAGAACATACTATCAGTGACAGATAGGTCTTCTTCTTCTTCTTCTTCTTCTTCTTAGAAATACAACATTTCAACAATTAATGACAAGGATTAACGATGAATAAAGTCAGTTTAATTGATCATTAAAATAATGACGTGGGGTTGCGTGAGGTATCCATTGTCAGTATTTGAATATCAGACAGACACCTATATTTAAAATATGTTTTAATCGCTTAACCCTGCCGTCAGAGTGCCTTATCTGATGGGGAACTGAAACCATTCGTTATCTATGCTCTCTTCAAAGCCAACAGACTACTTTGACAAAAATAGAAATGTTATATCTCAGAATGCAGGAGCTCATTTGTTTGTTGAAAGGGTTCGTTCAGACTGAGCTGCTCTTCTTTGTCTCTCTCTCACCTGCTGTCTGTCTCTCTGGCAGCTTGTCGGACTGTGTTTGGTTCAAGGTTACGATCGAGTTAACGTCAACCGTCAGGATCAAAACCTCAGTGTTCACAATCTGGTCTGAGTCGCTTGTTATCTCCAGTTAGCATTGTCCGAGGCCGTGTTGATCTCTCAGACCCCCGTCTCAGATTAACTGTGTGAGAAAAGAGGCATAGAGAGTTTTTAATGAGCATAGGGGAAACCAAGCTCTTTAAGAAAGATGCGGCATAATATGCTCGGATTGTTTTCAGCCAGAGAATGATAAGCACTTCAGGTCAGAGGTCACAGCGCAGGAAGTGTTGGAATTATCTGGAGGCCGTTACAGTGCTGACAGCCAAGGACGGGCCACGCGGATGTGGGCCCTCGGGCCTCCCTCACATCCCACTGACACGTCATCTGGCCGTCCACAGTGACACCGCAGCATCATGCCAAGGTTTTCTCTGGCCTTACTTGGCATAATTCAAGTGTCTCCTGGCCAAAAGTTCAACATATTTCCGGTAAGCGCTGTATTTTCCTCATTTAGGGTATATCTCCTTGCTGCAGAAGGTTGCGGCCAGAGTGAGGACTGTCATGAGGGGAAATATCTGACATAAAAGAGATGGTTATTGGAGTTTAGGAAATTGTTTCGCAGTAGAAACTAAGATTAATGCCGCCCGCAAGCAGTTTGGTGAAATCCATCTCCCTAACATTCAATGTTTCTGGAAGCTGTATGAGGATGTTCCATTAACAGAAGTGGTTTGGCACTATGGCTGTGTGTTTGGACGTCGAGAAAACGTTTGACGGATTTTAATTTTGGCCTGAACTATGTATTTAAAGACTACATGTTTCCAACACATCACTCAGTCTAGTAACTCCTGAAGTCAAAGCTACAACACAAACACAATATATTACAGTTGAACTTTTACAGTCTAACACCCGAGCACATCTCTCACAGGGTGTGTCAATAACAAATGCACTCAAGCAAATCCGTTTATGACATAATCAAATTGAATTAAATGTTTGGGGGCTCTAACAATTTTCAACTGTTTTTGAAGCACAGGTTGAGAAGCAGAGAAAGCTTAAGTCAAGGACATGAGGGCTTCAGGGAGTTCTGTGAAGAACTGGAACCGAGGAACCTTATCCCTGATCAGCACTCAGCATGTGTTTATTGTTGCCGTTCATTTAAACCGCTATACGCGACCGACGGTGCGGGGGGGGAGTGAACACCTAAACTGAAGAATTTTGTATTTACACATATATTCGAATATGTTCGAATATATGTGTTTTTTTTAAAGGGAATATTCGAACGTCATTTTTTAGCAATTTTGACAGCCCTAGTCTGCATGCATGCTAACTTACAAGCAATCATGCATGACGTCACCCTCCTACTAAACAAACAAAGGCATACTGTGGATTCAGGAGTCCTTTCTCTAACGCACAAACAATCTCCTAAAAAAAAAAAAAAGACCATCCATCCCATCCAGTTTGTGGTAAGACTTGCAATGGCCCCTGTCCTGTCTATGCACCCACAGAGAAAAGGTTCAAACTGCATCTAAACAAAGGGCCAAATTCAGTAGATTTCCTTTCTTGAAATAGTCTAATTGACACATCAAATGAAAGGGCCAAATACCCATTTTGGGTTAACAGAATTCTGACATTTATCATTTTTATTCAGGAATTGGAGCCTAAGTAGTAAAAAAAAAAAAGATACAAAGCTCGGGGGACAACACCTTTAACCCCTCCAGGACGGTGCTGTTGTGTTTATTATAGGTTTTGGTCAGACGTTTGGCCCCTGAGCTGGTTTGGCTCCTCGCATGGGACATTCCTGTGGAGCAGCCCCTCCCTGAAGGCCCTCACTGCGCAGACTCGCGGCTCTCCGCTGTCAGGGCAGACTGACAGTATGGCGGCGGGGTGCAGCTGGAAGGATGCTACTGTCGCCCGTGATGCGTCTATCGCCGGGAGGACGTAAATGGACAATTGACGGCAAAAAGAGAAGAGGATTTAACGAGAAAGGCTCGTCGCCGTGAGCTCCCAAGATGGCCAGGCTCGCCGACTACTATCTAGTGGTCGGTTACGACCTCGACAAGCGAGGTGGGTACTTGAGTTAGCCTGCTAGCTTTAGCGGCGTATTATTAGCTACAACGGGAGGCGGGGATGGGACGGGCCGCCGCTCGCGACTGACCGACAATCGAAGCCACAGCTGGCGGTTCGCCTTCAACTTTGTGCCGAGGACGCGCAAGGCCTCACGGGGATTAGCGTGCTTAAACGCTAGCCTGTCAGCTGGTGCCCCGCAGTCCAGACTAAAGTGCGCCTGGAAGCTACGCGTTGCAATGGTTGCCATTGCAACGCGTAGCTTCCAGGCGCACTTTAGCTTTAGCAAAATAACTCTACTCTATTTGACAGCAAACTTAAGCTAACTTTATCTGCTAAGAGCTAACGTTAGCCGGGCTGGCTCTGAGAGGGAGGGAGGGGGGACCTAAGATGGATTTATTCACAGTTTCAGCTGCATCTTCAAAAGTCACGCCTGCTACCGTCGCCCTTTTTTGATATATATATATATATATATATATATTATTTTTTTTAGAAGTGTCGTTTTAAAACAGCGAGGTGTCAGTGTCGTGGCTGCAGGGTCCTGGGCAGTGACTTGGGGACAGTCCGGCTACTAAAACCCCTGCCGGATTTCCGCTTGGACTTTTTTATTTCAGGCGTGATGTTTTCAACTGGAAATCGATGCTGAGTTGCTGATTGTTTTCTTTGTCTGTGTTTGGTGTGGATTATTAAACCCAGCCGGCTTTGCCCCTCCCTGAGCCCCTCGGACCGGGGCTCTGGTCCCTTGTGTCGGGGTCTGGACCCCCTCCCTTCAGCCGGGGCCTTGGCCTAGATCTAGAGTATAATGGCCCGTTTAATCATGAAATATTCAACCCGCCTTTCCAATGGAGGCATGCAGCTTGTAACGTGGTTGGAGTCTTTTATATAGAGTGGATTTATTTTTATTTTTTGTCCTATGATTTATTCAGAAGAGGCAAATCGTAACATGACAAGCCCTCTGTGGCTAAAAGCAGGCAGAGAGCTGGCTTTTATCTTGATGATGCTGGAGCAACCTACATCACTTTTCTCCTTGCATGAACGTACTTACTGTACCTTGTATTTTTTGTTTCAAAGGGTGCAAACAGGATGTTATAACGTGGACACTGCAAGCGCTGCAGAAAGTCTCCTTCCTGTTCTACGCGGCCCGACTGCAACGCAGTGCAGAACGAGCCTGTAAAAAGCATCTGGGAACCAGACATTAAAGCCACACTGACTTTAATGGATCAAGGCTCCCAGGCCTTGTAAAACCAAACACTTAAGGGTGGTGATGATTGTTGGCGTTTAACCCTCTTACTGCCACCTCACTGTTTACAGTAACTTTACGAACCCATGCTCAAGTTTCTAGGGGGAGGCAGAGTCTTAAACACCTCCAGTAGCTCGCCTGAGATTATTCCCATCATTGGCATCGTTGCCGTCCCCACTTGATGCACCGGCAGCCATTTGTAACCTCCTAAATGCATCCTCTGCATCGACAGGCTTCTGCACAGTCTTGACTTCTATATTTTCCTAGTTTTGTCCTCAGAGTATTGCCGAGCTCTGAGAAGTGATGGAGCATGTTTCCAACATTGTGGGCAGGTTCCCCGCAAACCAATCTGCTACAGCGTGACTCGTAGACGTCAGGAGTTGGGTTTAAATGTACACCGTCTGACGCCCCCCAGATGTCTACATTTTTGTGCATGTGTGCACTAGTTATTTCCCCATCCGCGGTGCTTAACTTACTGTAAAGGACACACTATGAATCAAGAGTGAATGCTCCTCGACTATAAGAATACCAGGAATTCCGAAGCGCACAGTGGAGTTTCCTCTTGTGTTCGTAATATTTCATACTTCCTGTCTGCGTGTGTGTTTGTGTGTAAGTGGTTGCTGGTTGTCACTCAATCAGTGGAATGTTTTGCGAGCGTGGGCACTGACAGGTTTCATCATCGCCTCTCAGAGCAGTCACCGGCAGAAACCCGGCATGCGTTTTCAAACGAGAACGTCTTGCGGGGAGAGCTGTTTCTTAACTACTTAAAAGGAGCTTGTGGTCCTTGTTCTCTGTTTTAAAAAAACAAAAACAAACGGCTTGGCTTGTTTAACAGATGCTAACCTGAAGGCAGAGCCTTGAATCTTCCATTCGCCCTCTACATTTGTCTCTACGGTGTCAGGTCACTCACATTGTGCTCAACTTAAGTTATACTAACAGTGGAGCTTACTTAGAGCCAAGGAGCCTGTGTGTGGGTCTATAGCTGTCGGGGTGTGGTCCTCCTCGTGAGGGTCTCTTGAGAAAGTCCCTCAGCATGTCGGTGTGTTTTGACAGCGGTTCCTCCTCTGGGCCGAGTACCCAGCAGCAGCCGAACGCGTATGTCGTCCCAGGCCCAAACAGGAAGCCAGGGAGAGGACCTGAGGGAGATGTTTAGAGCGAGAATCCAGATTGTCTCCCTGCGCGTGTGTGTGTGTGTGTGTGTGTGTGTGTGTGTGTGTGTGTGTGTGTGTGTGTGTGTGTGTGTGTGTGCGCACACACACACACACGCGCGCGCGCGCGCGCGCGCGCTAAATACCCAGGCGCTAAACACCCAGGCTGTTTGTAGCTTTGTCTGTGTGCCTCTGGCAGCACCGTTTGAGAGCGGTGGTTGTTGCAGCAGAACCGTAGACTAGTTCTTTTCAGGCCGGAGTGACAGCTTTGAAGCCCAGCCTCTTCTACACACACACACACACACACGCACGCACGCACGCACGCACGCACGCACGCACGCACGCACGCACGCACGCACGCACGCACGCACGCACGCACGCACGCACGCACGCACGCACGCACGCACGCACGCACGCACGCACGCACGCACGCACGCACGCACGCACGCACGCACGCACGCACGCACGCACGCACGCACGCACGCACGCACGCACGCACGCACGCACGCACGCACGCACGCACGCACGCACGCACGCACGCACGCACGCACGCACGCACGCACGCACGCACGCACGCACGCACGCACGCACGCACGCACGCACGCACGCACGCACGCACGCACGCACGCACGCACGCACGCACGCACGCACGCACGCACGCACGCACGCACGCACGCACGCACGCACGCACGCACGCACGCACGCACGCACGCACGCACGCACGCACGCACGCACGCACGCACGCACGCACGCACGCACGCACGCACGCACGCACGCACGCACGCACGCACGCACGCACGCACGCACGCACGCACGCACGCACGCACGCACGCACGCACGCACGCACGCACGCACGCACGCACGCACGCACGCACGCACGCACGCACGCACGCACGCACGCACGCACGCACGCACGCACGCACGCACGCGCTAAATACCCAGGCGCTAAACACCCAGGCTGTTTGTAGCTTTGTCTGTGTGCCTCTGGCAGCACCGTTTGAGAGCGGTGGTTGTTGCAGCAGAACCGTAGACTAGTTCTTTTCAGGCCGGAGTGACAGCTTTGAAGCCCAGCCTCTTCTACACACACACACACACACACGCACACACGCACGCACGCACGCACGCACGCACGCACACACACACACACATCCCAACAAGCTAGGAATGCTCACAACATCCAAAGCCACCGAGCACACAAAGAGGTGCACCAAGGGCGGGCCGAGCATCCATTGTTGTTTACAAATCTGAGGTTCTCTCTGTTACTGCCTTACAGGGTTGTCATGTCTCATGATTGTAGAATTGTGGCGTTGCTAACAGTGTGTTTTGAGGTTTATTTTATATTAAGAACCTTATATTATTGAGGTTCTTTCTGCTAAGGAAACTGAGGTCTTTTGGGGTGCAGGGAGCACTCCTGAAGACCTTCTTTGACTCTGTGGTGGCATCAGCCATCTTTTATGGAGTGGTCTTCTGGAGCAGCAGCATCACGGCAGCTGACAGGAGGAGACTGGACAAGCTGGTAAAGAAGGCCAGCAGCGTGCTGGGGCGTCCTCTGGATACCGTGGAGGTGGTGGGGGACAGGAGGATGATGAGTAAGCTCTCGTCCATGATAAGCCACGCCTCCCACCCCATGCAGGACACTCTAGCAGCGCTGCACAGCTCCTTCAGTCACCGGCTGATTCATCCCCGGTGTCTGAGGGAGAGGTACCGCAAGTCTTTTCTTCCCGCTGCAGTCAGGCTGCACAACCAGCTGAGCTCCCAGTAGACCACTCTGACAACTGAACACTTGAACTGAACTTGGTCACTTTATCATTCACCTGGTGCAATATTATTATTACGTGTATTTACGTGCAATACGTTTAAGTACTTTTCTATTCAGCCTGTATATTAATATTTCTCTACTGTTTTACTGCTCATTTATATTTATTTATATTACTTGTTTAGTAATTCACTTGTGAGCAAGGCTGCTGTAATCCTGTAATTTCCCCACTGCGGGACTAATAAAGGATTATTTTATCTTATCTTATTAAAGGTGCTGTGATGCCATACTAAATCATACGGAAGCCACTATGCAGTGAGCTGCAACTCTGGACTGGCACCGTTATGGTGCAGAGGTTGTGGTATCAGTTGGTTGTCAGCTCTGTAAGATGAGTCGTTTGGTTTTGCTCTTCTGGCACCAGTTTTATCACCATTATGATTATTTATATATATATATTATGGCACTGGTATTGAAGTGGTTCTCGGTATCGAAAATGTATAATGGTATTGGAACATCTCTTCT
Organism: Myoxocephalus aenaeus; assembly: GCA_038501785.1. Taxonomy (NCBI): domain Eukaryota; kingdom Metazoa; phylum Chordata; class Actinopteri; order Perciformes; family Cottidae; genus Myoxocephalus; species Myoxocephalus aenaeus. The sequence goes on from JBAMJR010000194.1 coordinate 1,088,429, forward strand.
GACAGTGATGTTTTAGGGTCGGGTGTCCAACCTCAGTACTTAAAACTTGCATCCTCATTTTGGATGGAGAATAAAGGGATAGAGAATGACATGCGTTATGTAACAACAACGCGGTTTCATGGTTGGCGCCTTAAACCCAGAGGCCATCAAGGTGTCCTGGGTCAGGAGGAGTCTGACAAAACTACTGAGCATTCATTGTAAGTTTGATTCGGTTTCCGTTATCGTCACAGAGCCGTGACTAATTCACGTCGCGCTCGCAGGTGCATTCAGTGGAGCGTGAATGCGAGCAAAGGCCTACAAGGGGAAATAGAAACCACTCGGATCGAAAGCAAGAGGAAGCGAGCGGAGGAGGAGAGAGAGAGGGTGTGTGTGTGTGTGTGTGTGTGTGATGCTGCCAGCAGTGCCGGCCTGCGGGCAGCCGCTTCCTCCATCACTCCATCGCAGGGCTGCAGCCTTTCAGGCCCTCCAGAAATAGCCCTCACAATCTGCCTTTCATAGGGGGGCAGAACGCCACTGGGCCGCGGAGCACTGTGTGTGTGTGTGTGTGTGTGTGTGTGTGTGTGTGTGTGTGTGTGTGTGTGTGTGTGTGTGTGTGTGTGTGTGTGTGTGTGTGTGTGTGTTTGCTGTGTTACCATGGTAACGTTTACCTCCCCCTCCTTGTGCGGTTGCGGTTAGCGCTTGTCTCATATCGACCAGTTCGTCATGATGCTAATATCTTCGAGCCGACGGTAGCAGAGGGAATTTTTCTTTTGTGCTCCTATGCAGTCACTTTTAGTTTGTGCACTTTTCTACCCAAACGAAAACCATTTTCTTTGCTTAAAGCAAAACTCTCTGCTGTCTGGCCCCCAAGTTATTTTATTGTAAGCAGCTGCATAAAGGCAGCCTGAAGTAGTGGTCTTGGGTTATGTTGTGTATATCAGCTTTATTATGGCAGAGAACTAAACGGTAATTGTATGATTCATAATTATGTCATTCAAAGAACCGCCTCTACAGGCAGCCGTCATCATGCTGTAGTCAGGGAAGACCTCCATCACGTGTGTGTGTGTGTGTGTGTGTGTGTGTGGCTGTATTACAGCAGTCTGTCTGCTGTGCTGAATACTTGTTATTCATGAGGGAGACGGTGGCCCCGGGGCCCCAACGTTGCCCTCATTCCTACTACACAGATACAGAGGGGTGTGTGTTGGGGGTAGGGACACACACACACACACACACACACACACACACACACACTTCTTTACTTCTTTCAGCAGACACGTATTCTTCTGTCATAAACTGTATTCTCAAATTGTAATCCAAGTGTGTGTGTGACAACTTTTTGTGTGTGTATGTCGCTAAGTATATGTGATCCACTTGGTCTTTTGCCCTACATTTAGATTGAGAGATGCACAGTTCAAGTAGGGAGTGTGCACGTTTAATGATTCATTGCCACATAGTGCATTTCAACACATTGTCATTCGAAGGTAACTGCATCTTAGCATGGTGTGTGTGTGTGTGTGTGTGTGTGTGTGTTCGGGATGCCCTGCTCCTTGGTGCTTTGATGGTTTCCCCGGTATTCAGAGAATTCTTAGGACAAAGGCTGAGTCAGTGTCGCTCACAGCCTGTTGGCGCTCAAGGGAGCAATCGCTCAAATCCCAGAGGGGCGATTCCAGCGTGTCCGGAGCGGTTTTGATCTGAAGATACGGGGTCGCTCGGATTAGCAGAGCTGGTTGTGCGAGGCTCCGGCAACCACATCGATGCAACGCCCTTGATCGTGTACGCCAGGGATAAACACACCTCTTCTTAATCTTAAATAGAGATAATATTATTAGATGTGTTTTAATATAAGCGCATTTACTAAATTTACTGACTTCCTAAACTGTCTTTTTTTTGCGATCTTCTTTTCAAAAACGCGACTTAACTCAAAATCGTGTAGGTAAAGCTTTGCCTCCATCATATTGACACTTTGGCTAGACTCTATTCCAACAAGAGGCAACGCTCTCAGCATTTATTTGTGGGCCTTTTCTAAAAAATTAAGCGCACTCCTGGCGTTAACGTTCCATATTCTTGGACAAATTGGTATCTATAGTTGATGTAAGAAATGGAGACCGTCGAGATTTGAAACGATACTTTGTGTCCACATCAAAAATATACAGCTCCCACAAAACAAAAAAAAACTAAATAATAACATTATTGGATAGTCGGTAGATGGATAGATGGACCGTCCTTAGCTAAACAAATGGAGTGATACACACAACATACTAGATGGTGATTTCCAAGGCTCCATGTTGAGTTTCTGGCTTGGTTACAAAGGTCAACGGGATTTTAAATGTCCCTCATTTTTCTGCGAGGTGGCTTAATAAATACACCAGAAACACGGGCGAGAGACTGGTGGGAGAAGATTAAGCCTCATCTTTATTAAGACGTCCTCCAGGTCAAATCTCTCGTTCAGACAACAACAACAACAAATAAAAATAAATCTGCCTCCCACCACCGCTCTAATCTTATGTGCAGAATGTGATTGGTTTGAAAATGGCGATTAAAGGACTGTTATGGGTTCAGCCCTGGTTCAATATCACTGTACTGTAGTCCCCTCCCCCAATGAGAGAGGTCCGCTTTGTTTAAAGGTTACTCAGATTTTTGTCTCCTGGTTCCTGTGACTGGGAGGAGATGTGACCAAAGTATGACATCACGCTGTTCGCAGGGCTCTGCTTGATTGAAGCCATCGTTGCATCCATGCGATGGTCCTTTTACAGGTCGGCCTCACATCTGAGATGGGTCTGACTCGGTTTGACTGTAGGTCACACAGCAATACATATTCATCATTATGTCGGCAAAAGTGCATCGTACCGCTGGATTAAAAGTCTTTAAGGGACATAAAACCACAGCGTTGTCTCCTGAAAAAGCTTCTGTTGCGTGCCGTGTAAGACGTTGTGCAGGCACATTGTGCAGCGTGAGTAATGACGCTCATGTTGCCAGTATATTGCCAGCAACCTCAAAAAGCACACCAAAAACATAAAACAAGATTAGCACGTGTATCTATATATTTATATGCAGGTTTTTTTCAAGGTGCAAAATGACATCAACTCGTCATCGGCGGTGTCCCCTGACGCTTTCTAATGGGGTTAAACGTCACAGATGCGCTGGAAGCATTGAACATATTATGTTAGTTTACACCTTTTCTATTTTTTTTTAAATAGCTCTTACTTATTCAGTCTCTCTTTTAATCTCAGTTTTTTTTTTTTTTTTTTTGGGACCAGTGAAAAGACTCACAAAGAGGAGTTTAATTTAGTTTTAGCGTCTGGAATGCCTGCTGTCTGTCTGGTGGCTTTGAGGAGAGCATATGAATTGTATGTTTGCTACGCTCATGAATCATAATAACTGTCCAAACCCCTCGTTGATTTAATTTATTATACATTCACATAAATTAGCGCATCCGCCCCGGGTGTCATGTTTCCGTCTGTGCCGATCGGAGCCGATAAATAAATACCTGCGACTGTTGCTGAGTAATCCGTCTAGGGAATGAATGCTGACTGTGACATCGCCCCACTTCAGACAAAAGCCAGGCGTTGTGAGTGTCCGTGGGTCTGTGCTGTGCTTTCAGGGGTTCATCGTATGAGCCCTGAGAATAGATGGAGCTCGTCAGCTTCACACTCGGCTCGACCCTCGCTGTCTGCCCCCATTGTCTCAGAGACACTCGGTCTGGTTCCTGTTTGCTAACGAGACATGCACCAGTCTGCTTCTTGGCTATTGGTTGCCCGGGTAACACTGAGTTATTTCCGGGGCCATGTGCCATGCGGGCTAGGAGAAGGAGCTTCGGGGTTGATTTGCAGCAGAAGACAACGTGGCACAAGAATATAGGAGACGTGATTTTAAAAGAGGGGAAAGAAGAGTGTTTGGTGGGAATGATTAGAGCGTCGCACCGCTGAGGGAAGACGAAGCGTCTGGCGGCGGAAGATGTGATTGAGCGCTCGGCTATCGCGCTTCCTGTCAGTATTCTGGGGTTGCACGCGGAAGTCTTGTTTTGCATGTTGTTCTTGAGGAGCCGCTTGCATGAGGACCATATTTCCTGTACGTCATTGTGTATCTGCGGTGAATTCCCAGGTGTATTAAGACAACATACCCCCCTGTTCTTGCCTTCTTTTTTTTTTAATGCTTTTTATACTCGCCGTGTGTTACAATAACAGTGTTGCCCTGATGATTTAATGAAGTATTCTTCACATCCTAAAGCTGCTCGTGCACAGTGAGTTATATCTTCCCCTCGTTCACTGACGCTCCATTAGAGCCCCAAGACTGAGCCTCATCCGGGACCGCATCATGTCAGCTTGCAGGCCCCTGATTTATGTTTCTCTCGCACATCACACCAGACTCAATGTTATATGTTTGCTACTCAAACTCTTGGTGTGCCGTCAAAAACACAGATACCTCGCGTAAAGTGACCTGCAATATTTTTTTTCCCTAATTTTTTTTTCTCTTCTTGACCTTTTTCTTTGACATGTCTTTCGGCAACGCTTCAGAAAAAAAACGATTGTTCATAAACTATCTGTAAATACAAAAAAGGTGAAATTACCTGTTTTGCAACATCTTCTCAGGATGTTCCTGGCTCATAATAGTACTTACAAGGCTGCTAGGATTCACCTGCTAACTGTCAGTTAGCACCAGACCCTTTTATTTGTCCTGCGACATATTGAAACAAAAAATAATATCCGTTGATTCTTTCAGTCGACTTAAGTTCTGTTCAGTCGTCGGCTCAGGGATTGTGGTTAAATGTGCCTCAGGTGCTTGTCAGAATTATTCTAGACAGATATTTTTGTTTCAGTGGACATTGCAAGTGAAATGCAATGTGCTTGTTGTCTGCAATTAAAACCAACTAGTGCAGCGGCAGTTTGGAGCGTGCCCATTCGGAGGCGAAGGGTCGTGGCTCACTGACTCCGAGGAAGAAGAGGAGTTCGGTTGGAGCACGTCCAGCAGTAAAAAGTGAACTGCAGTCAAAGAGCCTGTAAAAGGCCCGCCGTAGACGTCCCGCTCGACTCGGTCCACAGAGCCCTGTGGCACAGTCGGATCGGTTGAGCGGTTCTTTGGCCTACGCGGCTCACGCATACAGAGATTCCTCGCTTCATGGTTCGATGTGCTGTTTAGGACCAGGATGTGAATGACTAAACAAGCCGAGGTCTGTTTGTGTTCAGCCCAAAGCTCCTTTGCTTGTCTGCCTGTGCGTATATCTGTCTGTTTCCTGTCTGTTTTCACTTGCCCAAACTCAAATCGCCTCCGTGGATTAATATAGGGTTGTATTGAAGCGGAAGTTGAATCCTGGGTGTGCTTCAGTCCCAACGACGGGCCAGACTGACTAGAAAGTAGATGGCCTGAGTTCCTGTGTGCTTTGGCAGGTCTGCTCTATTGAGTCAGTTTGGTGGCTCAGACTGGAGTAGAGCACATTATCACACGGCCACCGGCGGCCGCGGAGGCGAAGTGAGAAGAAGTCCAACTCCTGTTATTAATCATCCGTCTGTGACCAACTTGGTCTGAGTTAGACCTGAAGCAACCCACCGCGTAGAACTGAAATACCATTTCCCCTCCTGGAAAGCCTCTCGTTTTTGTTGCATCGGTTTTGCAGGAAGGATGTGAGTTTGCTGAAGAGCTTTTGCACAAAGAAAATGTCCCACATTGTCTCCCTGACGACGGAGGTTTCCAGATGGAGCAATGGCTTTTCTTTCACCCTCTGTTTGGCTCCTGAATGGCAGCGTCGCTCAGACAGTTTTTTTTATTTTGTACTTATTTATGCAGGACACCAAATTCAGACGTCTCTGAATGTCAGGTGCTACTTACTGGTGTGGCGGTCCGTGTGCTGCCTCGTACTCCAGGAGGGGCCTCAGTCTGGGGTCCTGCTTTTAATCCGAGTGACTCACACCCCATCCTATCACTCAGAGGGACTGTCCTGCATGTGTGTGTATCAGAGAGAGCACAAGTGAGTGCCCCGTGCATTCATGTGTGACCGAATGTGTGTTTGTGTGTGTAATAAGAAAACTGGGCAGCCAGCAGAGAGCCCTGTGAGAGGGTGTGGTGTAGAGCCTGGATCTAATGATGTCATAGTTATGTACGTTTTCACATAGTTTCTGGTAGATGTGATCTTGCTGCTGTTGTGAAAAGTAGACCCCCACTTCACTTTGTAACGCTGCTGCAAGTTGTTCATGGGATTTTTTTTTTTTTTTTGTGCTACTGATTTATTTATGAACGTCGTCATGAAACAAGGTCACAGCGCCTGTGAGTGAACCGAAGTATGAAAAGTGTAAGACATCGCATCAGTAGGATGTTTTCTCGTTGAGTAAACCTCTCTGAAGCTGTTGCAGGAGAATGGTTGGGTGCTATTAAAATTCTCCCTACTGAGGAAAAATACAGAATTATCCTCAAAGATAACTATTCATAAATCCGATCAATCAACCGGTAGTAGAGCAGCCTTGGTCCGGAGTCGGAGGAAGACTTGTGTATTCTGTTGGATGGTGGGTTTTAAGATGGGAGTGGAGATTTGTGCTGTTTCCGTCTTCAGTCCCGACTTGTTTATCATACAGCTTACAAATCACTTCGTTCACGTCCTCCGGCTCTCCCTCTTTCTTTGGGTTCAAAACCAAAGAATTGCTGAACAGGGTGCATTTCATTCTTTTTGCTAAACGAGTTAGGGGCTGTACCGAATGCTTCAAAGCGTCAAAGCGTCCTTCTTAATGTTGACTTGCATATCAGGGTTTCCCCTACCGTTAGAATAGGGGGGCGGGGCGCCCCCCTGAAAAAACCCTCCGCCCCCCTGTAATTTTCTCCGTCGCGCCAGATCACAGACGTGATTTAAGGTTCCCTTTCCTATAAACAGGTCTACACCTTGTTCTTTTATTAAACAAACTCAATGTTCTTATTTTATTGATCGTATTTCTGTCTATTTCTGTCATGGTCGCGTTTACAACTCTACTTTGCTCTCGGTAACGCGCACCGCGGAGATCCGCCCCGATGCCCTCAGACTCGTGCGCGCGCACAGGTGGGCAGAGAGCACACTTTCATCAGCCGGCAGAGAGCGTCCACTAATGTCGCGTGGAAAGAAAACAGATATATCTGCGTTTTTTAAACGCTCCCAACGTCGCTCCCAACGTCGCCGACACGCAAATCTGCACACACACACACATCTCTGTACACATGTGCACACGCACACGCATGAAAACACACACGGCTCTGGGCTCTTTTTTTCCCCGCCCTCTGGCAGTGGCCCGATGTCGTGCCACTGCGGTTTGGAGGCCTGCGAACGAGGAGCCGTGGTCTGGTTCTGCACCGAGATCATGACACACAATCCTTAAAATACAGTCGCAGCTCAACACTTTCATTGACGAAACTACTACTATGCAGCTCTTTATGGCATCGCTAACGCTCCCTGCAGAGGACAGACGGCTGCTCCACAAACAGTAGAGAACTGAGCATGTCGGCGCATTTCCGTTCTTGTTGTGTTGCTCGTATTCCTTCTCTTACTTTTAAAGGTTTTACTGCATTTGATACGCGAGTTCACAGCATCTGCTGGAGTCAAATGTAGCCTCACTTTGGATCTTTGTCTCCTCTCTGCCACGACGTGAATCTCACGCTGTACTGAGTCAGAGACTGTGTGTGTGTGTGTGTGTGTGTGTGTGTCAGAGTGAACCATGACTCTGCACCTCGTGCAGACACAGAGAGAGGAGGTTTGTGATGCTGCTTTTTTCCTGAGAGATCTTCTCCCTAACTTGTAAAGTACAGATAGCAGAACCGTTAACTTTGCATTGACGCCACGTATTCTCAGTATCACCTGCTGTCCTCTGTACGTGTGCTTCAAAGGTGCTAAATTAGAAATTCGGAGCATATCTAGGATGGAGGGATCGCCTCCCCACGACTCAAACTGTTCAAAACACAGCGCTGAACGTTGTGATGTCAGCAGCAGCGTCACGTTGTATAGTTAATGTGTTTCAGTCTGATAGAAATAAAACACGTTTTCAAAGTTGTTCTTAGAACTTTAATGGTATTATTTAGTACTCGTATTGGTACTTTGTATCGACGAGTACCCAAACGTCAGTACTTGTACTTCTTGTGCTCGACACGATATCGTGACATCGCACATAGTTTAGGCTAACACAGCCTCGTTGTGGAAACGAAATGATGGTCGCAGTTGGTGAGATTGGAAGGTGGTAGACAAGAGGGGACTGTATAATTAATAACAAAATGGCCATTTAGTCAAAATATCAGGCTATATGTACTGTACTTAGCATAAATTAAAACGGTGAACAGATCCCTTTTCATTCGCCTCAACAAAAACCCGTTTCAACCCACTTGGAATGTCTGTTCTCAACTTCTGGAGCATTTTTTTTGAGGAAAAAGAAACCGGGCTGAACTATTGTGTTTGACTTTACATGGTGAAGCGTGGAAGCCTGTTTTTGTTTAGGGTGTGGGCCGTTACGTCTGCTGAGAGAGACTCTAATGGCGACTAAAAAAAGCCTGCTCACAGTCTGAACTCTCTGGTTGCTCAGCGCGGTCGCAACTGAATGCACTGTAGATTTATTTGGTGACGCCGTAGTTTCAGTCAGTCCCTCTGACTCTTTGTTAGCGCAGGTTTCAGATCCTTTTCACGCTTCTTGGTGGTTGTAACTGTTGGAGACATTTGTCCTTGTTGGGAGCGAGGGGGTTTGGTTATGAGCGTGGTGTTGCATGGTGTTTGCGTAAGCTTTCATAATCAGGGAGCATTTTCGTCATGCAAACACAAGCTGCCCAGGAGAAAATAAATGCCAGACGATCGAGATCGAGAGCCGAGGACATGTGCTGAAGGAGGAGTTTCTCCAAGTCCGGAAGAGGAGGCGAAGACAAACTAGTGCCGACAAGACAATGTCCCAAACACGAGGATTTGGTGTATAAGATGCAGCCAGTTGCAGAGATAAGGATCACTCCTCAAAATGAAACGATATCCCTCTAGTTAGTAACGCACAGCAGGTGCAGCTGATATCAGTCCTGCAAGGCCACTCACACGGATGATAGGCTCACATCAGCAGCATCTGTCATGCAGTCAGCTCTCTTAACAGACCTTTTTTTTCATTTATTTTTTCACCCGTTGCTCAAACACACCCAGAGTGGACGTTTGCCAAGAAATCCATTGGTGCATTTCCCCCCACGGCTGAGTGACTGTGGTTACAAGGAAATGACTTCGTGCTTTAATGTGTGGTTGGTTCTGACAGGAGGAGCGGCACACTTTTCATTCAGAGTTTCAGTCTAGTTTGAGGTTCATTAAGTGATGAAAAACACAGGTTGAATGAATAAGAAAGCAGCGAGCTCCTGACTCCCGGTGCTGTGTCGTCGTCGTTGTCATGGAGAAAGAGGTTGTCGACCATCATATCTGTGTCCTAGTTTTCTTTAACGTATGAAGTGAGATCCACTGGTCTGTTTCAGTCCAGACAAATGACGGGATTCTTTCTTTCGTTCTCGTCTTCCTGCTTTGCCTGAGCCAACAAGCCAAATGTGATATACTCTCCTCTCCTCCTCTTTTGTTTTCTCCTCTTCTCTCCTCTTTTGTTTTCTCCTCATCTCCTCTTTTGTTTTCTTCTCTCCTCTCCTCCTCTTTTGTTTTCTTCTCTCCTCTCCTCCTCTTTTGTTTTCTTCTCTCCTCTCCTCCTCTTTTGTTTTCTTCTCATCTCCTCTCCTCCTCTTTTGTTTTCTTCTCCATCTCATCTCCTCCTCTTGTTTTCTTCTCTCATCTCCTTTCCTCTCCTCCTATTTTCTTCTCTCCTCTCCTCCTCTTTTGTTTTCTCCTCCTCTCCTCCTCTTTTGTTTTCTCCTCCTCTTCTCCTCTTTTGTTTTCTCCTCATCTCCTCTTTTGTTTTCTTCTCTCCTCTCCTCCTCTTTTGTTTTCTTCTTCTCTCCTCTCCTCCTCTTTTGTTTTCTTCTCATCTCCTCTCCTCCTCTTTTGTTTTCTTCTCCATCTCATCTCCTCCTCTTGTTTTCTTCTCTCATCTCCTTTCCTCTCCTCCTATTTTCTTCTCTCCTCTCCTCCTCTTTTGTTTTCTCCTCCTCTCCTCCTTTTGTTTTCTCCTCCTCTCCTCCTCTTTTGTTTTCTCCTCCTCTCCTCCTCTTTTGTTTTCTCCTCATCTCCTCTTTTGTTTTCTCCTCATCTCCTCTTTTGTTTTCTCCTCATCTCCTCTTTTGTTTTCTCCTCATCTCCTCTTTTGTTTTCTTCTCTCCTCTTCTCCTGCCAACTCCTCTCTTCTTCTTCGCTGCTTTATTATTATCTTCCTCTTGTCTACTTCTCTCTTCTTCTCTTCTGTTCCCTCCTCTCCTTCTCTTCTCTCCTCTCCTCTTGAAAAAACAAAACAAATCATCAGATCACATTCTTGCAGCGGCGTACTGTTACTGCTTCTTGCATTTCGGGGAAACGCAGCACGAATAGTGCCGCTTGTCATCGTATTGATCGTTTCCAACCCCTTTGACAAAAGGAAACACAAAACAAAACGTTTTAGTTTCTGCTGTTTGCAGATGGGACTCTCCCCGGCTATAAGTTCATATCTGTGTGACTAACCTCACAAGCAGAAAGAAGCTGGTCTGACAACGGGACTCACTGAAGCAGCATGTACATCTTTTAAGTTACATAGGAGTTGTAATAAGCGGTGGTTGTGATTCGTCTTCTCCCCGTCACAGTCACTGTCTCCTTCTGTGCCCTCTCATTTCTCTGAGTAATTGCTGGTTTTGTGAAGTCCGTCGGATTCCTGTTTACATTCCATAGATTCCTTTGAAACACATATTCTCAGAGTGAAAATGAACCTTCAGTGATGAGGAGACGCCTCTTATGAGCAAACGCAATGCTTCGTACAGGTTTGCGCTCTCCTCCCTCAGCCGCAGGATGTCCTGCTTTAACTGGCCGATAATCCCCGCCCCGCTATTGGCCGAAAGTGTTTCTGCAGCCGGCATCTGCTTTCACGCCGACACACTCTTTGTGTTTGTGTTTCTGACACCCACATGACAACACATTGTTACAGAACACAACACAAGACACACAATCAACTTAAAGGCCGTGCCAGTCCCAGCATGCATCAGCTCTGGTATACCGATGTATGAGTCATCCGTGTACCAGCTGGGTTTGGCTCAGTCACATGTTCTTCGGTGTCATAACAAAGTCCTTCAGGACTTTTTTTACAAGCAGATTGTAACGATTATAATGGGACAGTGTTGTGCAAAGTGGTCTAAATGTATTTCATTTTGACGTGGGCTCATTTGTAGTGCATGCAGCACCCGTGACGAATGGAAATCTTTGATCGTACCCGCGCTCGGTGGTGGTATGTGCATTGTCTCCTGGACATAATGGGCCCTTTTCACAGTAGCAGGGTAAACACAGGTTGTAATTGAGGGAATGAATTATGGTCCCCTTCTGTTGAATGTGTCACAGCCCTGGCCCACCTAACTAAAGTAATGTTATTTATTTCACCCGGCAGTGATTTGTCAAAATGGCTGCCTGGTAAAGGGCCGATTGTGTGAGGTTACAAGTTCACGTGGCACATGTGGAACAACAAACTTTGGATCACTGATGGTTCAACTCTGCCTCAGGAAAATTACAAAAAAAGCTACAGAACTATGGCTGTGTATCAATTATAAAATATGAATGCGAGTAAACAGAGTACATCATTCGATACCCATCCTGTGAATGGAATGTGTGTGTGTGTGTGTGTGTGTGTGTGTGTGTGTGTGTGTGTGTGTGTGTGTGTGTCCGTGTGCAGGCGTGTCTCTGCTGTGTTGGTTGTAGCTGCTGCGTTAAATGTGTATGGTTTTGCTCGCAGCCAATCACCGTGCGTTCTTCAATTAAATGTGACGCGTGATTGGCTGCTAGCAAAACATGCACATTTTTCTAGATCTGGCCACAAAAAGGATGCATGTCGGGTATCGTTTGACTGTAACACTGCTAACGGAGAACCGACGAAGGTTCTGTTCACATAACTTGTGGAAAAACTTGAATGAAACTTGAATGAATAAATAAATCTTGTTTTTTTGAAGATGTTTTCACAACCACATAAATAAATATTAGAGATGACTTGCGTGCTGTTTCCACTACCTCTAAACAGCTCATAATACATCGTTAAAACTACTCATGACTTTTTGTTCTTATCCATACAAATACAATCTTTTATTTCCTAATCATTTGAATTGCGTGTATTTCAGGAAGATGCAATACAATTTGTATCGATGGCAAAAATACGTGTTCAGGGATCTCTAAAAGTGTTCTGCTTTTTCTTCTGTGCTGATCTGATCTGTGATCCGATCCTAACCGTGAGTTTTCTGATCCGTTGCACTGCTAACCGAGAACTGAAACGGTTCATGCGGTTCCCTCCCCGTGGTTTCAGTTCGTTTTTGTTGATGCCTGAGCTCCTGAAACCGGTCTCAGAGAAGGTCGTCATCTCAAAGCAGCAAGTAAATGAATCTCTTGTCTTTGATGACTTGATCCCAGAGCGCCGCTCCCACAAGCGTCCACGTCTCCCTGGTTCGCAAGGGAGCGAGGACGACCGGAGCGTTTCCCTGTGTGTTTTGGGAGCTGGCCTACTTTCTGTTTGTGTATTGTCTCCGTGTGTCTGAGCTTCTGTTTTAGTTCCCTCGGTAAAAGGGCTCTGTTGTTTTCTCCGAGGCAGCAAACTGTCCAGGTCTGCTCTAGATGCTGGTGAAAACCTTTCCTTTTTGTCAGGATGGGATAATATTTAGTTTTGTGCCGTTTTATGCTAGATTTACGTCCTTTTGTATCTGAAGGATAAGTGTATTCTCTGTGCGGATGAATGCTGCCATTAAGCGGCCTGCAGGGCTTCAGATGGACCCCAGCTGAAAGACGGGCTTGTGGCAGTTACATAATCGGGCCTTTGTCGTGTCATTGTGCCACTGTGATGAGCCAGGCCCGGGCCAACCGTGGAAATGGCCTCATTAACCAGCAGCAACACAAAAAAAGAAGCATTATAACACATCACTCTGCTGTTTAACAGGCAGATATGGACTCATTTAGAAGACCAGATTGACATGAAACAACCACTGTAACCAATAGATGTCTCTCAGACTTAATCTGGATTTATTTGTTACCACTAACCCGGCGGCAACCTCCGGGTCCAATGCCGAGGGCCTTAAACCGGCATTCTCTCTAGTCAGGGTTCTTATGGTCATGGAAAACCTGGAAAAGTCGTGCAATTTTAAAATGGTTATTTCCAGGCCTGGAAAAGTCCTTGGAAAAAAATAAAATCCCCAAAGTTTAGTAAAAGTCATGTAAATGTGTTATATTCATGTGTTCATGACATTCATTTACGCTGAGTTTGAAATAATTAATATGCTTTTAAAAGAAAGACGCTCAAAATATAAGCAGGCATCCATACAGGCATCTATATAAATGTTTATTCTTTTAATCAAACTATTGTCTCATTCATTTGAGTCATTTAAGGTTTACTGTATGCTTTGTATTCTCATTGTTAGTTTAAATGCTACATTTACTCACTTTTTCATGCTTACACCCAGATTTCACTAAATGTTTGGTCATGGACATTTGGTTTAAAGTCATGGAAATACATTTGTCAAAATGTGTATGAACCCTGTAGTGTCCATCTGGTTGTATAGAAGTCTATATGTATAGAAGTCTATATAAATGACTCTACTTCTCACTTCTCTCTTGATGTATTCCCTCAGTAAACATTGTAAACATGAGTTTATGTCTCAATCTCTAGTTTCAAGTCTTCTTCAATACAGCATGATGTTCATTTAGTACATTATGGTCATTTAGAGTCAAACAGACCATAAAGCAGGGGACGCTTTAGGGCGGGGCTACAAGGTGATTGACAGGTCTCTAGAGCCGTATAGGGTGTCACTGCTCCACAGTCCAAATATTGTCACTGCCGTTAAGTGTTTGTAAAATGTTTTCTTCTCCAAAGGTCCATTCATATGTTATTGTCCTTATTGAATTAGTAGTGAATGTGTAGAAATAAAATCAGTTTACTGACTAACAGTCGGGTAAAGTCCTGTCTTCAGAGGGAAGTTGTCAACTTAACTCACTTGGCAGAGGTGCATTCTTCCTCTCTTCATGGAGGCGACTTGTTTTTTCCTCCTGCATCCCGTCCAATCCCTGTGGCTCGTTGTAGCAAAACACACGTCGTGTTTTAACAGGAATTCATAGTTTATTTATGTCAACATACATTACAAAACAATCAATGTGCTGATGGTTTTAAAATAAACCCTCAAAATACTTTATTTGTAGAAGCAGACAGACAACAAACGATGTGAGTGACATGGACTGACCTCTGTATTTGTCCCTCTCTGTGTCTCTGTCTCTGCAGCGGAGGGTGAAGGTCAAGGTCGCATTCTCCAGCGGTTTCCTGAGAAAGAGTGGGAGGACAGCCCGTTCCCACAAGGCGTAGAGCTGGTGAGTCCACCCTTATAGGCTGCCGTGTGTGGTTGGGGGTTCGGTTCCCTGGCAGCCCAGTGTCGATACCTTCTGACCCTCTGAGAGGCTTGTTACCAGTTATGGATACGCCAGTCTGTTGGAAGGTGTTTAGCATTGATAATCTGGTTTCCTGTGTAGCGAGCATGTTGTACATAATCTTTCTTGGGAGGGACATTCAACAAGCGTCCTGTATGAATTGAAAATAAAATGGTGGTAAGAATGAGATAAATACAATCGTTATCGTAGGTTCAATCTGGAGGATGATGATTTAAGTTTGATTCATGTTCGTATAGTTGGTTGTTATGCTGATATGTATTATATTTTTATTTATTGTTGTTTTTTGTCTAGTAATGTGTAACTTGTAATAACTTAAAATGAAATGTTTGAAGGAAAGAAAGAAGGTTTTTAGCAGTTCTACATCTTGAAGGAAGCTTTCTTCTCTTTTTTTTTAACGCCTATAATGAAACGACTTGTGTGTTTTGTGTATCCCCTCGGGGCTCAGGTTATTTATAGATTAAAAACATTTAAATACATCAACAAGGGAGGAAACATTGGAACTCGAGATCCACCATGGAGCAATTTAACCCCGACGGTCTGATTAGAAGACAAGTTGTGGATCTCGAGGTTATCTCAGGATTGTAACGTCCCTTTGTTCCTTCGTCTGGTTGATTGTGCAACATAATTACTAAACACTAACATGATTGCATCATATTTTCTCTGGGTATGCATGGTCCTCTGAGGATGAATACTGTTTTAATGACCCACTGCTCTTTCCTCCAATGAGGCCAAGAGTGACGTAAAAGTCGCTGGAATCATTTTGTTCAGAAGAAAGCAAATTAAAAGTGATGTCACGTACAGTAGAGGATGGATCTGACATTCAAATGAAACAAGCACCCATGTGTTTGATGTGAAGAGACTGCTTTCTCTAAAACAGAGCAGGATGTTAATAATAATTCGTTGGAGTGTTATTATTCTTCCATCAGTCTTGCACAGAAACATTTCTCCATTTCTCATTTTGGGAAATGGGATCGCTGGTTTCATAGCTCGGCCCTCTGGGTATCGAGTCAGTTTGGGGAGGAGTGCGTTTGCTGCGTTCTTCATATTAATGCAGGTCAGCTGTTGCCTGTTGACTCAGCATGGATTCCCAAGAATGTCAGTGTGCGCTCAGGGAAGCTCAAAAAGGCTTCATAAAGTGTTTTGGTGTGGATTGACTCGCGGGCCACCGTCCGTGAGGGAAATGAATGAATAATGAGCATTATTTAATAAATGGCATATCCCAAGAAAGAAAAGCTAATATTGACTTTCTGTTTGGTGGCCTCGGTCAACAAGGACATTGTTTGATTGCTCCATTTATATTTCTCGTTGTGCGACTAAATATCTGGAAACGACACACCATAGATTCTTCAAACTAACTACCTTGTGATTAAAAGAAAAAAACAACAATAGCAGAATAGACTTTCACGGCTGTTCACATGGTTCAGTCATTGTTATTAAAGGAGGCGGAACCTTTTCAGAACCTGTTTTGTTGCGTATGTTTAATGATGACTCACCCTGAGGTGCTGTAAGAACACGTGACCTTATTGTCTGATATGTCGTCCAGGTTTGGTGCGTAAACTAATCTTTTCTTCCAAAGCGACTTACAATAAGTGCATTCAACCATGAGTACAAACTCAGAACAACAAGAATCAAGAAAGTACAACTTCTTCAATAAAGTTAAACTACAAAGTGCTATCAGTAAGTGTCATTTAAGTGCTACTAAGGTGCTACTTTCCTTATTCAAGGTGTAGTCGAAAAAGTGTGTCCTCCCTCTGGCCACAATGCTGCCGTCACCTCTCTAATCTCTAACCTCTCTGTCCTCTCTAGTTCTGTCAGCCCAGCGGTTGGCAGCTGGTTCCCGAGCGACAACCTGCCTCCTTCTTCGTAGCGGTTTTGACTGACATCAACTCTGAGCGTCACTACTGTGCCTGCTTCACCTTCTGGGAGGGCCTGGACAACCCACAGGTGAGACCGACTCACCTAATCCTGCCCAGTTTGTAATGTTGATTAGAAGCTGTTATATCAGGATGCAATCTTTTCATTTAAATGAATTTAATACAGATGTTTTCCCCCCATGAACACCAGCAATCGACTATTCACTAGTAGCACGGTTAGTTAATGATGTGCTAACGTACTCTGTCGATGTTCCCGCTACAGGTTTTTACGTAGAAACGTAACCCTTTAGAAACGTGTGTGTCCTTCCAGCCTCTCCGGGTAACGAGTATCGCTGTTACACGTTTAACCACGACCAGCTCCAAATCCACTAAACCAGCCTGAACATGAAACCATTGCATGAGAGTCTATGGAGCGGAGTTCGGGTCGTTGTTGGACCCTGGTCAGAGCTGGCGGATGCTGTGATTGGCCAGTTTGCGTTTGAGGGGGTGGGACTTAGCAAAGGGTCAACTGTCAACTGGATGACACGGCCAGGAAGCGCCCACTGGGGACCGAACCAGTGTGTAAACCAGGGTTCCCAGTTTGAAGTGTTTATCTCTGGGCCCGATGCGAGTGCGTGACATCGATGCTTCTCTCTGTGCAGCTGCAGAAGGCTGAGGCCAGCGAGGCGGACGATGAGCTCGCTGTCGTCCAACTGGGGCAGGTCTTCGCCCCCAAGAGCCTGGTGCTGGTGTCCCGCCTGGACTACACAGAGGTGTTCAGGGTACGACACACACACGGCACACACACACACACACACACACACACGGCACACACACGGCACACACTCTCATTTCTGCATTTCTGCAACCGACAGCCCAACAACAGGCGCTTGCTGGTGTTTCAGCAGAGCGGCCACGTTCCACAACCTCTCACTTCATTTTTTACTATTATTTAATTGTTTTAGTCTCACAAAATAAACCGATGCAGTCGAGATGCATTCTTCCACCGTGCGCCTTCTGAATTCAAGTTCTCACATTTATTAAGGCAGATGTGAGAGAGTTAGATGTGAAAATATTCTGGCTACTTAGGTAGCCAGAATAAAGCATATTTGCCATGCCACCCATCACTAATTTCCTTTACTGTAAATATACATGGTGTAAATATGAGGGCTTTCTGGCCCTGTGGCTTTCATTGACCCTTGACCTCTGTGCCCTGATTGAACAGAACTGTTTGGGGCTGATCTACACCGTCCACGTCGATGGCCTTACTGTCCCCTTGGAAACGGTGGTTGGAAATCTCCTCACTTGCATCATCCCCATCGCTGGAGGCTCACAGGTAACGGCTGACCACTCATCTCTCTCACACACACACACACACACACACACACACACACACACACACACGCTGACGGAGGACGATGACGAGCTGCGACACCGTTCTCCACTCGTTTCTTCTGCTGTGCTGGATGGTACCTCATCCTCTTGTTTCCACGCCTCGCTCAGCGCTGCAGTTTCTTGGCGCCGGGCGGCTGCTGCAGCGCCTCGACCAGCACGGCCGCCGGTGGCGCTACAACTTGCATCTGTCAGCTTGGTACAGCAAAAAGAAGCATCAGCTGTGGTTTGGAGCCTCTGTTTCCTTCATGTGTTTCTGTGTGCAGACGTGCAGACGTGCTTGTAACGGGACTGCCTGCACATGTTCTTTGTGCATGTAGGATGGAATAAATTATGGATTACTACGTACAGAGAGTCTGTTTATAATGGGATTGATGTTGTCCAGCAGGTCCCCTGAAGGACAGGAGGTTATATAACATACACTTTAGTGCAGACTGCATTCGTTCTTTTCATCTTCCTTGTTATGAATGATTAGTGCCACTTCACACATATAGACAGATTTATCACATTTCACAAGCAATGTTGCCACAACAAGCCTTCCATTTATAACCAGATAAACAAAACAGACATGTTCTCTTTTAAAAACGTATCACAGCTGAGATACGACTCAATACTTGTGACCGAGCTTGTGTTTGTGTGTTGTTGTGGATATCTCTGTATCTTAGTGGTTCTGTGAAATACAACTATCAACAGAGATGAGGAAGAAGCAAGGTGGCTAGCTCCTCAACTACTTCCATCTTTACCTAAAACAATGACGATGGAAGTAGCTGCGGAGCCACTATGCTTCTTCCTCCTCTCTGCTGAGAGCTGCACATGCTCGGTACCGATCAGGCACAGCTAGCGGAGAGTGTTACTTCAGACAGAGCTAGCAAAATGTCAGCAATTTGTCGATGTTTTACATTCGAAAATCTGTCAAACGAGAGAATAAATCTAACTTCTCTGGCATTCATGTTCTGTATGGCTTTGTCTCTGTTTTGCAAAGCGTTAAACCCGAGCCAGGCCATCCAACAAAGATAGCAATCACATCCATACAGGGTTAGCATTAAGGGCTGCAGCTATCGGTTATTAGAGGAATCGTATATTTATATACAATACATACTGGGATCTGGTGTTGGGAAGTAAACAAAGGAATCGGAACATCAGCCAGTGAGCAACAGTATTTGACACAACAGTAAATTAACTGATCATACACCAGCAGCATTGTGGGTAACTTTATAGCACATTTGGGTTACTTTAAACGAAAAGAAAAAAAATCTTTGTTTGTCGTTTTTAATATATATACTTTCTCCCTCCCCTTTCCTTATTTTTTCCACATATTTGATAAGAATTATGTTTTTTATTATTTATTATTACTCGCCTCAAGAAAACAGTGACTTCTTTTCCTGTTTAAGTGAACTAAACGTATTCATGCCCATCGGTACACACACACACACACACACACACACACTCGCACACTCACACACTCACACTACCTTCAGTGGTTGTCCCCGCTGTAGCTAGCTAGCGCTGCTGCTAGCTCCCCGCTGCTGCTGCTGCCCGCGTCCCCTCTGCCCGAGTCGAGCCGGGGCTGGTCATGCTACCTTCGGTGGTTGTCGGGGGGAACTAGCGGGGAGCTAGCAGGAGAGCTAGCGGGGAGCTAGCAGGAGAGCTAGCGGAGAGCTAGCAGCAGCGGGGAGCTAGCAGGAGAGCTAGCGGAGAGCTAGCAGGAGAGCTAGCGGAGAGCTAGCAGCAGCTCTAGCTGGCTACAGCGGGGAACTAGCGGGGACACCGACCAAACATAGTAGCGGCTTGTAACCCGACTTTTACGGTACATAGGCGCACATCTGCCTCCAGATGTTCTAACCCATGTGTGTTGTTTGTGTGCACCCCACTGGTTCCTCTGTGTTACAGACAGACGCGTCCCCAGTTTGTAGCTTAGAGCAGGTTCCTCAGGCCTGTGACTGGCTGCTGGCCTGTCTCCAGGTAACGCTCCCGTCCGGCAAAGCTTCACCGATCAACAACCTGCTCCGTGTTATTGATTCTGTTTGGTTACGCGGAGCCCAGCCGGTTTCTTTTCTTTGAGAAATGTGTTGCTTTCCCGCAATCATTTCAAATCATTGTGTGATTGATGGCGCTTCTGCTTGTTTTCTTTGATTTGTGATCAAATATTTTCAAAAGGATAAAGTTAATCATTTATTTTTTCTCATCTCTCATATTTGTCATAAAGCTGATTTGTTGCAGCTATTGAAGCACACTGATTGTTTTCAAATCAATTCTTCACACACACACACACACACACACACACACACACACACACATACACACACACGTTGCTGTTCAGGTCGTAGTTCGGGTTGCCGGTTGACCATATGGCACGGCAGATGGCTTCCTACCGGGCAGCGAGAATCGGATCTAATCAGTATCAACGCACATACAGACCCAAACAGCAGAGGCTAACAACACACACACACACACACACACACACACACACACACACACACAGTACAGTATAGACTTGAGTTTGCACTGCGTCTCTCTAACCGAGCACAAACTGTCCTGTTCCTCCGACTCAAGAGGAGGAGAGGCCACTTAGAAAAGAGACACACACACACACACACACACACACACACACACACACACACACACACACACACACACACACACACACACACACACACACATTCCTAGAATGATCCCACAGGGCTTTTCTATCAGCCCAGCTAAATGTCTGTAATTACCGTAGAGTCTGTGTGTTCACGTCAACCCCACACACACACACACACACACACACACTCTAGCAGTGTGACACCCAAATCTTCGGCCATCAGACATATTGCCGTGGCGACAGAAGACAATCCTCTAACCTTCTATGTGGGACTATTTATGTATATGTGAAGATAGTTGGTGTTCAGTTCAAGACACTTTCCTCTTCCAAGTCACACGTTCTTCAAAAGGTTTTGACTGGATGAGTGATGTGATGCTCTGTTCCTCCATGCCGATCAACAACGATTCTTTCATCACTAATCTGGTTTACTATGGCGGTACGAACTCCAGTTTTGCTGTGATATAGTTGCGATACATGGATAAAAAATGATGGGGCTGGCTTTTTTTAATATGTAGTAAACCATTTTTTTTTACACAACCCCAAATGTGAGAAATGGTGAAAGGCGGAGCAGCAGGGGGTCCTTGTGGTGAGGAGAACCGTCCTTCACACAGACGAGTCAAACACAACGCCCATTCGACCCTGACCTTTGACCTTTCTGTGTGTTAGTTTTCCCCATGGAAGGAGGTCAAGTGCTCGTCTTACCATCAGTGATCGAGCTGTTGCAGGACGGAGGGGATTCCTGTCCCGGTTTCTGGACACTGTCTGTCCCGCTGCCAAGTGCTCTGACCGACCGAATTGGATTTGGGAATAACACATAGAGCTTAAAGGAAAAACCGAGAGGGAACAAAAAAAAACCTCTGCGAACTGAAAGTTGCACAAGTTGTTCCGCCGGAGGTCGTTTCCACTTTCTGTCACATGACAAGAACACCCGCCGGTTCTCACAGAGCCTGTAACAGTTGAGTTTAACCCCTTGGCCTCTTATCATTGCAGTGTGAAAGGGGATTTCAGCTGTTTCCATGTAAGAAATGGTGTAAGAAATGGAAGTAGTCATCGCGACGTCACTTATTGGTTTGTGGACTGCTGTTTTGAAGCCTTGAGTTTGACAATTTTGCCGCCGCCATCTTGGATTATGGCCATAATGTTACGATATTTGGAACGCGAAGAGACACCGTATCAACGGCTCTGGTTGCGGCAGTGACCTGTCAATCACAGTAGTCCCGCCCTAAAGCATACCCTGCTTTACGGTCTATTTATTGAAACTAGAGATTGAGACATAAACTCATGTTTACAACATTTACTGAGGGAATAAATCAAGAGAGAAGTAGAGTCATTTTCTCAAACAGTTCTATACAATCGGAATTATTTTTGCAACCAGAGGAGTTCCCTCATCACACATGAAGGGACGGAGGAGTTGACATCCTTCACTGCGGTCTCTCACAAGACAAAATCAAAACTACGGACCTCATTCAACGACGTTTCCGTTTTCTCATCTTAACTTTCTCTCACTGTCTTTTCGCCAAGTGCGCTCGTACGAGTGAGATTCAGCAAACGCTTCAAACTTCAGATAACTGTGTAAATGACCAGTAAACATGATGGAGGCCGCCTGTGTGTCAATGAGAAGTGTAAAATGGCACATTTAATGTCCAAACAATACCATATGAACGTCTGCCCTGTATTAAAGTCTTGCTTTCAGAGATCTATCGTGAATTAAGTGACATAAAGAAGTGTGTGTGTGTGTGAAAGTAATATCTCTGCGTTCCCCTCACATACATCATTCCTGCTGTATGTGACGGGTAGACTTTATTTTGAGTGACACCATGGATCATCTGTTGCTGTCATTGGGCTGCTTTTGTTTTGCATGCGTTGTCTCATGTTACTCATCATGTATATTTTCTTTACCTCAGCCGCCGCATTGCAGTGTTTTCGTCATGCTGAGACTTCACCGTCATGATGTTGTTACGTTTGGGCATCCTTTGCCCTCATTGTTGTTTCTAACCTGTGTCTTATCCTGCTGGGTTGTGTGTTTGTGTGTGTGTTTGTGCGTCTGTCTGCCGGGTGCTCGTGCAGCCGGGCCAGGAGGAGAAAGAGGAGAGTTTGGTACGCAGGCCTGACTTCATCACCCTCTCTGTCCCGACACCAATCAGCTCTGAGCTTTCTCCCCTCAGCCAATCCATGCACACCTCTTGCAGCAGAAGTTAAACCGCTTTGATGTGCGCTCAATGTGTGACCGACAGCTGATCGCTTAGTTCATAATGCGTCTTCTAAATGCAGCGTTGCCTTCAGTTAGTTCAGTGAAGGCGCCTGATGATCAGATGTTGGGTCACAGTATTGAATTAATGTGGCTGCTGCTGCTGTAGAGAGCATGACATAAATACCGCTCTGCTTTCCCCTCCCAGCCGCACACTGACCCGCTCCATTAGAACCACTTCAGGTGAAGCTTCTTTCTTTCTTTCAGGAACAGATCGCGTATCTGGTTTGTGAATCCTGAGAAGATTAAGTGCTCTTACGTAATTGTGTTTTCGTAATTGTTACAAGGTCAGGAAATATGGGAGCCTTGAGAGGAAAAACCTTACTGGTGATTTAGTTTCTTCGTCTGATCTAAATAGTTCCCCCGGCTGAAGTGCACCCCCCATAATTTAAATATGACTCAAATGTTTCTTCAGGTGAGTTTTCATTTCTCCACGCTCTCTACAAGGTAAACAAGTTGTGTGTTAGCGAGTAACGTGACCAAGTTATGTACATATCAAGAGAAAGAATGATTCATTTAAATGACTCTAATTCAACCATAAATAATCCTATATTGTGTATTAAGGCAAACAAAGGATCTTAAAGTAAAACAAAATGAAACCGAAGAGTATAATCCACTACTTAACGTAAGAAGCATAATGACAGGTTAGCGCTGCACTTCAGCCTCTTGTGGCTCAAATGAGTATTACAACAATAGCTCACTCAACTTTTTATCTGTAAATATCAGGATTTTCATTTTGCCCATATTTGTGCAACACAAATTGACAGCACCTAAAATGTGTATTCCTCATCTCCACTCCTAGATATGCTAGTTATCCAAACCGCACACAAATCAATATGTATTGACTTTGTCTGAAACAAAGTAGAAGTCAGTATGGTTATCCTTAGTGGAGGACGGTGGTTATTCTCCAGAGTGTAGTGTTTGTCCCTGTAACAAGCAGAATAACACAAAGCTTTGTTTCAGAAAAGTGTTTCCAGCGCGTTAAAGGTTGGAGGTGTTGGTTCTTTCCCAGGACTCGCTTCACGGCGCCAAATCAATCATCCCATCAATCTCCCGCTTGCGCTTCCCAAAGGCTGCCGTGGAAAATCGCCTCCGCATGACAGCTGCCGCGTTGCTTGGGTTTGTCTCCCATGAAAGGCTCATGTGACACGCTGATGTTGTTGGTTTTTTGTTACAGTAGGTCGTTGGCACGGAGCGCCGCCCGGCTCCATTCACGCCCCGATCGGCTGGAATGGCTTTGGTTTTATTTGCGATGCACCTGCTAAGCCTCTGGATCCTCCGTCTCTGTCGCTGACTCACGCTGCTCGTCCGACACGCACTCTGTGATTAAAACCCTGGCTTTCTGAGAGGCACCGTGCGTCCTTTAAACATCTTCTAAATCCTTCTTTTGTCTCTCCTCTCTGTTCATCCAGAGGACCATAACGTTAGGTGCTGGCGACCGGCAAGTCATCCAGACGCCCATCGATGACTCTCTTCCCGTCAGCGGCAGCACCGTGGCGCAGCTCTTCAGACAGCTTGGTACGCTGACTTATACATATGTGCTTCATTCACAATAGTGTGTTTTTTTTCTTTCCAGATGTTAACTTGGTGAATATAACTTTCTACCCTAATGAATATCAGCTTGTGTAAAATGTTGACGGTCCAGTCCTGCACTTTAGTTCCATCCCCATTTTTCTGCTATAAAAAGAAGGAAATAATCAAATACATTATTTATCATTTTAAAGAATTTCCAGAACTGCATTGAAAGCCTGTTACTCGCCCAATCCGTAATAGAGGCGCGGCACACCAGTGTGCCGTGAGAGATCGTCAGGTGTGCCATGGGAAAACTAAATATTATTTAGTTGCCGCAAATAATTTTCCATTGTCGAGCCTGCAATATAGTGGTTGGCCTAGTAATTAAATACTCTTCCATGCCAGTAGGTAGCGCAATAATTGCCTACATATATGCTGTATTATGTTACAATGTGACATTTTGTAACCTTTTGGGTTGTTGGTGTGCCGCGTGATTTTGTTTTTATTGTAGCAAATGTGCCGCGGCTCTAAAAAGGTTGAAAAACACTCCCCTACATGTTGTTTCAGACTCTTTAGCTTACCTGAGTAACTGCTGGTCTGTGTGTGCTGGTCTCCTCCCTCAGGCATAATCAACGTCTTGTACCTGCTGTGTGCCGCTCTGACGGAACACAAGATCCTGTTCCTGTCCAGCAGCTACCAGAGACTAACCGACGCCTGCCGGGGACTGCTGGCCATCATGTTCCCCCTCAAATACAGGTGGGCTTCCACTCCTCCGTCTCTCCGTCCTGTCTTTAGATGTTCCTCTTGCTTTGTCTCAGGAATCACACACCTGTGCTGAACCTCATTCCTGTTTGTGTCCCTCAGCTTCACCTATGTTCCCATCCTGCCGGGGAAGCTGCTGGAGGTCCTGAGCACCCCCACGCCCTTCATCATCGGCGTCAATTCATTCTTCCGCTCGGAGACTCAGGAGCTGGTGGGTTCCCATCGCCGCAGTACGATTAGACCAGCGTGGCACCTATAAGCACCTACATCATCAATTAATGTTTAAAGAGGTCCGGTTACTATCAAATACAACCAACAAGTGCTTTTCTTTATCATTTTAACCCCACAAATATCTGTCTTAACCGTAAATTAAATTAGTCCTAGCCCAATTAACTTATGGCTTACGTTTCAAGTTTTGAGCTTTGAGCGGCTCATTTTTCCATTTTGGCCCATTTTACTTTTATTTTGGTTCTTCCTGTCCGGGAGAGAGAAATGACCCCGTCACTCCTTCCAGTAGTTTGTACTGTTCTCATGTGCAGAAGCTCACAGGTCAAAGTCACGGCCGTCAGGAAAAAAGAAAAGCTCTGTGAAGAGATTATATATTCTCATAAACGTATCATAAATTGGTCACGGGTCCCGTCTGTCCCTCATCCGCCTGTCCCTCATTGTCTGACGTCGTCCCTTATTGTCCCACTGCAACGTCAACAACGCTCAAAAGGAGTCAGAGGCTGCAGGAAATGTCGGCACCGCACAGCCAGCTGGAGGACAAAAAATGACACAAACTAAACACACACACATACACGCTCCATCAACCGTATCAAACAGCCAGCTTCATTTAAATACCCAGCATGCACTGCGTTGAAGACAGTGGGAACACCGGCTGCCAGTTTCCAGCTGTTGGGAGGAAACGTGTGATATATATATATATATATATATATATATATATATATATATATATATATATATATATATATATATATATATATATATATATATATATTTTTTAAACTGCAATATTGATTTTAAAAGTTGACTGTATCGCTCCGTAGTTTAACAAACGTGTTCCCTAAAGAAGGACCAGAGGAGCCCAAAAGGATCTATTATATACTTCCAGCTAATCTAACAGATCTATTTGATTACAATGGAGAGAGTGTTGCATGTAAACTCTCACTGACCTTGAAGCAGCGGTTCATCCGAGTGGCTGCTGCCTTACCTTAAGAGGCTCTTTACAGGCCCGCCAGCATGAATGAGACCAAAATATACAAGACGACAATTACCGTCTGGATCTCACGATCAGAGAAAATCCTTTGCCGTTGTCTTTATTAAAGCTCGATGAAGGTGTAATGAACCTTCATCAACCGTTAGAGATGTCACAACGAGACTCAGTGTTTCGTACAGTAGTCGCATGCCTGTCATCACTGTGCGAGCAGCCAGAGGTCAGAGGTCAGAGGTCATCGTTCGGCCCACCACCCGCTGTCTGCAATGAGATCTGACTGTTTGGTTGCTTGATAACGAGCGTCCTGTAATGAGCAGCCGCTGACAGAGACCACTTTGTCCAACAGTCTGGGGGGCAGAGATGAAAAGTGTGTGTGTGTGTGTGTGTGTGTTTACAGCTGGATGTGATCATCGCCGACCTTGACGGCGGCACCGTGACCATCCCCGAGTGCGTCCACATCTCCCTGCTGCCCGAGCCGCTCCTCCAGCAGACCCAGACCGTGCTCTCCATGGTAAGACACACACACACACACACACACACACACACACACACACACAGTAGAGAGAAGCCTGCAGCTTCGGCCCCTTCCAGTATTCCAGTCTTTTTTTTTCTTCTTTTTTTTTTCTACGTGTGTAAACAAATGATTTCCCAGCTTCCTTATTATCTTATTCAATGGTGGATTTATTTCCTGCTTCCCTTTCGTTGCTTCTGTTGACTGTGTGCACGTGTCATAACGCATGTGGGTTGATACCGTAAAGCCATAAACCGGTTGTCTCAGGTATGCGGATCACAACAGAGCTGTTGCAGGAAATCATTCTCAGTTTGATTTCATTTACTGGATGGACTGTTAATTGCAGTCACGTGTGAAAACATTTGCTTAACACAAACTATTGTTCGCTTGTCTGTAACTTGGATAATGTTTGCTTTAATGTCTCAGATACAGTGTTTACTGTTGGCTAACAGCAAACTAACAAGGGTGACACTGTTTGTCTTACTGAGTTTTTACAGGCCTTATAAAAAGCATTCAGTCCCTGCTGCTTTTTCACGGTTGATTATTTTACTGCATTGATATGCAGTGGATGTAATTTTTATTTTATGACGACAATTACCAGAAAACAAGATGAGTCTAAATGCTCGCTAAGATATTTCAGTCTGGACCAAATCACCGGACTGACCGACGGACGTGCCATCAAGAGAGACGTGCTGCTAACGTGCTATTAAGATAAGATAAGATAATCCTTTATTAGTCCTGCCGTGGGGAAATTACAGGATTACAGCAGCCTTGCTCACAAGTGGATAAAAAGATAAAAATCAAGTAATATAAATAAAAAGGTACGTATTGCACCAGGTAAATTAATTAAAGTGTTAGTGGTCTACTGGGAGCCACAGCGTATTGTGCAGCCTGACAGCAGCAGGAAGAAAGGACTTTTGGTACCTCTCCCTCAGACACCGGGGGTGAACACCGGGGGTGAGCTAACGTGCTGCTAACGTGCTGCTAACGTGGCTAAAAACCACTCTTTCAATGTCACGGTGAAGGCAAATCTCCACAACCCAAAACATTAAGCTCAAACTACACAGAAGTGGATTAGAAACATGTCCATGTCCTGGACATTGGTTCTCTGTCTCCTGGCACTTTTTAAGCAGTTTTGCAAAGAAAAATTAAGACAAATCTCCTTGTTGTGCAGAGCTGAACAAACTCTCTAATACGGGCGCCTCTAATACATATTGTCAATTTTTTTGTCTTTTTTATATTTAGACATTTGTAAAAAGGTTTGCGTTTTTCTTTTCATCGGTGTAAAAGAAACAAAGTCTTAAACCACAGAAACTCAATATTGTAAAACATGAAACCATTAAAGCTAAAAACCAACCACACCAAATCCGTTCAGGCCAAACATTGTGATCACCTGTCTACGAAGTGGACGGCTTCCAGGACCTTGATTGCGCTGACTCGTGTTGTGGGTGTGTGCCGAGTCATCGCTTCCTGGGTGGAAGAGTTTGTTTGCTTTCATTTGCGATTGCAGTCGCGTTTAAAAAACGATTCACTTTATTAGATTACCGTCTCTGACTGGTGTGTTTCTGGTAAGAGAGGCCGGGTTGTCCCTCTGCTGGTTGCTCGGGGTTACTTTTGTTTTGTTCTTTGTAGATGTGAGGTCACTGAGGCGGAGGGTGGGATGTGTTTATTTGGGAGAGGCTGGAGCTCCGTCTCAACTCCACGGTGTGTTTGGATGCAGCGAGGAGCTCCGACATCGGGAAATAACTGCTCTTCCCACGGACTCTCTCCCTATTTTAAATATTTTGTGTTGTAGGAAATGCATCGCCCAGTTTTTGTTGCTTTAACAAAATCGAAGACGAAGTCTCTCTCTCTCTCTCTCTCTCTGTCTCTCTGTCTGTCTGTCTCTCTGTCTGTCTGTCTGTAAGCTGATGAAAGTGTCTCCTCCTGTGAAAGGCATTACACAGCAGTTTGGGTCTGGACTGCTCGACATTGTCACGAGCTTCTTTTATCTTAATTATATCCGTTTTAATTGTTTTATTATCCTTCGGATCTATTCTGATGTCCTGTGTCTCCACATCCATTAAAAGTGAGGGTAAAGTGACTCAGTGCAAGGAGATCAACACAATATTTCTCCTTTTGATCCGCTCTGGGTTTTGTTTTTAATTTATGATTGTGTCATCACATGGAGAGAAGACAGCGGTCGGATTCACGCCTGTGATTTAGGTGCTCAATGAATGGAAAATAAATAGATAGAATACCCTGAAGGATGTGTGAGCACAGTTTTTGAACCACCATGCCAGCAGCTTATTGTTGCTGCTGTGGGTCAAAGTGTCCTCCAGCAGACGCTGAACCTGGACACACTGACCGGGCCTCCGCTAAATGCCTGAGATGACTCGTTTCAATACCATTCATTTAACCAGAGGGATGTGGTGTTGTGTTGTGGAGCGTTCCTGCTTCATGGCTTCTAACCCGGAGACTCTTGTGTGTTGTGGTCCTTGCTCTGCATGGACGCAGGGCCATGGAAACAAGTGTGTGTACAGACGCCAACGCGGACTTACGCAAACCCAAAGAGTCAGCCAAGTCCAATCAGCTCGCATAGAGAGCTAGGGCTGCTGGGAAACCGATCTGGAGGTCTGGTGAAGGTCGTTAAAGCCGCCGTGCCGCAGATTGTTGGGCAGCAACCGTGAATCGGGGGCTTAGCTGCTGCGCTCTGCTTCCACTCAGCTGATTGAGTTTTCACGTAATGCCCGAGACCAACGGCCGTCTCCAAGGTAGTGTTCCCTCCCCAAAGGTTTAGTTTTCCTTAAAGCTAGAAGAACGGAACGTTTCTACAGTATTAAGAAAATGACTCCATTAAATGGCATTTAAAGGCACAAATAATAACTATCAGCATTTTGTATGAGCCTTATACTTGGTCATTTATTTATGCGTATGAATAGTCAGACCAGAAATAGTTTTCTTGAAGAAGATTAGTGTATTTTGTATCGTCACGTCGTGGTTAACCTGGCAGGTTTCTGCTGGTCTTGACTCGGTTACCGAGGCGGCATCCATCGAGCTGCAGCAGAGCCGCTCTGAGATGCAGGGAGATGGTGACTGACGGCGGCTTTGCTTTTGTTGTGTGTAGGTTTTGGATCCGGAGCTGGAAATTGCTGACCGCGCTTTTCCCCCTCTCTCCACGCAACCCTCCGCGCTCAAGATCCAGGTAAGAACACAGCTTTGTTCTCAAAAGAAAGCCCGTTTGGATTGAGGTGTTAAAAACATTTAATTGTCTTTACTATATTTATGGGAAGCAACCAAATTAAAAAGTTGGTCCACTTTAAATGTAGCTTGTAAAGTAGACAGCATGATGAATTACTGCAATCTGAGATGTCCCCAGTAAACTATTGTCACACCCTCAACCATAACTGTTGTCTATGGAGGTCGGTCTAAACCGATGCACTCCTGCTGCTCTGAGAGGCCGAGTGTCTCACGAGCAGGGTGGAGTTCACGCTTTATTCTAGTTGGCATGAAAAGGGTGTTAAAAGGTCAAAAATGTAACTGGATTAAATCTGCGGGTCCAGGACTCTTGACAGTTCCCAGACCCCGTGTCCAGTTCAGTTCCTCATTCCTTCTGTGTGTGTGTGTGTGTGTGTGTGTGTGTGTGTGTGTGTGTGTGTGTGTGTGTGTGTGTGTGTGTGTGTGTGTGTACTTTAACTTGACTGTGTGTTCCAGGACAAGGAGATCCGGGGAGTCTTCCTGTGGCTGTTCGCTCAGCTCTTCCAGGGCTATCGCTGGTGTTTACACATCATCCGCATTCACCCAGAACCGGTGATCCGCTTCCACAAGGTCTGTAAAGCACCCCGCCAACCACCTGTGTTCTGAAGACAGAAAGAGAGCGGCTGAGTGACATCGGTGTGACGTGTAACCCGCAGGCTGCCTTCCTGGGTCAGAGGTCGCTGACGGAGGACGACTTCCTCATGAAGGTGCTGGACGGCATGGCGTTCGCGGGCTTCGTGTCGGAGCGAGGGCCTCCGTACCGAGTCACCGACCTGTTCGACGACGTGAGTCCGTCAGCGCTTTGAGCTCGGCCCGTCTGACCGGGGCGACCGAGCGGCTCGGATATTAAAGGTAGCCTCTCTGTCCCGTTTCCACAGCTGGTGGCCAATCACGTGGAGCGGATCCGACAGGAGGAGGCCTGTCCGCACAAAGTCATGAACCACGTCAAGGAGCTGGCCGAGCTGCTCTTCAGAAACGTATGTTCTCGCAGAAACTGATGACAAATGGCATTTCTCACTGAACTCCCTTCACTTGCCCTTTATTCTGCTGGTTTCCTGTTAGTCCTCCTCTTTCTCTCCTCAGTTTCCTCTGGTGAGACTCTTTCTGTCTTTCCCTTTTCATATTGCTGCAGGGTTCAACGTTAATGTTGTTTTGATTAGAAAGTTTTGGTCAATTTTGACTTTTTCCAACACAAGAGGTTATCAAATAACAACAACATTTGATTTACATTTCACTTTCCCCCGTGCAATGCTTATTGTTGAGTCCTGCGTCTCTAATAACTAATAGTATGAGACATAACCTCCTTTTTTATAGCTCTTTCTTTATCTCACTCCCTCAGTTGTGCCCGTTGACGCCCGTCTTCATCCTCTCCCCTCTTTCCCTCCTCCAGGAGAACCCTTACCCCGCCGTTGCGATGCACAAAGTCCAGCGGCCGTCGGAAAGCAGCCAGAACGCGTCACAGAAGCAGTCTCCGTTCCCCACGCTGGACGATGTCGTGGTGCAGCTCTTCATCGACCACGCCGCCGCCAAGCTCAAGACGGCGCCTCCTGTGGTCAAGGCGGAGGTCAAGGGCATGGTGCCATCGGGGCCCCCGCTGGGTGAGCTGGGGAGAGGGCTGAGAAGTGTTTTGTTATGTGTGTGTTGGTAATTTGCTCAATTCCAGGTCTTGAAAAGGTTTGGATCATTTGAAATAAGACGTGCAGTTGTTAAGAAGGTGCTAAACACTTGACAAAGGTTTGTTGCAAGGCAGACTTCCTGTGTGAACTTCCCCCCCCGACAGTCGGTCTCACGGCGTGTGTTTTAATGGGGTTGAGCTCGGTGTCGCAGTGATGGACGAGTGTCTGATCTCTTCTCCCGCGTCTCCACAGGAGACATTGTGGACAGGAACGGCCACGTGATGGCCAACAGCGCCCGCAGGCTGGAGGTCGTCCGCAACTGCATCACATACATCTTCGAGAACAAGATGCTGGAGGCCAAGAAGGTGAGAGTGACCCATCCCTGACTCATGACCAGCCTGTTCCCTCCATTCCAGTGAACCCTGACCAACTACTTACCTGTGTTTACTTCAAAATGTGTAATCTGTCCTAATGGTGTCCTGTTCTCCTCGTCTCCTCAGTTAATGCCAGCCGTGCTGCGGGCGTTGAAGGGCCGGGCGGCCCGGGTTTGTTTGACCCAGGAGCTCAACCAGCACGTCCTGCAGAACCGAGCCGTGCTGGATGACCAGCAGTTTGACTACATAGTCCGAATGATGAATTGCACCTTACAGGTGAGTCTGCAAATACTAGAATATCACTGGAATCAATAGTGTAGCACAAAGAAAAGACGCATCATTCATTGCTTCATTATTTGTGCTCAGGACTGCTCACATATAGATGAACAAGGGATTGCAGCCGCCCTCCTTCCACTGGTCACAGCCTTCTGCAGAGTAAGTTCAAACCCAGCATCATCAGTCATTCCACATTCCCCAAATTCAGCCTCAACCACAGCAAAGAACCCAATAAGCCATTAAACATCAGTGATCCCTCGTCGTGGTTTTACATTTCACTGAGTGAGGGGGTTTTGTGGTGAGAGCTGTTCTTGAGGTCGTTGGGATGTCGTCGTCTGAACATGAACGCTACGGATCTGAATGTCATTCCAAGTGGCATGAACGTCTCTCCCTGTGTTTTCCTGACAGAAAATGGGCGCAGGCATCACTCAGTTTGCCTACAGCTGCGTTCAGGAGCACATGGTGTGGGCCACCATGCAGTTCTGGGAGGCTATGTTCTACAGCGACGTCCAGAACCACATCAGAGCTCTGTACCTGGAGACAGACGAAGGGGAGCAGCAGAACAACCATGTAAGCACGAAGAAGCCCGCAGCAAGAAGTGTCCTTTTTCCTAGAAATGATGAGTCACTAACGAGCCTCTCTCTGATTGGTTCTCAGGACGGGTCGGGCGACGGGAGGGAGATCAGCGCCCTGGATCTGGCGTCGGAGCAGAGCCGGCTGTGGCCGACGCTCAGCAAGGAGATGCAGACGGAGCGCGTGCAGAAGGAGGAGAGCACGGTGTTCAGCCAGGCCATCCACTACGCCAACAGGATGAGCTACCTGCTGCTGCCGCTGGACACCAGCAAGAAC
The DNA here is from genome assembly GCA_038501785.1 of Myoxocephalus aenaeus. Taxonomy (NCBI): domain Eukaryota; kingdom Metazoa; phylum Chordata; class Actinopteri; order Perciformes; family Cottidae; genus Myoxocephalus; species Myoxocephalus aenaeus. The sequence continues at coordinate 1,121,326 of JBAMJR010000194.1, forward strand.
CGCCTGCTGAGGACCACCGGCCTCGGGGACGTGGAGAGCGTCAGCAACAGCTACGTCACCAACAGGTACGGCACCAACAGCTACGTCACCAACAGGTACGGCACCAACAGGTACGGCACCAACAGGTACGGCCAGCTGTTAGAGGGGAGGGACTTGGTAGAGAAGTCGCCCCACGGGGTCGGTGTCCTCGGCGGCGGTTTGGTTCTGACCCTTTGCTACGTGGTGTTCCCTCTTTCTTCACCCTTTCCTGTCAGCTGCTCTAATAAAGGCAATAAAAGCTCTAAAATAATCTTAAAGAGAAACATATTCAGGTAGTCCTGTAAAGGATAAGATAGACTCACATTCTCATAATACAGTTAAAGTCACTATAACCTTATTATGTCACGCAAACCCAAATCAAATAATGACTGATGCTGAAACCAATGATCGTTGCTCCGGTTATTTCAGACAAAACTGTTCCATAATCAATTTGCTTAGTTCATAATTAAACGTTACTAAGAATCATTAATATCTTAATGTCATAATTCCACTGAAAAGTTGATGTGTGCTAGAATGTAATTATTTTATTTACATTTGTCTTAAAATTAACCGTAGCAGGAAAATAGAAACTTTATTTTGAAACTCATCAAATTCAGCACGCTCTGATAGATTGTTTTAAACACTAAGCTTTAGTTTATTATCTCTTTATGAGAAACCGTTCCCACGTTAACGAGCACACCTCCAGGTGTAGAGGGAGGCTGGTTTCACCACACACTTCCTCTCATCAGCAGGAAGCTCAGCTCAGACACGGCTCTGTCTCCGACTGAACATTCATGTATTCCTCCTGCAGCATTGCGGGCAGCATGGCGGAGAGCTACGACACGGAGAGCGGCTTCGAGGACGCCGAGAGCTCCGACGTGGCGAACTCCGTGGTGCGCTTCATCAACCGCTTCGTGGACAAAGTGTGCAACGAGAGCGGCGTTACCAACGAGCACCTGAAGGCGCTCCACACCATGATACCGGGTACGGAGGCGCCCGCCGCACGCCGCGCTCGCCTCTCTCCTCGGAGAGCGTCGAACTAAACTGTCCGTTTCCTTTCAGACATCGTTCAGATGCACATCGAGACGCTGGACGCGGTCCACAGGGAGAGCAAGAGACTGCCTCCGATCCAAAAGGTAACCAATTCCTATTTTTACGTTCCACTGGACAAAGGCCGCGCAGAACCCCAGCCAGCCCCGCCCACTCCCTTCTCCACCAATCCCTGCAGCGCACAGTGTCACAGCAGGTACGTCTGTCCGCCAGAGGCAGAAACCCCCGTGACTCGCAAAGCACGCCCGAGCGGTGCATGCTGGGTAGACCGCTCTGCCTTGTTGTGCCGTCGAGCCGCGTGCCTTCAGTCCGAAGGGTGCTGTTGGTCCTGCGTGAGGCGTGACCTGACATGCTTCGTCCCTCCACTAAAGACTTGTGCTTTCCCTCCCCGCATCTGATCTCACAATGTCCCGTCAGCGTTTTGTTTTGTTTTTGTCGTGAGCTTCAGGATCTAGTGGATATGAGATTGTGGGCTGAGCAGAAAAACACACAAAAAACACACATTTGTGTGCAGGCGTTGCAGTTAAATGCCTCCAGAGGAAGCTCCGCCCTCTTTTCTGCAGCTGGACGGCGGACATGTGTAGCAGGAGGTGTTGTGTAACAGATTAGGAAACAGGTTACCAGAGTTGTAATTCATTTCCTATCGGAGGTGGAGTTCCTTGGGAAGCGACAGGAAGTGATGTAAAAGGCTCTACAGAAACTTTCTGTATTCAGAAGAGCTCAGCAGCCCAGAGGCCTCTGTGATCGAGCCTCAGCTCCTCTGGGACCGATCAGAACAATCCTTGATTTGTCCCATCGCGTAAACACACCCAAACGAATATTATTATACAGTCTGTGTATTTATCTTGTTTTGTATCGTTTGTTACATCCTCTCTGCCAAGATCCCACCAATCCCAGATCACGTTGTGTGTTACGCAACAATCAACTAAACTACACAAACAGTCCAGCCAGTAACCTCAGCATGGTTGTGAACGCATGAGACTTTGATGAGTGCAGTGGTTGGCCATGAAATATAAATATATCTATTGTCTGCACAATTACTTATGTGTTGTTGTATATTCCAGTTGCAGGAGCCTCATTTAATAAGAGCAGCATGTTAGAGGGTTTTATTTTAATCATTTTAAAAGGCCTGGAAGGGGTAAAAGTAAACAGTATTTAACTATGGATTTTTATTTTTTATTTTTTTAACTACTCCCGAACCCTTAGATTCAACTCGAGACCCCTTGTTTTAAATGAACCCTATCAGGATTATTTTAGCAGCTTCATTATCCTGCCAGAATAAACGTCTACACGAGGTTCCCACTGACACATCAGGCGGGTTTGAGGGTTTTTACAGTCAGAGATTAGAATGAACTTCATTATTTGCTCATTTGTTCTGTAAATCAGACTAAATTCATGATTAATCTCCTCCTCTCAGCCCAAGCTGCTGAGGCCCACGCTGCTGCCCGGCGAGGAGCTGGTGATGGACGGCATGCGGGTCCACTTGATCCCCGACGGCCGCGAGGAGGCCACGGGGCTGATGGGAGGGCCGCCGCTGCTCCCTGCCGAGGGCGCCATCTTCCTCACCAACTACCGGCTCATCTTCAAGGGCACGCCCAACGACCCGCTGGGTGAGCACACACACAAAGACACACACACACACACAAAGACACACACACACACACACAAAGACACACACACACACACACAAAGACACACACACACACAAAGACACACACACACACACACAAAGACACACACACACAAAGACACACACACACACACACACAAAGACACACACACACACACACAAAGACACACACACACAAAGACACACACACACACACACACACAAAGACACACACACACAAAGACACACAAAGACACACACACACACACACAAAGACACACACACACAAAGACACACACACACACACACACAAAGACACACACACACACACAAAGACACACACACACACAAAGACACACACACACACACAAAGACACACACACACACAAAGACACACACACACACACAAAGACACACACACACACACACACACACACACACACAAAGACACACACACACACACACAAACACACAAAGACACACACACACACACAAAGACACACACACACAAAGACACACACACACACACACACACACACACAAAGACACACACACACACACAAAGACACACACACACAAAGACACACACACACACACACACACACACACACACAAAGACACACACACACACACAAAGACACACACACACAAAGACACACACACACACACACAAACACACACACACACAAAGACACACACACACACACACAAAGACAAAGACACACACACACACAGCTGTGGAAGCCTCCAGGCCCGGTCTGGGTCAGGTCTGTGGGTTTCCTAAGCCCTTCTCCTTGTCTGCTGGTCTCCTGCAGTGGGTGAGCAGGTGGTGACGCGCTCGTTCCCCATCGCCTCTCTGACGAAGGAGAAGAGGATCTCGGTCACTTTACCCATGGACCAGTTTGTCCAGGAGGGGCTCCAGCTGCGGTCCTGCACCTTCCAGGTACCGTCACGCCTTCGCCTCCCGTCACAGACGCCCCGCTCTCGTACTCGCTTCCCAGATTTCACCCGTTCTCTCCGTCTGCCCACGCAGCTGATGAAGATCGCGTTCGACGAGGAGGTGGCGTCCGACCTGGCCGAGGTCTTCAGGAAGCACATGCACAAGCTGCGCTATCCTCAGCACGTCCAGGGAACCTTCGCCTTCACCGTGGGTCAGAGCGGCAAGATGGTGGTGGAACACAAGACCAAGGACAAGAACCAGTCGCTCAAGTAAGGAGAACACGTGTTGTTATGCAAGAGGAGACTTCCTGTTGGTTCAGCACAGAGCGTTTCATCCCAGTAACTCACTGATGACGCTTCACTTCATCTGGATTCACAGCGGCCCAGCTGTTGCATAGACCAGGTCATTAATTTGCACCTCAAGCGCAAGAATGCACAACCCTCAGTGTGATAGAGCCAAAGGGTTGTTTACATCAAGGGTGTTTGAGTTTTAAAGGCTTATGGTATCAGATCTCATCAGTCACATGTTGACCCGCTACATTAACATATACACTTCATTTAATGAGGTTGAGATCTAATTTTCAAGAGAGATATCCACGAGTGTATCAATTAAACATCGAACTTATCTTTAAAAAATATACAATATCAATTGTGATTGTTACAATAATACGATATAATAAAAAACATTTATATTATATAGCGAGAGTTATGAAGGTAACTACGGTTCTATGAATCCTGGATGAAGGACAAGTCATGTAATCAAGTTAAAACCAGTCGAAGCTCAAATCACTCAGGATCTGACTCCATTGGAAGCAGAGTATCTAGCTTCAAATAACATAACATACATAAGAATACATCTGGTATGTGTTGAAGGAGAAATAGAAAATAAGTACTTTCAGATATTAATCTACCAATGCATAAATTAGTCTGCATTATTATGAGCAGTCTGTCTACGTCACTATTCTCGGCCGCATCAGTTTGTCAACAGAAGCACAAGCAGGAGGGTTTCTCCTGCGGTTACAGACACTGGATTGTTTGACAGCGCTGCACGTCATGTGATGCATCATCGTGCTCACAGTGCGTCCCGAGTGTGAAGACATGCTTCAGGTCTGCAGGAGAGTTCACACCTTCATCTGAGTTCATGAATATGATGCATTGAGAACACATTGCTGTTATGTTTTGGGCGTTAGACCTTAGGAGTCAGTATCTTGTGTTATGAGTTTCTGGATGAATATCATATTTTGGTGAATGCCCCAATTGTGTAGCCACAATGTGACTTTATGTTTTTATATCATATTGAAAAACAACCTCCGTTCAGACATGTGACACACAGCTTCAAATCTGAACAAAATCCCGACAGGAAGTGGAAGCCAGGTGACTTAGACTGGGAGACGCTGTTGAGTCAGCACAGCGATGTTTTGCTTAACTTTCCCCTTTTCCCACCCCTGTCTTCATCAGGACTCTTTCCAAAAACCTGGTGAAGAGTGCCAAGAGGACCATCGGCCGGCAGTACGTGACGAGGAAGAAGTACTCTCCCCCCACCTGGGAGAACCGGAGCAGCTTCCAGTCGGAGCTGGACGAGGATGAGATCTCAGGTAATCGTCACTTTCCGCTCTCTCTCTGACCTCCTTTCATCTGACGTCACCAAAACACCAGGAAGAGCTCAGTTCTCCGCGTCTTGTGCCGCAGTTTCCGAGGAGGTGGACCAGAGCTCCCTCACCCTCTCCTCCACCATCCGCTCCTCCGACCGGCAGACCATGAGCAACGTGGTGGAGCGCGCCTGCTGCCGCGACTACCAGCGGCTGGGCCTGGGCACGCTGAGCAGCAGCCTGACGCGCTCCAAGAACGAGCCGTTCCGGATCTCCACCGTCAACCGCATGTACACCGTCTGCAGGAGGTGAGAGCGCGCCGGGGGACGGCGCACGGAGACGTGGGGGTTGTTCCGCCAGAGCTTAACACAGTGTGTGTGTGTGTGTGTGTGTGTGTGTGTGTGTGTGTGTGTCACAGCTACCCGGGTCTGCTGATTGTGCCTCAGAGCATCCCAGACACGACCATCCAGAGGATCTGCCGCTGCTACCGGCAGAACCGCTTCCCCGTGGTTTGCTGGAGGAATCCGCGAACCAAGGCCGTCCTGCTGCGCTCTGCAGGCCTCCACGCCAAGGGGGTGGTGGGCTTCTTCAAGTCCCCCAACGCCCCTGCTTCAGGTACAATAAAAACTAAACAAACCCACCTCTATTTTCGGCACCTTGTTGTGCCGAAGCTTCTTTTCCCGGGGAGTGTTGCCGGGTGTTTCTCGGTAACTCCTCGCTTCATAAGCGTGTCCTCACCAGTCCTTTAAGAGTTAGCTGCCTCGACTCGTCACTCAGAGCTCCTCCAGTGTAGGAGTGCTCCATAGTCAGGAGTACAGGGGTCAGAGGTCATGACCAGCTGTTACTCTGACCCTAGCAGTCCAGATATTACCTGGAAAAGATGCAAGTGATTAAAGAGATAAGATGCTTTTTTTTTTTTGTCTTTCCCTAGAGATCGAGAAAAATATCTTTTGCAACACAGTGTATTAGTAACAAAAGACGTCTCACAGCGTGAAGCATGAAGGTTCACTTCTGTTCTCTTCTGTGCAGGACCCTCGCAGGCCGACTCCACCAGTCTGGAGCAGGAGAAATACCTGCAGGCCATCATCAGCTCCATGCCTTCTTACAGCGAGAGCAGCGGCAGGAACACGCTCAGCGGCTTCACCTCCACTCATATGAGCACCTCCGGTGGGTGGACACACACACACACACACGCACACACACACACACACACACACACACGCACACACACACACACACAGACGCACACACTGGGGTTACACGGCTGACGGGTTTCCCCGTCCACAGACTCCTCAGACAAGCTGAGGCAGCCCAAGATCGGCGCTCTGATGAAGCAGGTGATGGGCACTAAGGAGGATGTCCCCGGAACCTTCAGCAGAGGAGGTGTGTGTGTGTGTGTCTCTCTGTCTAACGTTGCTCCTGTTAGCTTTAGTCTGTTGCAGTTCCTGGTTTCAGAACAAAATGTGTGAATTGTGTTGTAAAGTTGGGACTGGACGAGGAGGAGGAGGAGGATGAATGAATGAGTGTGTGTGTGTGTGTGAAACCATCCTCCATTGTGTGGTGTTGTTGGTTAACCGGCCGTCTCTGTCGTTTGACCTCAGCTCTGGGTCAAAGGGCGAAAGTCATCTCCCTCTCCCAGCCCAAAGTGTCTGGCAAGGCCAGGAACCCTCCTAGAGGTACAGTAGGCCACGCCCCCACCCACATGCTCCACTCCTCTCTAACCAGATCAGACCTCTCTAACACGAGTGCTGCTGTGGTTCCTGCATGCTGCTGCTGCAGCTCTGCTGTCTGACGTCTTGTTTGTCGTTTCCTGTTTGATTCTTCCCTCTGTTGAATGTCAGAGCCGACGTCATAGCGTAGCCGTCGCTGAGCTAGACGTGACGAGCTGGGCCGGTACTTGTCCTTTCTGTCTCGTTTACCAGCATGGCTATCAGTAGCTGAGGACGTTATACACGTCAGTGTGTTTTAAAGGATCATTCCGATCTTTTAACGGCCATTTAAAGTGGACAAGGCCTCCACGTAAGCTTCTGGAGACTCTACTTTACTCTGTGTGTGTGTGTGTGTGTGTGTGTGTGTGTGTGTGTGTGTGTGTGTGTGTCGCAGGTAAATGGGGCAGCATCCGGGGCAGCGGGCGACTAAGTGCCTACAACCCAGACGTGGGCACGCGTCTGGCAGCGAAGGAGTCTCCGCAGCCCAACGGAGGGCCGAGCGAGGCGCTGTTCCTCCGCCAGCAGAAGGCCTACCTCTACATCATCGGAGACAAGGCCCAGCTCAAGGTAGGGACGCGCTGATGTTGAGAGGCTCCACCGTGATTACGGGCTGGACAGAGATCACCAGTATTGACTTACTGGCTGTCGTTGCCTTCAGGGCGGGAAGCAGGACTCGTTCCAGCAGTGGGAGGTGGTTCCCATCGAGGTGTGCGACGTGCGGCAGGTGAAGAACAGCTTCAAGAAGCTGATGAAGGCCTGCGTGCCCAGCTCCTCGACCTCCGACCCCAACATGAGCTTCCTGCGCTGCCTGGAGGAGTCGGAGTGGATCACTCTGGTTCGTACTCCCTGCTGCAGCGCACGCACGCTCATTCTGTGACCTCCGGGCGTTGTTCTTACCGTGTGTGTGTGTGTGTGTGTGTGTGTGTGTGTGTGTGTGCGCAGCTACACAGGGTGCTGCAGGTGTCCGTGCTGGTGGTGGAGCTCCTGGACACGGGCTCGTCGGTCATGGTCAGCCTGGAGGACGGCTGGGACGTCACCACGCAGGTTCGACTCGCACGCAGAAGCCCCGCCTTCATTCCTGAAAACTTTGAGGGACGCTCGAGTGACGCGGCGCTCTGTGTGTGTGTATTTGTGTGTGTGTGTGTGCGCGCGCGCAGGTGGTGTCCCTGGTGCAGCTGCTGTCCGATCCGTACTACCGGACGTTCGACGGCTTCCGGCTGCTCGTGGAGAAGGAGTGGCTGTCGTTCGGCCACCGGTTCAGCCACCGCGGGGCGCAGACGCTGGGCAGCCAGAGCAGCGGCTTCACGCCCGTCTTCCTGCAGTTCCTGGACTGCGTGCACCAGGTGGGTCTGCAGTGGGAGGAGGCTTCTGCCGGTTTATTCCTCAGCAGAAATGTTGTTTTAATAAGAGGGAGTTCAGAAGGAGGACAGTATCTTTACTGATTCAGTGCTGCGATGCAAAAGATATTTACAAACTTCTAAGAACACATGAAGATCAGAATCCGGCTGATAATACCAGTATGTTTATTTATATAATCCACTTTTAGAAAAAGTTAACTGCACTTTGATTCATCAGTCCACGCATAAGGATAAAAAAAATGAGCAACTAACACACAAAAGACAATAAGGACTGATTGTCTCGTTCTGCGTCACTTTCAATGCTGTGTGTGTTTCTCTGTACGTCCCTCTTTATTTCCTGTTTTGCCGATCGGTGACGTGGGTCCGGCCCTCTTATCACACGCAGGAAGTGCGGCTTCATGCGTCTCCAGGGGCCTCCGCTGTCCCACGCATCAGACGCTCTCAGCTCGGCCTTTATGCGGAGCGAACGTAGCGCCGCTGTAAAGAATAGGAAGAGGGACAGGATGTGAAGAAACACTGTCATCAGGGTGTCATCAGGGTGACAACGGCGTTAGTCCAGTCCTTCCATTGACTAGATTGCTTATTTATCTAGAATCATGTCATGATGCCACTGAGACTGGAACTATATGGAGTGGGCGGATGCAAAAGTCTGTAGTTCATGGTGGATGCAGCCCAGAATGTATAACTAATGTATGTGTGAACACGAGCATGTCTGCAGTCTGAACCATGTCAGCCTCCCCCCTGACCTTTGACCCCCTTCCCTCCACCCTCAGATCCACCTGCAGTTCCCCATGGAGTTTGAGTTCAGTCAGTACTACCTGAAGTTCTTGGCCTACCACTACGTGTCCAACCGCTTCCGCACTTTCCTGCTCGACTCCGACTACGAACGCATCGAGCTGGGTGAGAACGCGCCAGAGTCTCTGAAACGCTGTCGTTTGTCTCCAGTAACTCCTCAGAACTCAAAGTGTGTGTGTGTGTGTGTGTGTGTGTGTGTGTGTTTTTAGGAGTGCTGTATGAGGAGAAAGGAGAGAGGAAAAGCCCTCAGGTGTGCAAGTCCGTGTGGGACTACATCGACCGACTAAACAAGAAAACGCCCGTCTTCTACAACTACATGTTCTCTCCTGAAGACGAGGAGGTGACAGCGCTGCACTGCCTGGTGCTTTTTAATGTTCTGTAGCATGGAGTCATGGTGGAATGAGCTAAATCCCAGGCGTTGGTTTCCATTTCATACAATGCGTTTATTCAGTGATCATCATAGACACAAAGGAGACTCATCAGTCGGCCCTTTAACGCTTCCTGTGTTCCAGGTTCTGCGGCCGTACACCTTCAACTCCAACCTGAAGGTGTGGGACTTCTACATGGAGGAGACCCTGTCCGAGGGCCCGTCCTACGACTGGGAGCTGAGGGGCCGGCAGGAGCGAGCGGCGGAGGAGACGCCCGACAAGGCCGACAGCGGCGGCCCCAAATCGCAGCGGCACATCGTGTGGCCGTGCTACGACAGCCTGAGCAAGGCGGTGCCGGACGCCATCACCAAGCTGCTGCAGGACCTGCAGAGCCTGGAGGCGGAGCTCGGACAGACGCCCGAGAAGTGGAAGGACACCTGGGACAAAATGAAGACGGCACAGAGAAGCGAGGCCAAGCTGGAAAGCAAGGTGAGAAATACGTTCTGCAGCGTTGTGTTCAGAAGAGCAGCCTGGAGGAAACACTGCACTCTACTGTCGGACTATATGTATATAAGTATATGTATATGTATGTGTATACACACACACACACACTGTTTCCTCAGCGTTTTAGTATTTACATGATAAATGTATTTCATCTAATACATTGTCTCTAAAACACTTCAAATGCTGCTCAGATGGCTTTAAAAACAATTTTTTACAATAACTATAATGTCTTTATCCAGTGACCAAAGTGAATCGTGTCAATGTGCCCTTCATTATGTTACACCTCAAACACAATAAAAAAGGAAGAGATTTCATACAACAGAATATTAGAAGATGAACCTAAACCTCATGAACTGACTTTGCGCGTCTCGTTCCTGACATCTTGTGGTGAAAAAGCAGAATGCAGGTTAGAAACTAGAGGATCATACTTTGCTTTTTGTATGTTTTGGATCCATATTTTGTATGTTTTGGAGCATCTTCTCTTTAACTGTTCTTAAAGCAGACTGAAGGTTTTAGATGTCTACTTCCTGCTTCCCAGCTCGCCATGGTTTTTTGTTTTCAATATGTGAAGCGCACGTCGATCCAAACCTTCCCCCCGTCTCGCCCTCAGCCGTCGTTCTCCAGCTCGTTGCTGATGTCGTCCAACCTGAGCCACCAGCGGCGCTCTCAGGGCGTCTACCTGCAGGAGAGCGCCGGCGGCTCCTCCATCAACCTCGCCCTGGACTGCGAGGCCAGCGCCACCTCCACGCCCGCCGCCGGCCGCCCGAGCACCAGCACGCTGTACAGCCAGTTCCAGAGCACGGAGAGCGAGAACAGGTCGGTACCCGCCGGGGAGGGGGCGGGGCTGGAGGAGGCCTCGCTAGTTCATGTTACGTTTAGAGGCTCCTAATGGCTGTCACCAGTGTCAGAAACATCCCATAAACAGGGTTCTTACGGTTATGGAAAACCTGGAACAGTCATGGAATTTTAAAATGGTTATTTCCAGGCCTGCAAAAGTCCTTGAAAAAAATAAAATCCCAAAAGTTTAGTAAAAGTCATGTAAATGTTTTATATTCATGTGTTCATGACGTTAATTTACGCTGAGTTTGAAATAATGAATATGCTTCTAAAAGAGACTCAAAATATAAGCAGGCATACATACAGGCATCTATATAAATGTTTATTATTTTAATCAAACTATTGTCTCATTCATTTGTGTCATTTAAGGTTTACTGTATGCTTTGTATTCTCATTGTTAGTTTAAATACTACATTTACTCACTTTTTACTGTTTACACCCAGATTTCACTAAATGTTTGCTCATGGAAATTTGGTTTAAAGTCATGGAAAAGTCCTGGATACCCATTGGTCAGAATGTGTATGAACCCTGCTTAAAGTGCCCAACATGTCTTCATCTTTCTCCCATCAGGAGTTTTGAAGGCATCCTGTTTAAGAAAGGGGCGCTGTTGAAACCATGGAAACCACGGTGGTTTGTGCTGGACAAGACCAAGCACCAGGTGAGTCCCTGGAAATAACATGAGGGCCAAAGAGTGAACGAGTGAGACGATGACGTCCTCTGTCTCTGTACCCAGCTGAGATACTACGAGAGCCGGCAGGACAAGGAGTGCAAAGGCGTGATCGAGCTCGGCGACGTGGAGTCCGTCATCCCAGGAACGTCCGCCATGGGAGCGCCGAAAAACATCGAGGAGAAAGCCTTCTTCGACGTAAGTTCTCCTTGTCTTGGTGCGCTCGTTTCTTTAAAGCTCGCTCAGAGACGTAGAAGCAGCAGATGAAGAAGAAGAAAGATAAATAACAGCTTCCTATTCATTCAGTCTTCAACACGTCATCACTTTGTCCCGGAGACCAAGGAGACGTCGTCAATGCTTTTTGTTCCACGAATATTAAAGATATTAAAACATGAATCGATGATGAAAAAATGGATGTCAATAACAATCAATGTGTTTCAACGAGTCAGACGTGGAGACGGAGGCCAAAAGGGCCTGATGCCTCGCTCAACCAGCAATATAATAATAATAATAATTGTATTTATAAAGCACATTTTGCAGACAAAAGAGGTCACAAAGTGCTGTACAGTTTAAAAAACACATTTAAAGATGGAGTAAAAAACTCTTTATTGAGTAGTGAAAAATAAATAAATGAAAACAGATAAAAAAAGCCGGTCATTTCAGGTATTTAAGACGACACTGAAACAGCAAGGCATCAGTTTGCTTTACTTTTGGTCTGCGTGTGTCTGCCAGCATGTTCATTCATTCACGTGCACAGTTTGCTGTAACTGTGTCTTCCTCGTCGTCCTCCAGCTCAAGACGACCAAGCGCGTCTACAACTTCTGCGCCCAGGACAGCATGAACGCTCAGCTGTGGATGGACAGCGTGCAGAGCTGCCTGTCGGACGCCTAGAGGAGGCGGGACTTAAGGAGCGCTGCCCCGGGACCGGCCCGGCGAGGACGGCGAGGAGGAGGAGGCGGCCATCTTGCCGCTCAAGCTCCGTGCTGCTCGCCGGTGTGGAACTAATAACTTTTGCGTCACCACGTTTCAGTGTTTTTGTTTATATAAAAAAATATACGAAAAAGTTTTAAAAAAAGGAACACAAGAACGATGTCGGTGAAGAACCACTCGGTCGTCTCCTGACAGTCTGACAGTCTGACCACAGCGTGCGCCGGATGTCCGCGCACGTACAAACCTTTATTGGAGCGCGCCGCATTCCTGTGGCCCCGCCCCCTTTCACGGAGGACCGAAGCTAGCCGAGGACGCTCCGCTCCTCGCGGCCCGACCGCAGCCCGTTCAAGGAAGGAGTTTTTAGACTGACCTGCAGCTGAGGGGGCGGGGCTTAACGGTTCATGAAGGATTATCTTTTTGTTTTCTCTTCCGAAATCTCACATTTGTACCAGAGAGAGATCAACGCGATGACAATATATATACATACATACTTATATATATACTGTGAAAGCCGCGGTTCCGTGTCAGAGATCAAACAGGAGGCTGTCAGGTATTGAGTGTCTGTGAATCGGTCGCTGAGAGTGTTTACAAAGTAGACCCCGCCCACTAAGCTACACTGCTCTTCACCCGTGTGTTTTAGTCCGTAACGACCACTATTAATGCTCAGAAGTTTTTTTTTTTTAAGGGATGCTGAAGGAAAAAGGAGGGATTTATTTTGTAGCGATATCTATTAAACAAAAAAACAAAAAAAATGTATAGAAGGAGATCTGGAAGTTGGGAGATTAAGTGGAGGGATACGAATGAGCGGAGTGATACGGAGCGACGCTCCGGAAAGGTTGTCCTTTTCCTTTTTACAGTTCAGCTGGCTTTCAACCTAGGTCTTACTTCCACGATGAATTGAGCATTTTGTTCGCTTTTGAGTAATATACTGTAAACCAGATATATATGCAGCCACAGAAATGTACCTCTGAGATTAGCTAGTGGAGCTAACCTCAAGCTAAATTGGTAAAGCAGGGGCAACCAGCGAGCATGCCAGCTGTGTGGTCACTGCGGTTCATGAACAGGCCGTGGTTCGGTTGCCCTGAAAGTAGATCCCTACGCCGTTGGCTCCAGCAGCTAATCCCGCGGCTACTTGTTTGTTTACTTTAGTATGGAGTGTGCGATTCAATTCAAGTTCATCTGGAAAACATCGTCCTTTCGTGAGCTGAGGAAAAAAATAATATTTTCATCTTTGTGTCATTGCATTTTTAGTTTTTTATACGTTTTATTTAGCTTCATCTGTGTGAGAGTTTCCGTCTAACTGTGGAAACACGACTCGTGGAAAGTCTCGCGCGCGCACACACACACACACACACACACACACACACACACACACACACACACACACACACACACACACACACACACACACACACACACACTCTCTCTCTCTCAAGGGTCTCGGAGCCCCGCCCCCCAGCGTCTGTCAGACACGGGACACGTACGGTCAGCTGGAAGGTTCAAACTTTAGGCCACTTTTTATTTTGTCACTGGTTTGCCTTCCTGTCCTCTCTCTCTCTCTCTCACACACACACACACACACACACACACACTTAACACAAACCCTGCTATGTAAAATACGGTTCTACTGCTGTCTTTGTTGAACTTCAAATTTGAAATTGTAGATTTTTTGTGTGTCTAATAACTCCTTTGTATATACTACTCCAGATTTGTATGTAACGTTTATGGTAGTAATTTATTTAACTTGTCTCCTCAGTAAGAAAGTTCCTCAAGCACCACTTTATTTTTAAATTAGGAATTCAATGTGCCATTTGTTAATTTCTGTATTGTGACTAATGCATTTTTTTTTTTTAAATGTACAAGTAAACCCCTCGATGTTTTTTCTTTTTTTTTTTAAACACGGTTGTCCTTATGCAATCCCAACCGTTAAGCCGAGTGGAGCCGGCGTGTTAGTGGACGCCTCTGGGCTGCTTGGATCTGACAGTGTTGCTCGGCAACAGTGATGGGATGTTCTGGATGTAGGTTACAGTCACAATGAGTGTGGACGAAGGAGTTCTGCCGGGTTCTGCCGGGTTCTGCTGCTGGCGTAACGGACCTCCTTTATGTTCATGGACTAGTCAGTGACCGGACGAGTCTCCAGTTAAAAAGATTTAAAATGCACGGTGTAGCACAAACTAGTTTAGAGATGCCAAACATACTAATATTGTTTAATGTTCATTAAGTTATCGGGAATTAATTGTTCACCCTCTGGTTGAGTTTGAATCACCATCAGTGATGTCACGGTGCACTGACTGCAGGGCCAATGGGATCACAGGGAGGTTTTTAACTGACCAACAGTCTAAGACATTTTATTACTACATTGATGACAAAGACAAATTAAGTTGCAGTAGATTTTAATACGCCGTTTTAAAGCAGCATATTAAATGTCCTGTGGCGTTTTCATCACCAACAGGCAGACAGAGTTACACTTAGTCTGGTGACAGTGAACCTTCAGCCAACTATGACATCACTAGGTTTCAGGTCACTGTGGGCTCTTAAAGGAACAGCAGAACCCTCTGCTGCAGCAGCAGCAGCAGCAGCAGCAGAACCCTCTGCAGCAGCAGCAGCAGAACCCTCTGCTGCAGCAGCAGAACCCTCTGCAGCAGCAGCAGCAGAACCCTCTGCAGCAGCAGCAGCAGAACCCTCTGCTGCAGCAGCAGCAGAACCCTCTGCTGCAGCAGCAGCAGAACCCTCTGCTGCAGCAGCAGCAGCAGAACCCTCTGCAGCAGCAGCAGAACCCTCTGCAGCAGCAGCAGCAGAACCCTCTGCAGCAGCAGCAGCAGAACCCTCTGCAGCAGCAGAACCCTCTGCTGCAGCAGCAGCAGCAGAACCCTCTGCAGCAGCAGCAGCAGCAGCAGCAGCAGCAGAACCCTCTGCAGCAGCAGCAGCAGCAGCAGCAGAACCCTCTGCAGCAGCAGCAGCAGAACCAGCCCGTAGGAGGACTCTGTGTTCTGCGTCCAGTCGACCAGCTCATCTTTCCCTCTAGTGTCCTCATCTCTGTGGTGACGCTCAACAGCAGCTAACATTAACCACAACATGATGTAAAACTTTGTATTTATTTTTCCTCTTTTTTTTAAATTAGAAATGACTTTCTGAGCCGGGTTATGTTGTCAATCATGTCAATATAGTTTTTAGAATCCAAATAAAAACTGTGGGTTTAAATGTTCATCTGTGTGTGTGTATTCAATTCAGTTTATTTTGGAAAGTTGTAAAGTTTCTGTAATCACACATTAATTTTGCCTCAGGGCTTTACAATCTGTCCCGGGACCTCACATCGGATCAGACACTCTGATATCATATCATATATCATATCATATACAGTGTATATATAGATATATCTCTATATATAGATATAGCTATATATAGCTATATATATAGATATAGATATATATAGATATATATAGATATAGCTATATATAGATATATATAGATATAGCTATATATAGATATATATAGATATAGCTATATATAGATATAGCTATATCTATAAAGGCAGATAGCGCTATATATATATATATATATATATATATATATATATATATATATTGAATACTTTCACCTCAAATAACCCACCATACGTATTTTCTTTTGTAGAAGTTCTACAAATATCTGCTATTTTAGAGTGGAAATGGTCTCCACATTATTTCCATACCTTTTGGGTTCATTTCTACACGTCAGATGTATTTTAGTTTGCTAAAATATGCCAAACACGTCACGGTAGTCACATAATCGTATTACGTCATAAAGTCACTGTACAGTTGTAGGAGCCCAACAGGCCATGTTGGCCTGTAGGCTGTGCATTGGCGCCCTCTTGTGGCCAAACATGACATTGCACTGTTGGTTAATTGGCACCTGTTGATGGCGTCATCGTAATCAGCAGCAGCTGTGCTTAAAGGTTCCTTGTTCTTTTGACAAAGTGGAAGTTAAAGTTTATTTTTACTTTGGGTTCCCACAACACAACTCACCGAGTGAATGAACTCAAACCCGTTACCGTTCTTTGAATTCATCAACTGGCCACCAAACCGTGAGTAACGTGTCTTACCGGTAGAAATATGGGTTAACAAGACAAACTAAACACAAAGATTTTAAATGAGTAGAGTTGCTCGTGCGTGCTGCCGCATGTGAATATAACATTTGATGCCTGGCTATTGAACTCAGTGGATGATGACCTGCAACTATAAATATGAATGAATAAATATTTAGAATCTGCTCCGCTGGCTTCATCTCCACTCCTAACAGCTCAGGTCAAGCCGACCTCATTCAGTCCTCTTGAGTCTCCAGCTGAACCAACGGCAGTTATTCAACCTTCTGCATATCGTGCTGCAAGAAAAGTCCTGAGAGACTCATCCTGAAGGATGTTGTGGCTGTCAGAGGAGAGGAAGATCTGGAGAGACCACATGAAACTAATCCAGTAAAGACAAAGGGTCTCTGTTTGAATGAAGGCTCTAAAGATCCCAGACAGACACACACCACCACACACACACACACACACACACACACACACACACACACACACACGACCCGACAGACAGACAGACAGACAGACAGACACACACACACACACACACATCTGATCCTACACACACACACACACACACACACACACACACACACACACACACACACACACATCTGATCCTACACACACACACATCTGATCCTACACTCACACACACACATCTGATCCTACACTCACACACACACATCTGATCCTACACTCACACACACACACACACATCTCTGATCCCACACACACACACACACACACACACACACACACACACATCTCTGATCCTACACACACACACACACACACACACACACATCTGATCCTACACACACACACATCTGATCCTACACACACACACACACACATCTCTGATCCCACACACACACACACACACACATCTCTGATCCTACACACACACACACACCTGACCCTACAGACACACACACACACACCTGACCCTACAGACACACACACACACATCTGATCCTACAGACACACACACACATCTGGATCCAGGAAGGCCCTCAGACAGCGGTTTCAGGCTGAGGAAAGAACACGAGAACCCTGATCAACAGTAAAGTTGGAAGCGGTTTACAAAGCGCCTTGATGGAGATTTCTTTCAGCTCCCTGAGATAAACACGCAGGAGGAAACTCCATCATGACGGAGGACATCATCACAGGGGACGTGATCAGAAGCAGCTTAGAAAACATGGCCTCCACTGTGACCGCTGGCTGCTTGTGTTATTTGTGTTATTTGTGTTATTTGGTTCCACTTCTCGCGGTGAGGTTCTGCGGTCGCCAGCTGGACTCGGCTCACTTTTGACGCGTTGCTTTCCGACATCAGCGAAAAGGCCGGACGCACCATTAAAGACTTTGTCAATGGAGTCCGCTGGCTTTGAGAGCGTAGATGATAGAACAGCGTATCACTAACAGGGAAAATATTCTAAATAAAACATAGAATAAACTGATAGATTTTTAAAGCGTCTAAACTACGTCCACAGCAGTACATTACTACATATACTGTAGTAATACATTATATTATACCGTAGTAATACATTATATTATACCGTAGTAATACATTATATTATACGTAGTAATACATTATATTATACCGTAGTAATACATTATATTATACCGTAGTAATACACCGTCTATGGAGAAGTACCTCAGACAGCCACTTCTACACACCTGAACTCCCTGATCAGTTGTCTATCATGATATATATAATGTATGTTTATTTAGTGGCTGACCTCTGACCTCTTAAACCTCTTCTCTGGAGATGCGGACATGTTCGTCCTGTTATCTTTCATTTGGTTCAGAGGAGCTGAACGTTCCTCACAGCAACGGGCCGCTGGATCTTTGCAGAGGCGGAAAGACAACAACCAGACGGGCAAAGCAAAGCTTTTGGTATTAATGTGGTCAACCAGACACTTTTAATTTCAAATTTGTTTGTTTTTTAACAATGATCGTAGAACCTGATCGCTGTCAAAAATGATTGAAGTAAGTACACCAAAGAGGCCCGGCGCTCTGGAGAACCCAGACCTGCCCTCTGTCCAATCCTGCTGCTCAGACAAATAAAATTAAAACTTAAAAAAACAAATGTACAGCGTTACTCGTGGCAGATGCCACTCTTGCCCTGTGAGTAAGTGCTTGGTGGAGAGAGAGAGCAAAAAGGAACAGACAATAGTAATCTCAAGATTGCTTGTAAAATTACTTTTAAATGTAGATAATATTTGTATATAGGTAGATAAAGTTTGGTTGATTTAAGGGGGATAGCAATAAGAACGTAAAGGTCAATACAATCAGAAGGTCTTAGCTCACTAGCTAGGTCAACAGAACCGGTTATACATGCACTAAAACAAAGAAACCAATTTAAAATCAGAACGTCCAAGTTGAGATTATATCCAAATTTATCGGCCCCAAAATTCACACCAAATCAAGTCTCCAACAATAGATTGATTCTTTTTAAAAAGACAGAGAAAGTGTGAATTTCATTTTTAAATATAAATGGCTAATTGACATTATTGCACATGAGCAAAAGACAGTAATACTATTAGAGCTCTGTTCAGCGACCTCCACCGCCTCCTCCACCTTCCTGAAGCACTTCAGAACATTCAGAACCCTGCAGAGGAACGAGAGACGTTCCCTCAACGGCTCCCAGAGAAAAGAAAACGGAACCACTGGATAAAACCTTGATCTGGTGAGAGGACAGACAGGACAGCAGCAGAGATGACAACACTTACATTGTGCTATAATGTACAGGAAATGGCTGCATAAGTGCTTTTTCTTAAGCTTGAAGAAGAAAAATGAAGAAAAAAAAGTTTTCCAAAAAAAGAAGAAGAAAAAAAAAAAAAAAAAAGGTATTTATTGTTGAGGCATCATTAAAAGTTAGCCTGTGCTATCCATTCAGGGGTGACGATGTAAAATCCCTAACAATGGGATTCCAACAGCTTCGGGACATAGAAAAATAATAATGACGATGATGATGATGATGTTACCCCTCGGATTCTGTCATTTCAAAGATCGCTGCTACATTAAAACTGCACGTAATTATGTGCAACATAAAAAAAAAAAGGCTTTGAAGATGATTCCTCTACACTCTGTCTGTTGGTTTTGTTTCTCTTTTTTTGTTTAGTTTCTTTTTTTCCTACACGTCCCGCCGCCTCATTATTGGTGTTGATTGGCAGTGTCCAGGTCCAATAACGTGGCCGAGTGATTCAGTAAAAAAAAACACCGTAGTTGCAGTGAGGTTATTTAGGGGAGGAGTCACTCTGGAGGAGGCCGGCGGGCCACGGCACCTCACCGATGGTTCAGAGGAGCTCAGACCGGCCCGTTGACCGACACTTCCTGGGGCGCTGGCGTCTCCGCCCTGTGAGGAACAGAGGAACACGTTACACACAGATAGACACACACACACACACACACACACACACACACACACGGCAACAAGGACGAGCTACGCAAAGCCTTTAACCGTCATCCGTCCCTGAGGAACGCCATCTGTGACCAAATTAACGTCCAAAGAAGTGAGAATTAGATACACTTTGCTCTGTAGTTAACCTCAGAGTGTTAAGTGACAAACATGTTGGTGAAAGAATAGAGTGCTTTTACTTCCAGCTCCATCGTCACGATGGGTTTTTACTCAAAGGGTTTTTGGTTAGAAGTCTGAAATAAGCTTAAGAGAGAACAACGTTTAGTTCTACGATGTAAAATACGGCAGTAAATACCTCTCCTGTGAACTTTTAAGCTGTTCCACATTTAAAAAGGCCGGTTGTTAACGAGTGTCTCAGTCCTCCGTCACGGCCTCGCTGTGTGTACTCGTGCTCATGTGACCGTGTTGTCGTTCCTCTACGGCCTCACGCTCTCCGTTTACGCCTTAAAGCGATGCGTGCTCAACAGAACGTACCGGTCACACCACCGCGTGTTTAACGCCACACTTTATTTCTTGGGTCAATAGAACCATCCATCCATTATCAGCCGCTTATCCGGGGTCGGGTCGCGGTGGCAGCAGGTTCAGCAGGCAGACCCAGGCTTCCCTCTCACCCGCAACACTTTCCAGCTCATCCTGGGGGACCCCGAGGCGTTCAAAGGCCAGCCGGGAGATATAATCCCTCCAGTTTGTCCTCTGTCTTCCCCGGGGTCTCCTACCAGTTGGACGTGCCTGGAAAACCTCTAATGGGAGGCGTCCAGGAGGCATCCTGACTAGATGAACCACCTCAGCTGACTCCTTTCGACACGAAGGAGCAGCGACTCGACTCCAAGCTCCCCCCTGATGTCCGAGCTCCTTACCCTATCTCTAAGGCTGAGCCCGGCCACTCTACGGAGGAAGCTCATTTCGGCCGCTTGTATCCGAGACCTCGTTCTTTCGGTCACGACCCAGAGTTCGTGACCATAGGTGAGGGTTGGAACGTAGACCGACCAGTAAATGGAGAGCTTTGCCTTCCGGCTCAGCTCCCTCTTCACCAAGACGGACCGGTACAGCGCCTGTTTTACTGCTGCAGCCGCACCGATCCGCCTATCGATCTCCTGCTCCACCTTACCCTCACTCGTGAACAAGACCCCGAGATACTTGAACTCCTTCGCTTGGGGTAGGCAGTTTGTCCCCACCTGGAGGGAGCAGTCCACCGGTTTTCGGCAGAGCACCATGGCCTCAGATTTGGAGGTGCTAACTCTCATCCCTGCCGCTTCACACTCGGCTGCAAAACGCCCCAGTGAATGCTGGAGGTCACGGTCCGAGGAGGCAAACAGGACCTCATCATCCGCGAACAGCAGAGAGGCGATCCCGAGATTCCCGAACCGGATCTTCTCCGCCCCCTGGCTGCGCCTAGATATCCTGTCCATGAAAGTCAGGAACAGGACCGGTGATAAAGGGCAGCCCTGGCGGAGACCAACACCCACCGGGAACGTGTCTGACTTACTACCGAGGATACGAACACAGCTCCTACTGCAGGCGTACAGAGACCGGATGGCCCGTGCCAACGGGTCCGGCACCCCATACTCCCGCAGCACCCCCCACAAAACCCCCGAGGGACCGGGTCGAAAGCCTTCTCCAAGTCCACAAAGCACATGTAGACTGGTTGGGCGAACTCCCAGGACCCCTCCAGTAGTCTTGCGAGGGTAAAGAGCTGGTCCACTGTTCCACGGCCGGGACGGAATCCACACTGTTCGTCTTGAATCTGAGGTTCGACAAGCGGTCGGAGCCTCCTTTCCAGCACCCTGGCATAAGCTTTTCCCGGGAGGCTGAGCAGTGTGATACCACGATAGTTTGAGCACACTCTCCGGTCCCCCCCGGTCCACCCCGGTCTGCCAGTCCATGGGCACTGTTCCCGACCCCCATGCGACACTGCAAAGGCGTGTCAGCCAAGACAGCCCAACAATGTCCAGCGCTTTCAGCATCTCAGGGCGGATCTCATCCACCCCCGGCGCCTTGCCACCAAGGAGCTTTTTGACTACCTTAGCGACCTCTGCCAGGGATATGGGTGCAACCACCCCTAGGACTTCAGGCGCTGCCCCCTCTCCAGGGGACATGTTGGCCGGGTTTAGGAGTTCCTCAAAGTGCTCTTTCCAACGCCCGGGTCAGAAGTCCCCCCACCACGCTGAGAACAGCCTGGGGTAGGCCCTGCTTTCCTTTCCTGAGCCGTCGGATGGTTTGCCAGAACTTCCTTGAGGCCAACCGAAAGTCCTTCTCCATGGCCTCCCCGAACTCCTCCCATGCCCGAGTTTTAGCATCCGCGACCTTCGCAGCTGCAGCCCTTCTGGCCTGCCGGTACCTGTCAGCTGCTTCAGGAGACCCCTGGGCCAGCCAGGCCCGAAAGGCCTCCTTCTTCAGTTTGACGGCTTCCCTCACCCCTGGTGTCCACCACCGGGTTCTCGGGTTGCCGCCACGACAGGCACGATGACCTTCCGACCACAGCTCCTAGCGGCCGCGTCCACAATAGAGGCTTTGAACACGGTCCACTCGGATTCCATGTCCCTAGCCTCCCTCGGGATCTGTGAGAAGCTCTTCCGGAGGTGGGAGTCGAGGACCTCCCGGACAGGATCCTCTGCCAGACGTTCCCAGTTCACCCTCACTACACGTTTGGGCTTGCCGGGTCTTTCTAGCCGACTCCCCCGCCATCTGATCCAACTCACCACCAGGTGGTGATCAGTTGACAGCTCTGCTCCTCTCTTCACCCGAGTGTCCAAGACATACGGCCGCAGATCAGATGATACGATTACAAAGTCGATCATTGATCTCCGGCCTCAGGTGCTCTGGTACCAGGTACACTTATGAGCCGCCTTATGCTCGAACATGGTGTTTGTTATGGACAAACTGTGGCTAGCACAGAAGTCCAACAACAAAACACCGTTCGGGTTCAGATCGGGCAAGCCGTTCCTCCCAATCACGCCCCGCCAGGTTTCTCTGTCATTGCCCACGTGAGCGTTGAAGTCCCCCAGGAGAACTATGGAGTCGGCAGGCGGCGCCCTTTCCAGGACCCCTCCCACCGACTCCAAGAAGGCCGGATACTCTGAAATGCTGTTCTCCAGGAGCTTGGTTCCAGAGCCCGTGCTGTGCGTGGAGGTGAGCCCAACTATATCTAGCTGGTACCGCTCCACCTCCCGCACCAGCTCCGACTCTTTCCCCGCTAGCAAGGTGACGTTCCACTACCCTAGAGCTAGTCTATGCTGCCGGCGATCGGCAGCATAGACTAGCTCTAGGGTAGTGGAGTTTCAACGTTCTCCCCGTCCAAAGACGTGCAGCTCAGGTTATCCAGACTCTAAACCGTAGGTGTGCATGTGACTGAATGGTTGTCTGTCTCTACATGAGCCCGGGAGGTAAACGGACAACCTCCAGGTGAACCTTCACCCAACGTCAGCTGGGATCGGCTTCCTACATAGGATGAGCGGTTTGGATTGAATATTGTCTACGTTAAGAACTACCACATTATGAGGAGCTTTTGATCGAGGACAGCTCTGAACCCAAACTTGTATACAGCAGAAGGGACGTACTTCCTGTCAGTCTGTGTGGTCGCGGGTGAATCCTCAGCCGGCTGCTCCGACGCTTTGGGAGGATCCGACAGAGAGAGCTTCTCCAGAGACAGCGGACTCTCCTCACTGCAACACAGACACACACACACACACACACACACACACACTCAGCGACGAATCCACAGCCGGATGCCTTCAGGTTCAAGTCACTGTCTTTCAACTTCTATCTGCAGAGATCTCCTCTGCCTGGATCGTCTCTTTTCTATTGTTCAGGGTGTGTGTGTGTGTGTGTGTGTGTGTGTGTGTGTGTGTGTGTGTGTGTGTGTGTGTGTGTGTGTGTGGCTTCCAAGACGAAGCTACTTAAACGGCACGAGTCGGGGATGTTAATTACTAACAATAACCGACATTAACAGAAGAAGAATATCAAAAATAAAAACTGAAAAGAGAATAGCTGGTCCACCTTAAAAGGTCAGTCCACCTTAAGTGCGCCTGCTAGAGTTGTCACTTACAGCTGTGATAAATAATTTAACCGCTTTGTGCAGCGGCTGTTGTTGCCGCTGGGAGGCTAGTTCTCTTCACACAGCAGCCCTGATGTTGATGGTTAATTATCCGTTAACCAGTTAATAATTAGCGTCCCGTTCTAAGAGGAGCGGGTGATCAAAAGGACCTAGTCGGTTCACTCAGAACTAAAATAAGCTACAAAAAGTATCGCCGTCGTCTTTTCTCCTCATAAGCAGCCGTCACGCTACAAACTTATTTTACTTTCTGAAGTTGCAGATCTCTGCTTTCACTCAAGTTTCAACAAGAGACACTCAGGATGTACTTAACTTTTTTTTAAAGAGGCAAAACTGAATGAATCCAGTAATTTCAGATCCCAGTCCGGTCTATAATTACCTCAATGTGGTAGTTATGTTTCAAATATAGACGTTTCTACACACAGAGCAGCTTTGTGTGTGTCTGCAGAGTGGACCGGTCACCGGAGGGGATTTCACCAAGCGGCATCACGGCGTACGGCCGAAAAGTTGCAAACCTTTTGAGGTCAGCGGTCTTGTTGCCGGGGGCGACGGCTGTTTCCGAGGCGACGGCTGTTTCCGAGGCGCCGGCTGCGGCAGGAGGAGCGGCGCCGGCAGGAGGAGCGGCGCCGGCAGGAGGAGCGGCGCTGGCAGGAGGAGCGGCGCCGGCGTTCTTGTCGTCCTCCTCGCTGTCGGATCCCCCGGAGGAGCTGCTGTCTGAGGCCACGAGAGGAGCTTTCCTCCCTTCTCCCACCGGCCAAGCGTCAGAGGAGGCACTCGCATCTGCTGACAGAGACATGAGTTTGTGTTCTTCTCATCAGTCATGTGTGCTTTACGTGAGCGTCTCTCTCAGACAGAGGCTGAGGAGGCAGGGAAACACTCACCGCTCTGCTCCTGGTTTGGTTTGGCTTGTTTTTCTGCGTCACCGCCGCCCGATGCCACAGGAGAGCTGCACCTGGGATCAGCCTCTGTTCTGCAGACGAGAAGCAGAGGACGCGTTAACAAGCGAGGAAGAACGACGCGCCAAGGATGGAGAGTTGGCTCTGCGATCAATTAGTCAAACCGTAAAATAATAAACTGTTTAATGGCACACATCGGTCTACAGACGAACAATCTGATAGCCTTCACTTTTTCAAGCTTTTGGTTTCCTCCCAGTATTGACAGTACTTCAGCCACAGCACTTTTGTGTTCACATGTCCACTATAAGTGACAAATGCTCTGGTTTCTCTGAATGATGCGTTTTCAAACTTTAAAAAAGGTTGTCCCAGTCCCACTCTGAATACATGGGTGGGCATTACAATGGACATGTACGACATGGAGAAGATAACCGCATCTGTCAACCACAAACTGTCCCGTACTCTCTGTACTAACAAACAACGTTTTGATCCGACAGGAATCTTCCTCACATCAAAACAATAGCTCCTCCTCCTATAGAAGGTACATTTATTGGTAAAATAAGTTCCAGGAACAATGGAACTGGAAAACCTACTGTCAGCATCTAAACTAGGAACTAAAAGTCCCTCATGTATTTCCTGTTTGCGTTTGAAGAACCACGCAGATTAGACAAATTAGACCGATGGATTAAAGAACAGCAGCCGTGTGTTTACTGCGATGTTTGAGCTGGATGGAAGGAAAAGGACATGAAGAGGTGGAAAAGAAGATTTATGTTTAACTTCAGCTGCAGGGACCGAGCAGACCTGCTAATTTGGGTCACCGTGTTAGCGTCTCACCCGGAGAAAGGCTGGAACTCGGTGAAGTTGGCCCAGCCACTTCCCTGCGTCTCGGCTCCCTGCGGCGTGGCCCCGGCTCCTCTCCCACTCCTGGAGGAGCTGTCCCACCCTGCTGGGGTTTGGGACGCTGCAGTCCCTCCAGACTCCCTGAAAGTTGCTGTCCAGCCTGGATCTGGAAACACGTCCAAGAGACAAGAGACTATTGTCACGGTTCCTAGGTTTCCATGAGAGTTGGCTGTGTTCTGTGTAGCTGCTGTCCTCTAACCGACCCGTCTCTGATGGGTTCTGCTCACAGTCCTCGTCCTCGTCAGATTCAGAGCCGTGGTCCCGCTCCCTGCCTCCGTTCTCCATGCTGCTTCTGGGGCTTTCCTCTGAGGTTTGTGAGACCCCAAACCTGGTGGAGCGAGACAATGGAGAGACGTTGAGGAGATGAAAGGGTTAAAAGATGGAAGCCAAACAACTGAAAGGCCTCAGGTTTACCGTGTTCTGGATTTAGCTTGTGTTGCATAGTTCATCTCCTTCTCCTCCCAAATGTCCTCTTCTTCTTCAGCATCATCAAACTGGCGTATCCTCTCTTTACAGCAGGCTTCAAAAGCAGCCGCATTGGCCTGCGCGCACACGCACACACACACTTAAATGAAGTCAGTCTGCCGACGATGCCTAACATGCAGCTAGTTTAAGTCAGCTGTTGTCGGAACAATTAGCAGTAACTGCAATATAAACATCACCGACAGTAAGAGCAGATTGATCGTTACACATTTAATAATTAAGACACAAACAAACAGCAAAACACTTACACTATTATCATCAGCATCGAGATTGAAGTTTATTTCGGCAATTCTGTCAAATGTGGCACTGAGGAAAGAGAACATTAAAATATTAGTATAACTGAACGGGTTCAGCAACAAAAGAGTAACACACCTACACTGAAGTATTAAAATAACACAACACGCATCAACTCAAATAGTTTAACTGAGGAGTTATAGGGTTCTGTTCGGGCTGGGAGGCATTGGATCGTTAGCGGTATCGTTAGCTCAAACTATAAACACCAGCCATCTCGCACCAAAACAATCTAGATCTCTAAACATCACTGGAAGTAAGAGGACAGATGTGTCGTTTTGATTTGAGCCTTTGGACTTTTAACACTTACTTGATATTTTCATCGTGCTCGCTGAACTCCTCGTCGTTGAAGCCAAACTGATCCACAAAGTTGGCAGTCATCTGTTGGATTTGATAGTCAGAGAAAGCCTGGGAAGGTCAAAGGTTGACATCGTTATGGATATTTTGTGAATTGAAGAGTAACAGGGCTGTCTCCCTGGGGGGTCCACCCTACCTGCTGCAGAGACAGGTCGTTGGGGAAGGGGCTCTCCATGTCGTCGTCCTCGCTGGACGAGTGCATGTTGTGGGTGCTGACCTGCAGGACACAGTGCATACACGGGACATTTAAACATCGTGCTGCACCTTTAATAACAAATAGTAGTTCTGCTGTGACGTCAAACTCATCATGGAACAGAGACTAGTATCATCCTCCAGTCCACTGAGCCTCATACGACATGGGTCTGATCTTAGGACGCATACTAAAAGTCTTTTTGAATACCATGACACATCCATGCAGCGAATTCATTTTCTTAAAATGCAAATGCCCGTCTACAATTATACACACGCCTAGTTCCGTTTCCTCCTCCCGTGAAGACATATCCTCGTCTGTAAATCCTCAAAGTGATTGTTGTTCATCAATTAAAAACAACACCTGACTTTCGTTGCTTATTTTCTTGGATTTATTGAATTTGATTTGAAAAGGCAAATCAAGTTTGCGTGAAGCTGTAACGTCTGCTCTGACACTGTGCTGGCTGCTCGGTCATGTCCTGATTAACGGGCCTCTCAGAACTCAGCGGGCTCAAACTGAGAGAGAAGAGGAAACGAGAGGCAGTTAAATGAAAGCCGTGCATGCAGAAGGATCCATCTCAGAAGAAGGTGACATCTCACCAGCTCCACGGTGTTCCTCCTGTTGGTCTCTCTCAGCGTCTCGTCCACGAAGCTCTCCCAGCGACCTCTGCAGTCTTCCGGCAGCTCTGCAGACACGGGGATATTCATTTTCACTAACTTTTCAGTTAACTCCACCTCTGTTAACTCACATTTGGCATCCGGCCAGCCGCAGTATCTGCTTACCTTTCATGAGGTCAGTGATCTGGGACTGTACTGGTCCTTTCTCCAGGTTATGGACCACCATGTTGGCAATTCTGGTCAGGTGACCCATGTTGCCTCTCCTGGTGCCGCCCTCACCCCTGAGATTCACAAAGCGATCAAATTAGCATAAAACTTCACTGCAGCTCCACAAGTCTGTAAAACACTGATGTTGCGACGTTACGGTTCAGATCAGAAACCGGTACCAGTCTAAATATTTGCTCTTTACTTTAATCACATACTCACATACACATACTAGCATTAGTGCCTCCACCAACTTTTAAGTTACATTTTACATCCATGTTTGATCCTATTTGTGTGACAGTCATAATTAGCATACGAATTCTCGAGTCCAGGCGGTCGCTTCTGCCAAATTTGAAGAAATCTTGTTAACGAGAACGGGACGGACGATGCAGAGGCATAACAAAAAAAGAATATTTTTTTTAGGATGGCTGAACCGAATGTAATTCCACAAAAAAACATTCAAAGCTTCCATTGAGGTTTTTGAATGTGTTTGCTGCGGCGGATGTAAAGATATCCTTACTGTATTTTATCGTTCTCCTCCCAGGCGTCAAGGATCCTCTGTACCAGTTGACACTTCTGGAAGAGCTGAGGTCGAACAGAAACACAGAATGAAGGCGAGTACGAGTAATTGAGGCAGAACAGAAAGTTTCGGGCGACGGCAAAGTCGGGCCATCGAGCTGCTGGACCTACATGTGCTACGAGGGCGTTGTGGATGGAGGCGTGTGGGTCACTGGTCCTGCCCGTCTCCATTGCCTCCTCCTGCGCCTCAGAGCTGGATGCCGGCTGCTGCCCGTCGTGGTTCTGGAGGACCGGGCTGGGGCCGGGCCGCTCCTCCGACGAAGGATGGCTCAGGATTGCCGCCACACACAGCTCCACTTGGAAGTGCAAAAAGTTATTCCAGGAGTATTTGAAGAACAGATCCTATGCAGAGAGAGAGAGAGATGGAGAACAATGTTGGTGACATGCGAAATATTGCATTCAAGACAGAACTGTAAGCAGCACTGAATTGACTGGACACCTCCTGTACAGCTGCAATTCGTTATTATAATAATAATAATAATAATAATAATAAATGTCAGTTTTTAAGCCAATTCCTGCAACACCACATGGCTGTGCCCCTCTTAACATGGTTATTTAAAAGCATCATGGTGGTAATATCTGGACCAGAGATGACTTCTCCATCTGGTTAACAGCGGAGGGTTTGAATGTCTGCTACTCAACACAAAGCTTGATGGTCTTCTCTGAGCCGGCTCCTATAAGCCACACCCACTGCCCTTTGGCCCGGTGGAGCGATTAGGTAATCAGTGCTCCCCTGCCTCACGACCAACCTTGTGCAAATCTGACGCAACTTCTTTTTTTTTCCCCAGGTACAACACACAAACGGAATCAGGCACTATGTGTGCAATGACAACGAGGAGCGACAGAGCTTCAATGTGCAGAGTCAAGCCAGGCTTTAGCCTACCAGTAGTAGGTCCATGGTGGAAAGGTTGCAAAGCTCCTGGCAGATACTGGGGGCACTGGTCTGCAGCAGGGCGGCCACCAGTCTGGCCACGTGAAGGCGGGCGTTCCCCAGTGGCTGCTCGAGAAGGCCAACGGTCGTCAATATTGCACTTTTCTGCAGAAGGAATGTGAAAAGCACAACTTTGTTTTGACACACAAGAACCCAGAGTTTCAATGCTATAACTGAATCAAATCAATCAAATACTAATAACGTGCCATACCATTTCTAAGTGCCTATGTTTAGAGTGTGTTTGGCTTCATGACTTGTCACTGCTATGTGGCTTTACCTTGGGGGGATCCAGAAGAAGCTGCTGGAAGTCCTTTAAATGGGGCTCAATGGCATTTAAAATACTGCTGTTGACAGTGTAAGACCTTTCATAACCCTGAGAATACAGATCCATCAGCCCTTCCAACCTGGGACACACAAGCAGATAAAAACATCAGACGTGAACGCTCCCGACGTCGACGATGAAAAAACCTGACGGGGAAACACGTTGACTCACCCGGACCTCCTGGTCTCCAGTAAGGTAAGTAGCACTTGAGTTCCGTTAACAATGGAGGCCTCGCTCCTCTCGCCCTCAAACATGTTCTTGAGGAGCCCCGCTACACTCTCCTGCCTGAAAGACAAGGGTTCATCTAAGCAGCAAGAACACCCAAACTAGACGATGAGGTGTTCGCAAACTTTCACAAAAATCTGAACTGTTGTCAAACAGGCTCTGCCAGCAAACCTTTGTACACAGAACAATTATTTAAAGCACTCTGTGCTCCACATTGGGAGTCAAGGACAACTTAGGAGTGTTTCCGCATGTTTACACTCCTTGCTTGTGTCGACATGCAAGCGCTCACTTCTTTACAAGTCTACCGTCAAACTGAGTCAAAGACAAAAAAGACGCATGAAAAGAACCTGCCAATTATGTGACACCATTAACTAACAGCAGATGGGAAGCAGAGGGTTTGACTAGCTTAGTCATCAAACAAAGACGATCCAGTGCCATGTTTTGATTTGGTTTCTAGTGTACGGCAGCCAGATAGAAGGAAGGTTTTTCCAATACGACTCTAAACGCCACTGGACACTTTTCCTCCTCAAACAAGAGGCGTTGTATACTTACGACTCTAGTACAGCCAACAGTGGGTCGGCCTCCATATTCTCCTGCATCTGATTGGCTTGGTCTCGACTAAGGCGGATGATGTCACAAAGCGTTTGGGATGCATTTGATTGTCTCTGAAATGTAAATCAATGAATTAGAAAAACCTCATTAACTCCTTTTAAGTATCGTTAATGCAGGTGTACAGAGTAATGGCGTTTCAATCTGACAAAAAGTATCAGGACACTCACCTCCTCATCTTTGCCGGTATGAATGAGCTCTGTGAGTCTTTGTACCAACTTCTCCTCGTTCAGCCACTTGAGGGTGAAGGACAAACAGGTGAGGTAGACATTACTCCACTATATCTTTTATAGGAAATAGTTGTTTGCTGCTATATTGATGCCCTGGATATCGTATTGAGGACATTTAACGGCTGGTGTTTACTTATGGGAAGTACAGTAGCGCTTACATGGAGGACCTCCTGCCTCAAGGGAGCAGGCTCCACACAACTGATGAGTCGAAGCAGCAAGTCCATCATGGCAGAGGCGTCAATGTGTTTCAGCACCAGACCGATGAAGCCTTCCTTTTTCTTTAGAAAGGAAATCACCTGGAAAACAAAACAAAAACGCTCGATACTTTAGGTTCCTCATAGCGGCACCAAGCTGGGTGAATCTGAATGTGCAATATTGAATGTCTTTTCCAAAACACCACACTTCTGTTTTGTACATCAGTGTTTTGCTATCCAGTACAATGGAGTAACAGAGCTTCTGAAAGCCATGACCTTTTCCAATATACCTGTTCGGTTTTCCTGGCAATGAGATTGCCGATGGTTTTGCTGAAGAAGCTGGCCAGGAGCGGGTTGAGGGGTGGGTCCTGCTCCAGGAAGTGATAGAGCACTTCAAGGAGAGACTCGTCCGCGCCCAGCTTATCGTTGATGATGGACACATCTGATGTCAGGAGCTCACAAGCGATGTTGGGAAACCTTAAAAAAAGAAAGAAAAGGAAGTACAGAATGACAATAAGAAGAAGTCGTCAGTGCAATTATTCCTTTTAAAAGTGGAATTTCAAAAGAATTGATTATATTAAATCTAATCTTAATGGGATCCATGGAGAATTTCACTGTGAAATTGAGTAAAATAAATAAAATCTGAACGGGATACTGAAAACAACAAGTAGCTACAACTCAAAACCCCAAAATGTTTCTTGTATTTTTAAGAGAAACGATGAAAGGAGATAAATAAATAAAATAAATACAACAATAGTTAACAAGAACACGGTCTGAGTTAAGCAAATACTGCCCTGATGGCTCCATCTAATGAAAGCGTATGGACAAAATGAACGCTGAACAGAGGTGAAACATTTGTCAAGATGTCTGGCTTCTGGTTTATCTGAGAGGCTTTTAGAGTTTTCTATTCATTTTAGGGAATCTAGTGTATTTTGTATCTGATAAAACAATCAAACACAACATAAATTCTGCCTTGTAATTATAATAGTTTATAATGGCGGCACTG
The DNA here is from genome assembly GCA_038501785.1 of Myoxocephalus aenaeus. Classification (NCBI taxonomy): domain Eukaryota; kingdom Metazoa; phylum Chordata; class Actinopteri; order Perciformes; family Cottidae; genus Myoxocephalus; species Myoxocephalus aenaeus. The sequence goes on from JBAMJR010000194.1 coordinate 1,153,262, forward strand.
ACTAAAAGCACACACTGTCTTTTTCAGCAGTCACATGGTTATCCTGGAACCCCTCACTGTGAGGACTCACTTGAAGCGGCTCCGCTCCTCCAGGTCGGCCGGCGGCTCGGTGGTGATGAGGCTGACCAGCTCCTGCATGCAGTGGTCCTGGGAGAGGAAGAGTAGCAGCCGGCGGTTTTGAGCCTTGCACTCCTGCAGGACGTCGTCCTCCTCCATCAGCTCTCTCAGCGTCACGTCCTCCCTGTCCAGCAGCTGGTCGATGTGGGAGGTGGTGTGCAGGTCGAACTTCCAAAACATGGTGGCCGCTGGGATGGGGGACACAGCCCTGTGCAGAGTGAGGAGAAAGGAAAGGTAAAGGAAAGGGACACAGAGGTGAACAGGGTGGGGGAAAACAGAGGGCCCAGCAGTAGCCAGAACAACAAAAGAAAAGGGGAGGAAAGGGTAGAGTGGAGGCGTAGGTGGGGAAGGAAGCAGGGGAGAGAGATGGATGTAAACAAAGATGTAAGGTGGAGGATGAAACCAATAATATCTGGAACAAGACAGCACTATCCCTTGCAGTAAGTCCTTTTATATCACAGACTATGTTTAGAGGGGCTGCAACATTGTTTTGTGTAAACAGCATTTTATAATATTACTTATGAAATTAAGATGGATTATTTCCATTTATGCTGCATTAGTGTTTAGGCCATGTATATCATTTGATATAGACTTTACTGAAGTTTTTATAGGTTTTTCTACGGTCTGGCACATTGTTTTTCTAAATTTGCAAGTGTTTGCCCACAAAGGTAAAATCCTATTATCAAACAGATAGAAAGTTTGAGACTGATGTTGAAATACTGTGACGTAATGTTGAAGTACATCTTCAGTCAAGAATCAAGCTGTGCTCTATCAAATTTAAACGTAAATCAGGAACTTAATACATCTTTTGGCAACTCCTCTAGCCAGTTTATTCAGAATACTACATGGTTTACAATAAAGGACAACAGTTGCAGTCAAGGTAAATATTAATCACTGTGCCATTACAACAATGCCATACAGTAAACTGCTCACACGTACCAGTGGATGAAATGTGGATATCTTTAATCAGACCTCCCCCACGGGCAGGCAGGCATTTGTGTTTGTGCAGACGACAGAGAGTGTGGCGAGGCCTGGCATTTATCAGCATGGGTCTCCTCTTAAAACGCAGGCCTCTTTAGGAGATGAGACGCTGAGAGGCTCACCATAACCTGCACCAAACGAAACACAGCAGAGATTATTACATCAACTGTGCAACAAGATTTTAGTGTGTTAATAAAAAACATTCAGATAACATTTTACATAAATGTTATATGTCAATGATAACATGAGGACACGTTTGTTCCATTAAACAAAATCACTTTAAAAACCATCTCCAAGCACTTTTACTGTAGCACCAAACATGATGTAATTATTTAATTTACAAAAATCCAGATGATATCTAGCTCTTGACCGTACGTGGCCACGACAGACGCAGCAGAACAAAGCCAGATGTCTTAAAGCTGTTCAGCTGTCAAACGTATTTATAAAACTTTACGTAGTTTGACCTACTCTTTGCAACAATACTATTTAAGAAAGGCATTGCATTATCTGCATGGGTGAGGGGAAAAGTTCATTTAAAAGACATCCCCAGTATTAACCTGTTCAACAACATCACATATGTTTATTTACAATTATGTTGTGAATGTACTAAATTGTTTTGTTCAAAACTTGAATTGGAGTAAAACGAAATTCACAGAAATATCAGGATAGAGTACAGAAAAATACTCATTAAAAAAATGCATCACACATCTAGGATTCTTCATGTTATAATATGTAATGTGAAATATAGAAATAGTGGCATGGGGTTATACGTTTCAATCAGTGTGGTATCAGTTGCAATACAATTTTAAAGAATTGGGGTTATTTAACATGACATTTGGGAGCAAAGTTTTACCAAACTATAATCTAGCAAATCATAAAATAAAAGCCCCATGCATTTTTAAATGACGTGCCTTCTAGGGTTATAATAACCACCCAAATAGATCAAAGCTCCACATGTAATTATGCCTGACTCAATGAAGTATTAACTCAACGGGAATATTCACTAGCAAGTAGAAGCTTTCCTGCAAGACAAACCTACATGGTTTTACGCTACTTATTTAGTAAACTTCTTCTATTATGAAAATTCATTAGGCCACAGCCTATAGTACACAGATGTTATCATAAAGTGTATCTACATGTTAGGCTATGTTACATTAACTTCTGGAAAGGACAATGAAAGATTATGGTCAGTTAGTTACCATGCTGACACTAAAAAAATTAAAAATCTGCATGTTACTTGTTGTTTACAACTACAGTAGTAAACAACACACAGCCGCTGTGTGCATTCCTTCTATACTCGGACAACTGCTTAACTAGATTTGGTTGACATCTACTTCTTCCGTCCCATCAGCAGAGGCTTTTCAATGCCGACTATCAGATGATGTAAACGGAGAATGTATCTTAAATGATGAAAAATAGCTATTTGATGTTTTTGTGACAACAAAACATGTTCAGTTTGTTTTTCCTCTTGGCGGATAATATAGACCACCTAACACACCAAGCAGTGACAACAACAACAACAATGACATCTGCTGGCTTCGCCAAAGCTAACGTGTCTCTCTGAGCAACATGCTACCAACTGTTGATCATGGAAGTAAAACTGAATGGGGGAAATCGAAGCGCTTCCTCCTTCTTTGCTTCCTTTTTTTTTTTTTTTTTCTCCAGGAGGACCCTTTCATGCACATGCAGAAGCAGCAACGTCCATCTGGCATACATTTACAGAGTACACAAGTGCAATAATAACCCGGCGAACGCTCCCTGTGGACACTGAGCAGGAAAGCAAATGCTTGACTTTACATCCAAAATAGAACCCACCAGAGGCAACCTCAACAAAAACAGTGTACTGGCACATTTACAGACGTTGAAAAGAGGAACAATGGCACATACTGAGGGCATACATGTGGATGTTGTGAGCAAACAACACTCTGTAATTAGGCAAGTTAAAAAGAAGTGAAATGAAGCAAAAGGAAATTCCACCTACACTTTCTACATGAACTGTCCTTTACTTGAATGTATAAAAAAATGCAACTAGTGGCGACTGAAAGTGTTTCATGTTGTACGAGACACCTATTGACAAATGATCAAACAATCTGCAAAGGTACACTTCTGCGGACAGACAAAACCAACAGTTGTACTCAGCCTGTTGCTGCCTACTGTAAAATGATGTGGACAGACCTGGATCTAATGTTTGATACACAGATGAGGGTCCCAACATACTGACAGTTCTTTGAGAATAATTCATTGTAGTTTTTAAAATACTGCTTCACAAATGTTAAGAGATCATGAGGGTTCTTCCATTAACATTATTGATTATCTTTGGGTTTGTTGGCTGTCAAACTTAATCAGCAAGTGCCTCTGACTTTGATAACTTGTGACGGTCACTTCACATTGTGTTCCATCATGTGATGGCTAATGATACATTTGATATGTATAGATCAACATATTATGTTATGTTATAGGTAAGGAAGGGGGGTCCCAGATTTATTACGACTGTCAAACAATTAGAGACACACTGGTGTGTTGTTAAAGCAATGTGAACTGAGCTCCTGTAGCTTTGGCATGAAGTGCACGTCAACTGACTCGCGGTAAGAGCTCAGATTTCTGTTTACTTCAACTTCAGTGGAGACACCACGACCAAATAATACAAGATAAAGAAAACACCAGGTTAACTACGTGCTTCACAGTTGTTAAGCACGGGTCCCTTCCTTCTGTATCCATCCGTAAGCAACGCACAAATGAACCGAAGCGGTGTTTCACGTTACTTGGTTTCAGAAACGCAGCAGGGACTCGTTGCTGTCGGCCTCGGCTAACTCCGAATGGCTGCACCGAAGAACTTAAACAACTTCCAGCTCATTAGTTACCAAACAGGAAGGGGTTTATAAAGATCTGCAGTATTGTAAAGATCACATCATTGAGAAAACAAGTTACGTCCATGTCGGTGGCGCTACAACTGTTACACGTAACTTACCGACTATGTTACGTGAACTCGTTAAGTAGTCGAACAGCTAACGTTAAACAGATTCCCACGGCGACGTTAGTTAGCCGATTAGCTAACAGTAGTTTATTAAACAACTATTAACGCTAATCGACGAGTTTAAGGCACAAAGTTACCCAACTAAGTTAAACAATTTTGCTAACTTTACGTTAGTTCCTCCTTTCCTCTGAATAGCACGCAAGCTAACGTTAATTAGCTACTTATAGTTAACGTGTAACGTTACTGGGCTCAGTTAACTTAAATAGCTCTCCAACTTAGGCTCAACTTTGTCTATGCAGCAGCCGAGTTAACGTAAGCTCGTTGCTCGAATTCATGGCGACCTTTCCGTCCAAAACTTACCTTTGGTTGAAAACCCCGCTGCTATTCCTTCCGTTAGTCTTAGATTTGTAGTTAAGTTCCCCGTCCAGCAGCCAGCTTCTAAGTCCCTAGCTAACTATGAGCTAGCCGCGTTAGCTTCCACACATTAGCCTGTGAGCGAATAGTGATTTGTTTTGAAGAAGGGGTCAGTCTGCGACAGCTACTGTTAGCTAGCTCAACTTAGCTAACGTTAGTCCAATGTGGCTTTGAAGTCTATCAAATAAACAGTTCCCAAACAGTAATGGCTACTTGACATTGGCAACAACAGCTGTTATTTCAGAGAGAGTGTATGATTCGTACTCACGCACAAAGTAATTCAAACGCGGGGCTAAGTTTAGCATGCAAAGCAGGAAAAACTCAGTCATATTTTTCGAATCAAAATGGCGACATGGTTACGAGAGCGCGCAGCAGCCCTCCCCGTGGACGTGCATTGACTTCAGACAGTGAACGCGGCGGAGCAGTTTGGACCCTGAATGATGCGACAGTGCGACACTGTTCTTTGAATCACATTCAGCTAAGATAATGTTCCTTTAGGGACCTGTCTATGTGCCATCACAGCATCTTATGGTATTCTAACGATACAACACAAACAGTTATGCTGGTATGTATTTTAACACCATTCTAGATGTTATGGAGGTGCCAATGTATATACATGTGGGTCACAACTATTTATTAAAATAAACAAAATACTGCATAGTGGGTTGTATTGAATTATAGCCAATGCATGTATGCGTTTGTTTTATACAAATGTAAGAAGTTTATGTTCCACTTGAGTTCCATTAAGTTAGATATAATAGATGTAGTGCTCACTAAGAGGAGGTACTTAGGGTTTTGCTGCTTAGTCTGACCTCTAATCTCAGAGTATTAAGATATACTTTATTTATTACACATTGTGGACTACATTTGGCACAGTAAGATAATCAGGACATGCAGATTTGCAAAGTAAAATATATTGTTTTTAAGTTAGGTAAAGTGGATTGAAAGGCCAGGTGTTTTGTCAGCAATCAACAATCATTTCCGTTACTGATTAAATAGATACACATTTATTTCGTCCATAAATGATAAATTATGGGGTCTGTAATTATTAGAATGTATTAAGCAATTGAATACCCAATCGTAAAATTGCGAAACCCCAATGATTCAATTTGAATAGCACTAAATTAATAGCATACAAATATTTTACCTTGAAAACCCTCTATCTGAATACAGGATGTCCTCCTCCTTGACACTTTCAGCTGGTGATTTGCTGGTGAAGTATTGCCATTTAAAAAAGAAGTAAATTCAGGTGGCAAATTGTACCTATAGGACAATGGTCTGATCAATTCCATTCAGGCTTGATTGTTCATACAGTAGCCCGGATTTTACAGTTTTAATTCTTTATTTTTATGTCTGAAGGTCACCAATAATACAATAATATATTTTAATTTGTTTAAGCAACCTGAATAATGTAATTTGTGTACTCTAAACAAGTAATATTGATATCAGCTTCTTTGAAAATGCACAATTTACCTTTTGGAAATTTAAAAGAAGTAAATCCAAACCACCTAAACTCAGATACACGGTTTTCAAAATTATTTATTTCAATGCAACTGACAAAGTAGTATTTAAGTTACAACATTATTAGTGATTCAATTTTACAATGAAGTCTTAAGTTCCAAATATGAATAAAATCCATGCTTTGCTTCCATATGAAATGAGTGAGAACTCTGTTAATCTTAATTCTACGTTTAATAGCCTTGTTCTTTAAAAAAAACATTCATCACCAGCAGCATGTGTGAATAACTGATTAATCCCAAATATGTTATCAGCAATGACTGATAAACAATATCTTTTATATCTTCCTCCTACTCCTTATGGAAAATGTTTACGTTATATCACTTTTTCTCATAAATTATATTCATCTTCATCTCTCAACTTCTTCACCTCCCTTCTTATTTCCCTTCTCTCCTCGGTTCCTTCCTTTCCTCTCCCTTCACATCTTCTCGTCGCCTTCTCTATCCCACAATGCATTGCGTTCACTCGTTGGATCATGGACCAAAGCGGTAAGCCAAATACCGAGTAGGGCGGACGTTAGCAAACTCTTTTACGCGATATATTTTCACCTCGCAGTCATATTTGTATGTGTATCAGCTCGTCAGATAACGACACATCATCCTCTCAGCTCATTATTCTGCTACGACCTCCACTTTAGGTCCAGAGTAGCGTTAAAGCTAGCGTGGTTCAGGCTAACGTTAGCTAAAAGCTGGCTCGCGATGGAGGGACGCCAGAACACTTAACAATAAGTTAACGTTAAGTTATAAATGAACCTACAAGGTAATGTGTTTAGACTGTTACTACCGTATAGTGAATGGTGCACGGTGCACATGTTAGTAGGCGTAACCGCTAGCTTCGATTGACTTGCGGCGCGAATGCTAACCTACATCATCAACGTTAGCATCATGCTAACTAATCTAACGCGAGCTAAGAGCTGACACAACTAGCTGCATTTATTAAGAGTGTTTGCTGAAATGTGAAAGTAAATACGTTGAGCTTTTTAGCTTATGGTTGTGGCTGCAGACCGCTGAGGCTTTAATATATGCTTTTCTTTTTCATGATATCAGTTCCAAGACAAACTTTGAGTGTGCACTTCTTGCTGTATCCCAACCGCGGTGATGATTTTAACTCCAAAGTAACATTTTCAGCAAAACGCCTGTCACTTTGCAGACAGGCAAGTGCCACTATCGGTCTCGGTGCTTGTTGCACATCCGGACTTAGACCATATTTCTCTGAAAGACAGTTCTAAAGCTGTCTCCAAAAGGGCTAACTTCATTTTACAACAAATGTCACAAATAAATCGCCTATTCATTCGGATTTCACCTTTCCCACATGTCATTTGAATTATGTACCATCGTTAACAAAAGTCATATCAAACGGGTGCCCCTTTGACTGGATGTTGGTATTTCCAAGTGCATGTTATATCATTTTGTAATAATGGCACAACAAGACTCTAAAGCAGTGTTTTGTGTCCTGTCTTTCTCCCAGCAGACAATGATCTTCAAGGAAGTGACGGCTCTGGGAGTTTGGGTGGCCCGGATGTCCGTAGACGAATCCCCATCAAGCTCATTTCCAAGCAGCCCTTAAGGAGCAAACCTCCGCCCCGCACCCAGAGACCCAGCAGCAGGCCGTCTAAAATTGAGGCTGGAGAAAACGGTAGGCACATTCTACAGTAGCTGGAGGGGGGCTTTCACACGTAAACCGCTTGGTTCGGTTAGAACAAACTCCGGCCTGTTCTCCCTGTGAGTACGGTACATCGGCTGATGTGAAAGCTGTCAATCAAACCGAACAATTGAACCGAGATAAGTCTGAACTGTTGGGTCGCATGCCGCTTCAAAGTGGACTCTGGTGCGGTTTGTTTGCCATCGAACCAACCACAGCATGATAGTACGATACACCAACCACACCAACCATAGTATGATAGCAGACATGTCATTTTAACATGATTTAAAAAAAGTTAGACTATTAATACATTCCTGAACTGATCAGTAAAACGCCATAGATATATATAACCCATTCATGCATAATCATTTAACTGTTATACACGTCAGTGCTAGGGCTGGGCGGTATGGCCAAAAATTCATATCACGGTATTTTGTAAGATTCTGGCAGTTTCACGGTATTTTTTATTTTTTTTAAACGAGTAAACACATTGATTCATTAACAGCGCCGGTCAACTAGACAGCGGTGCCGTCAGCGAGCCGTGCATGGCCACAACAACAGCAACATTTATTTTTTACAGTTTAATACTGGGAGCGCAGTGGAGCTACTTAGCTGTCAGGGTAACTTACTTCAGTCATGGTTCAAACTTGTTATTTACACCGCTGAATTGCATGCTGGGTAAAGCTCGCGCACACAAAAACAGGAAGAGACCGATCGGAAGACACCACACAAACAGCTGTTCGCTGCAACTGGCCTTCCCAGCATGCAGTTCTGCGATGTAATTTTGAACCATGACTGAAGTAAGTTACCCTGACAGCTAAGTAGCTCCACTGCGCTCCCAGTATTAAGCTGTTAAAAAATAAATGTTGCGGCCTGCTGTTGTTGCGGATATGCACGGCTCATAGGGGTGGGGGAAAAAATCGATTCAGCATAGTATTGCGATACTCTGCGTGGCGATATTGTATCGATCTTTTATTATATAAATTATAAACTTTTTGGTCCAAAATCAATTGCTTTTTCAGTTCACTAGATGGTGCTGTGTTATTTTCTGGTGAGGTCAGCAGAGGTCCCGGATCAGCGTGATCCGTAGGAAAGAAACAAAAATGGCGACACCGGAGAAATAATTTAGAAATGCGCCGTACATCTTGACTTCCTGTCACTCGTAGCGCCGCTGCTCGCACAGCTGTTGCTCGCACAGCTGTTGCGCGACACACAGGACAACACTCGCGACACGGCGCTGGTCAAAGACATAAAAAAAGCATGAATCAAACTGGCTGCTGGTGCTCTAGCGCTGGAAGCGGCCGCCATTCAGACGCACTTTTTGGTGAAGTCGGTGAAATTCACCGAGCTGTGTGCGCCTACGGATAATATTATGAACCCAGACACGAGGGCGTTTGATGTTCCGGTGTTTTGGGGATTTCCACAACAAGTATAAAGCAGAACTAGTGGTTATTTCCATGGTGGATGGCGTAAATGAAAACTGTTTACACGCACAGAGATAAGCCCCGCCCCCTCTCCGGCGCGACTATGTAGACTGTAATACAAACAGTAATACAAGCAGTTCAGTTTGTCAGGTGCAACATTTATGACATGTTGCTCAGTTTGTCTGCTTGACAATCACATTTTGCTGCAATAAAAATGATTGAAGTGAGATGAACAGACTGAAAACTTTATCTTATTAGATCAAATATGTTGACAAAGTTTTCATTTGGGGACAATTTGCAGTTGGAAAAAAGGGAATAAATTGCAATACTCAACATATCGTAGTATCGAATCGTGACTCAAGTATCGTGATAATATGGAATCGTGGGACCTCTGGTGATTCCCACCCCTAACGACTCACTGACTGCACCGCTGTCTAGTTGACCGGCGTAGAGCAACAACAGTTGTTACAGTATGACGGTATATGAAAAATTCATACCTTATGGAAATCTGAAACCAGTATATGGTTTGAACCGGTATACCGCACAGCCCTAGTCAGTGCTGCTTTCCCCCCTGATTAATACATCAAACGCTGGTAAAACTGCTTTGCTTGAATCAGACTCTGCCCTTTGTCAGTCAGCAGAGTTTGATTTCCCCATGTTGGTCCTGATGATGCAAGATGACAATCGCCAAAACTGTACAATCAACAAGTTACCGTTCAGTCTGTAGAGTGTCAGGTTTACATCTCGGACTCGTTGGTAAAATGGACATGTGAACATGAACCGAACCAGAACTAAAATACTACAATGGATCACTTTTCCCCTCAGTCCGGATCAAATGAACCAGCTACAGGGGTGAAAGCACCCAAAGATAGTGGTGTTGTTGTCTTTCAGTCAGTGATGGGTCAACGTTGGACCTCCTTTCCTCTTTGCCAATGTAGTTCTCTTGTTCTGCCATATGTCAGCTCTGTTTGTTATTGTCTCACTGGGGGTAAATTTGTCTTGCAATGGAGCACAAATGAACACAAACGACAAAGAAGTGTCATCATGATGTGTAGGATATTGTTTGTGTCTGATGTAGTGGAGGCGGCTGTGACTCAGTGGTACCAGGATACATAAATAATAAAAGTTTGAGCAGTTAATGTAATAAGGAACGTTTTAGAAGTCCTTGTTTTACTTGGATTCTCTTAACTGGGGGTCTCAGGACTAGGGTTGGCATAAAGTGTCATTTCTAAAGGAAAATATAAATTGGGATTTGAGTTTCAGTAATACCTGATATTTTGTTGTGTCAATGCTCATAGGAGACACTAAACTAAATGATGTTAATAGATGTGTATCACAGTTCTTCCTTATCGATCTAACCCTTTGATTTCCCTGTCCACTACTCTTTCACTCACTGGTTCATTAGATTAATAAAACAGCATATTAGGCTAGTTCTCTAAATGAAACTGACATCATGCACCCCAGAGGGTGCCAATGAATCACCCATAGGAACCATAATTGACCATAGATTTCAGAACAAAAAATAATCAACAGAAGATCTTGCACAATATAATAGCCATTGTTATATCAAATGTAGTTTTACTTGAACATTGACTTCGCCACCTTTTTATGTGAACGTCCAATTAATGTTGATGTAATTGTGCGCGCTATATTGTGATATCAGCCGAGTTCTCCTGCTCGCTGAGCCGTGCCAGCACTGCCTACATGTACCAGGGTGCATTGCGTGTGAGCTTTTGATGCCCTGAGTCCCCACCGCCCATATCCTCTTGCTTGGCTAATGCAGCTGCAGCATCAGTGACTCTCTGCTGCATTTCTTCAGCCATACAGTCCTGCTCCAATAAATAACAGCTGAATATCAGTCAGTCAAAACACAGCGGAACGTATCCTCCTCATTGTGTGAGCTCAGAGAAATACATTGGAGTTGTTTATATTCTAGAGACATCTGGTCACAACCCATCAAGGTCCTTGGTCACTGCTTTGGAGGCAACTGAATTATGTGTTTATGCATTACATCATTAATAGGCCTCTCTTGTGTGTTACAGATAACTTTGGCTTCAAGCAGGAGGAGAGGTTTGACTGTGGAGCTAAATCTGGTGACGTGTTTGCAACTCAGAGGAGATTCCCCCAGGCCCTGTTTTGGGACTATAAGGTACATCGCCGGTGGGGAGGGACATCAGAAAAGTTTCCCTGATGTCTGGGTTTAATAATTCTCTTCCTAGTTTTTCTCAGATTCAATCTCAAAGATTGAGCAAACCAAAAAGATTTTTTTTTTAATGGTAGTTACCTGTGTTTTTCCTCCATCCCCCCCACCCAACAACAGTTAAATTTGATTGGAGAAAGGGATGACGTACCAATTCACTTTTGTGATAAATGCGGGCTTCCTATCCACCTGTATGGGCGTATGGTATGTATTGTATGTATTGTCGTTGAGCTCTTCTTTCTTTGCATACAGACACATGTTCATGTGTAACTCTTGTTCTCTGCCTCCTCAGATCCCCTGCAAACATGTTTTCTGTTACGAGTGTGCTCTGCTTCATGAGAAGAAAGGAGATAAGATGTGTCCTGGGTGAGATTTCTGGAGACATTTTAACCATTTCAATGTGTTGCGGTGAATTTCGCAATTTTAACGTAATTTACTAGAAGTGCAAGATTTTGAGTGCTGAATCACAACGGAGTGTAGTTGATCTGTGACCATACGGTTCTGCACACATGTTAATGACACGCGCAGATTAACAACCGTTATTATAGTGTCAAATAAAGTTTCAGGAGATCAGGATTAATAGTTTCTACTCACTGATCCCTGATGACGCTAAATCGGTAGCAGAGCTTGTAATGACCGCTAACATATGGAGTTTCTATTGAGTTACATTGTGATGCATTCATGCTCGACTCAGTAAAATGAGTTGAGAGAAGGTCAAATGTAACACATAATGATGTTTTCAAATGTAATATCAAGTTCAGTATGTGGCAATGATTCCAGTTTTGCAAAGGAGATGTTTTAACAGCAATATTAAATAGATATTACAGTTTCTATTATGCCCTGTTTAACTTCCGATAACAAGCGCTTAGCCGCTTATAAAAAGTAAAACACTAACACTGATTTTTTTTGATGGTCTTGTACACCGTAAAGTTCTATTAGCTGTTCCGTTGCACAGCTCTGAATCAGTTGTTGTACAAATGTAGCAGTATTGTGTTTGTAATGCAGCGCCTCGGATGTGTTTCATTCCGGCTCTGAGTCTCTGAACGTTTGTCCCTGTGTTCAGCCTCACCATGTACAACTGCACCGACCCGGTGCAGCGCATCGAGCAGAGCCAGCGCGGCGCCCTCTACATGTGCAGCGTCGTGCCCGGATGCAAGCGCACCTACCTGTCCCAGCGCGACCTGCAGGCCCACGTCAACCACCGCCACGTCCGGGCGGCCAAGTCGTCCGCCGGCCGCCAGGAGCCCGCGCACCTGCCCCCGCAATCCGACGTCCCCGACCGGTTCCGCGTGCCTCCGCCTCACCTGCCCAAGAACCACGTCCACCTGCCCAACCCGCTGCAGCACGGCGGCCACGACCCCTACAGCCAGCCGCCGCCGCCCACGTCCCACGAAGCCCCGCCCCCGACCGCTCTCGGCCCCGAGACATTCCGCATCTCCACGGTGACGACCCGCAAGCACAGCAACCTCATCACCGTGCCCATCCAAGATGACTCTTCCTCTCGGGAAGCGCTCTCTGGCGGCCCGGGCCCCGCCCAGCCGCCCCACCACCACCCGGGGGACTACCCCGGCCAGCCCCCTGTCGTGTCCCACTCTCACCACATGATGGCCCCGCCGCAGCAGCACTTCGGTCCGCCTCCCCCGCCGCCGCCTCCCATCAGCCACCCCATGCAGCACCCGCCCCAGGCCTCCGGGACGCCGCACATGGTGTACAACCAGGCCCCTCCTCCGCCCATGTCCACAGCTCCCCCGCCAATCACGCCACCACCCGGGCACATCATGGGCCAGATGCCTCCCTATATGAACCACCCGCCGCCGGGACCGCCGCCGCAGCACAGCGGCCCGCCGGTCAACGCCCCGCCGCCGCATCACTACAACCCCAACTCCATGCAGCAGTTCCCCGAAGACCAGGGCACCCTCAGTCCCCCGTTCAGCCAGCCAGGAGGGCTCAGTCCTGGGATGTGGCCCGCTCCGAGAGGGCCCCCGCCACCACGAATGCAGGGTCCTCCCCAGGGCCAGATGCCCGGACCGCACCACCCAGATCAGGGCCGCTACCGGCCTTATTATCAGTAAACTGCCAACTGAATGACGAGGCAGCAGCCTTTGTCGTTCTGTTCAACACCACTCGTCTGAATAATGTGATAGTAGACCTCAGGGTTTTAGGACTTTCATTGTGATAAGACCCCCAAAAGTAAATGTGTATACGCTGCACATTTTAATAAAGTGTACTGAACCTCCTGCTGAACAATTGATTTGGAATAGACTTGGAGAGGAGCAGCAAGATCCCTCTTTTCTTTTTCTTTTCTTTTTTTTTTAATAGCGTATGGTAAATATTTCTGTATATATGTCAGCTGAAGTCACACATCTGTACATTGAAAGACGCCAAATATGTCTCAATAAATTTTTAACGGCAGACTCATCTCTGTTTGGTATGAAGACTGAAGGGTCGGCAGCTGGTTTGTTCGCCGTTGAGTTGAGAACTATTCTTTTAACATTTGAAGCTTTCTAAGAAGACATTTGGTTGAAACCAGGGAATAACCAAATGTGATTTACTACATGACATTCTGTGAGTCCCTTGGATATGTATGGTTCCGTCAAAGCTGATGAAGTCATTCTTATGCGTCTTTGTCAGTTTGCTTTCAAGTAAAATCCACACACAACATGTTTCGTACTGTTTTCATTCTGTGTGGTGGAGCAGTCGGGACTTCATGCTTGATGTTTATCAGCTGATACATTATCAGCTGTTTGTCTTCAGGTTCTTTTTAGCGCTTACCAACTTACAATGTTTGTTCAGAAAAAGGTTTCAAACCTCGCTCTGTATCTCAATATCTGAAGTGCGGTGGTTTATTTTAGCCGATAAAAGTTTAGTTTGTGTTTTTAAAAATCTGAAAAATTGTCTTTGAAAAACCTGAGTGAGGACTGGAGTATCTAAGATACCTTTGATTGACACAATGAACACATTAAAACCTTGTTATGCCAAATTCTTTCATATTTCATTTATTCTTGTGTAAAAAGGACACACAAAATACTGTGAACTTCAATAGACATTAATGCAAACATTTAAAAAATAAAACTCACTCACTATACAGAACATATGAGTTTTCTTTATTGTATTGTGGTGTGAAGTTTCCAACAGGACGTCCTGGAGGCGGTTCCTCTCCTACAGTTTGCTTTCTGTTAACTGTCATAACAAAAACTGTCAGTTTTCAATGTTGACACAGTCGTTGCATGCCTAAAAAGGAAATGGACATTACATTATGAATGTAATAAAATGTAGGCTCTGTAAATCTTCCATATGCTTCTAATTATAACAAGGAAGTTAAGCTTTTCATTATAGTGACCTTCATGACCTTTCCTCTGGTGCCAAACCTGAGTCTCAACCTGACCTCTTTATCTCCATGGCTGGTTGTTCCTGTGTCGGCCTTCTTTCTTAACGCGACGCTAGTATTTATAGCGTGATTAGCTTCTCTTACCACCCAGCCTCGTCGTTTGTCCTCCTCGTCTTTGTCTCGCACATGCAGCACGGCGTCATGAAGGGTCGGGAAGAACATGGAGCTCAGAATCTCCTCGTCGAAGAACATACAGCTGTGTAGTTTCTCCAGGATGCACGCTGTCAACACACAGGGGAAACAGTGTTTGTTTAGTATTATTGCTCAGTGTACCTGTGATGTCACTGAATCGAAGATGAGACTCACCATCACAAGAAACGATGTAAACATCCACATCAATACGGATGAGCTCTTTGAGCGCCTGTGGAGAATACAGTGAGTTGTAATTTGGGAAACGCCAGTACAGAATGACATCATGCAGCTGATGAGAGACGCATCCAGTGGCTCTAGAGTTTACGGAGGTTGACGTGTCCTTTGGATCTTTCATGTTGTTAAAGCTGTCATTGCTGTATTAAAAACACTTCCTGCTTGTGCTGCTTCAAGGGAAAAGTGTTTGGATTGTGAAGGCTTTTACTATGAAAGTGCACCAGGAACAGCAGGTAGAACTTAATTAGAAAGAAAAATGAATCGGCAACAATAATTAGCTTTACTTGAATGATAGTTTAAAGGTATAATATGTTACTTTACTACGCCTGTGTTATATATTCTGATGAGTTGTGTCCTTTCATAATCCCAAATGTGTCCAACAATTTTCAAACCCAGACAAATTAGTAATTTGGGTTTGAGGAAAACATTGTTATTTTTTTACTTTTCCAACATTTTATAGACCAAATGTTTAATTGAGAAATATAATCTGTAGATGAATTGATAATAATCATTAGTTGCTGCCCTCGTCTTATTCGTTAAGACTGCCGCTTCTGGGTCTACACAGCAGCACGATGACAACAGCGTTTCAGTTATAATGCAAGTGAGGACGGGTGAAAAAGCAGTCATGACCGGTGGGTGAAAAGATGGAGGTGGAGGTGGAGGTGGAGGCAGCCTCACACCAGCATCTACTGAGCTCCAGTGGGTCGTAGCCTCCCGAATGACTCTGTACCGTTTTGAGTCCCTTCATAGCAGAGATGTCCAGGAAGGACACGGCAGAGAAGTCCAGGATCAGGCTGTGGAGGTCCACTCTGGGAACATTGATGTCGGCTCTCCAGTCCATCCGGAAAGGAAGGCCCCTGAGGTCAGAGGGCTGATCCGGCTCCTCCACATCCATGCGAGACTCATCAGCCGTCTGGCGGAATAACAATAATATGTAGGAAAGTGGGCTCAGATCTTTTTCGGTAAGAACACCTTGAAGCGCTCACTGCTGCAGTAGTTTATTTGAGGTCTCACCTCTGTGACGCCATCCTTTTTCTGCAACAGTTTCTTGATTTTCCTGAGAGCCTTGTTCCTCTTTCTCAAAACCCGAAGTGGGTTAAACCCAATCTGGAACAACAACGTGTTGATTATGTTCATGAGCATTTATTTCTCTGAGAAAAAACAGGAGCAGAGCAGACGTGTCGTACACACAGCTTCTACCAGCTTGTCCCTGAAGAACTCAATGTTGGCGAAGAAGAGAGGCGAGGGTATCCTGAAGATCAGCACTCCCTTGGGTTCGGATATCTGAGAGAGGAAGCGCCGCGGTAAAAAAACAAATGTGATTCATGTCGCAACATGAACTGAAACTATTCAGCAGTGTTCAATATTTTTTATCTGATTTGACATGCTTACATGCATGTAATCTTTGCGATCTTTGTAGAGGTCAGTGCCTGGGATGTTAGCCAAGACGGAACAGCGGGGGCTAAAAAGACATGAAGAGGTTTAAGATTGTCATAAAATATACGAGAGTTGAACGCCTGTCAAATATTTGGCAATAAAGGACATTGTCTTTTGTACTTTAAATACCAGGTCTATCTCGTAAAAACACATGGGGGTGTAATGAAGATGATGCATTAATCTTCTTCATCTAACGAAACCAAACACACGGCAGGACTGACAGCCAACGTGAAGCGTGACACAGTGAAGTTACGCAGAGAGCTGAGACGTTCTGGTGAAAACGTGTCTGATAAGCTTGCCGTCCGGCCTTTCATTTGGTCGTTGCAGAATGCAGACACACCTGAGGGCACTTTACTAGTTTCCTTTTTACTGTCAGGCTGCATATCAAGGAATCAATATCAGCCGTAAATTGTGTCCTTACAATTGAGTCCTGAAGACCACGGTGAGCAGGCTCACCCCTATTCCAACCGCCAGACCAAGATCCAGCCCCAGCAGGGTGGCACCCAGAAATGTTGCCACCCACACCACCTGCAGACAAACACCTGAGGTGAATCATTAACGGAGAACCGTCTGGGCCAAGCAAATAACCACGTAAATACGATACAGCTTGGCTTTGGCAGTGAACTATGAGACAACACCTACACAGTCTGGTTTGTCCCTCCTCCACAAGTACGGGATTTCTCTGAACTGCATCAGCATGCCCTTCAGGTTGACGATGACCAAGGCTCCCAGGACAGACTGGCGTGAGGGTAAATATAAAGGGTATATGTAAGAAGAAAAAACATGAAAATGTATGTTAAACAAGACAATCAAAATGCCATACATATTGGCAAAAGCCGTTACATTACAGAGGTGAGTCTCACCGTGGGGAGCGGCTCCAGCAGGAAGCCAAGTGCCACGGTTACAATCATCGCCATCATGGCTGAGATCAGCCCTGCAATCTGCATTTGTTAAGGTAATGTTTCATTTTAGCATGCCAATGAAATAAAAGAGTTTCATATAAATCACATTGTAACATTGCAGTAAACCTTTTTGGAGACAAAAATAACAGTGTGTCGTGAAGTGGTAAAAGTCTCACCCAACAGTGAGGTTTGTTTTCTGACCTGTGTTTTTCCTCCTGAGCTCTCCTGCAAGGCCGTCCTGGAGAGCGCTGTGCTGGCTGCAAACGACCTGAAGCTCGCACCAAATATGTTGCTCACCCCGAATGCAATGAGCTCCTGGGATGGAAACATTTAAGATAACCTTTTTAATTTGACTTTAATGATTCGGTTTGACCTACTTGTATTCACACAGCACAGGAAAGCTCACATAAATGCAATGTGCAACGTAATTGTATACCTGTATGAGCAGAATTACAAGGAGTCTTATTCTATATATATATATATATATACACATGTAGAGAGAGAGAGAGACTCTAACTCACCTGGTTCCCATCAATGGTGTAATCATGTTTGATAGCGTAGACTTTGGCCACAGAGAAGGCCACAGCAAACCCCACTATGGCTACAGGAAAGGCCTCCACAGCACTCTCCTTGAAGATTTCCATGTTGGGCGCAATGGGAGACTCATATCTGCAAGATAAATTGGGCATTCATAGAAATCTGAACAGTGGTGGACTGTAGCTGAATACATTTCAAGTTAAAAGAGGGAAATATTGCCTACTACACGTCTCTGACAGCTGGGGTTACTAGTTACTTTTCATATTCAGACTTTACATAGAAACATGGAATAAATAGCTGTTTTAAGTAGAGGAGTTCTTCCACCTGGGAAAACCGCAGCCTGCTTGATTTTGACCTATCATCTACTGAAGACGTGTAGAACTTACCCACTAACCATTTCGCCAACAACGTCAACATCATAGCTCGTCTTGAAGTCGAACCCATAGGACACCCCACAAGCTATGACAGTCTGTGTGAGCAGGAAAGACACCAGAGAGACAAACAACTCTTAAATCATGTATCACATAAACCTTTATGCTTGGGAAAATTACTTGTAAAATATATATGATTTGCAGTTAAACTGTACAGGAGGAGTATATTACTTTAAAGGGGACATATCATGCTCATTTTCAGTTTCATACTTAGGCCTACGTATTTTGGGTTTCTACTAGAACATGTTTACATACTTTAATGTTCCCTTTAAGGTTTTCCTCACCATAACAACTTCAATGGGGATGGGAACAGGCAATTTGGCTTTGTATATGTCATTGAGCTCCTTCACGATGAACACCACCGCCATGATCAATATGGACATCACCAGGTCACAGATGTTGGTGGAGGTGATCTGGACAAAGATCTTCTCCAGGGTCTGCGCAAAAGAAGCAAACACTCTTTACTCAGCACTTTTTAGCGTAATAGAAAATGTGTCAGTTTTACAGCACATTTCAGCAAGGCAAAATTCTAACGCAAACCATGTGAGGATGCTACAAAAATCATAAAAAGGCTGTATCATGGAAAGTGTAGTTTTGACACTTTACCAAAACTATGTTGAGATATCTGTGAAACTTTGCCAACATCCTAATACAATGGAGCTGAGTGGAATTTTGTTTGAAGTTTCCACCAGTGGGAAGTTGAGTGAACTGATGTTTAGACACTAATTGGCTAGCTAGCTACCTGGCAGTTTAAGCTAGCTACCTGGTTGTTTAATGTAGCTACCTGGCAGTTTAAGCTAGCTACCTGGTTGTTTAAGCTCGCTACCTGGCTGTTTAAGCTCGCTACCTGGTTGTTTGAGCTAGCTACCTGGTTGTTTGAGCTAGCTACCTGGCAGTTTAAGCTAGCTACCTGGTTGTTTAATGTAGCTACCTGGCAGTTTAAGCTAGCTACCTGGTAGTTTAAGCTCGCTACCTGGTTGTTTAAGCTCGCTACCTGGTTGTTTGAGCTAGCTACCTGGTTGTTTGAGCTAGCTACCTGGCAGTTTAAGCTAGCTACCTGGTTGTTTGAGCTAGCTACCTGGTTGTTTGAGCTAGCTACCTGACAGTTTAAGATAGCTACCTGGTTTTGCTGGTGCTGCTCTTCAAATTATATATATTAATACATATTAAAACATTAGCTTAATTCTCTGCTTCTAAAGGTAGAATTTTATATTTCGTGAAATACTAATACTATTTCTTGTGAAGCAAAATGGAACTACAATCTGCTTCTCGTTTGGCAAAATGGTCACCAGTGAATTATTGCATAGACAATATTAATACATCCTGAACTTACATATATGACAGAGAGAGGACCGCTGATGCCAAGAACGGTCAGCCCTAACACAAACTTGAGCTGGGACACCAGGATGTGGACGGCAGCTGCTGTGGTGAAGCCGGACACCAGCGTGTCGGACAGGTACACAACAATAAAGCCCACCTGCAGAACACCCATTGCCAGCTGCATCGAACAGGAAAAAAATGGGAAGAAGAAGCTTGAAAATTCTACCTAGAACTGTGCTATGCTATGCTATGTTAGTCAGATCTACCTGGAATATCCCCATAAGAAAGGTCATAGAGGAGGCCACCAAGACTCTCTGCTGGTCCTGGGTCAGTCCATCAAAGGCAGTGATGTTGACCGCTGTTCCGTTCTCTGGGACCAGGCGTGTCACCACAGTTCCCACCATCAGGCTCAGGACTGGGAAAGGGCCTGTGAGAAGGTGGGTGTGGAGGGGTGGGGAGCCATATTACACTCGATCTTATCTTCTTGTCAAGATGATAAGATCCATGACTTTTCCCAACAGGCCTTTTATCGTGAGATGTTTATGCTTGATGACAGAAAGCCTGTTTTAAAACTTGGGCACAGTTTATCAAGAAAATAAATAAGGAGACATTGTGATAAATAAAGAGTTGTGTTCCAAAGTGCTACACATTTACTAAAAGATGATGGTTTTCACTTGTTATGGAGAAAAATATATATCTTCTTGTGACTCAGCATTGCATGACATACCTACAGATATGTGTCTTGAAGTACCGAGGAAGAAGTATATTAGCATGGGGAAGAAAGCCGTGTAGAGGCCGTAGCTCGCAGGCAGCGAGGCCATCAGAGAGAAGGCCAGTCCTGAGTGAGACCACAGCAAAACAACACAAGATTTTAATCATCAGATATTTCTGAAATACAAGGAAAAGCTTATTTTTCTGTCCCATAAATTTGAAAATGTAAAGTTCAAAATGGCTGCTCGTTTACTAAAAGAAGCAAAATCAGTGACCAATACTTGTTTTTGAATGTCTGTATTTACAGTTTTTTTCGATTGTTTACACACATTTTCTGGTACTTGACACACAATGACCACAACATGTAACTCATGCACCAACCCCCTGAACCAATTCTGCTAAACTACAAGCACAATTCCTGCTTTACACTCAAATTGCAGTTCTAAAACACACTTTTTTCCAAACACTACACACAATTCTCTGCATTTGAAATCTCGTTTTCACAAGGAACACACTGTCATTCAAAATTCTAAAGTCAATTGCCCTACTATGCACACTGACTCATCACATGGGCAAACACCTGTCACACAGTGTTACAATTAGCAATCAGAGCTTTAGCATAAAAGGGCAACAGGTGAGCTCTTCTGTTTTGGAGCAATGGATGCCAACATTGGAAACAGAGGCAGAGCCAGAGGACTGAGAGTAAGAGGAGGAGGACGGGGAGGACGAGGACGAGGAAGGCCAAGGACCGTAATCTCTGATGATATCCGAGCCACTTTGGTTGACCATGTGGTCAACCATGGTCTAACAATGAGGGAGGCTGGGCAAAGAGTACAGCCAAATTTGAGCAGGTACACTGTAGCATCCATCATCCGGACTTTCCGAAATGAGAATAGGTAAGACATCTACTCTCACTAGAAAATTGCAGTACTGCATATCAATAGAGTACTCAATGAGTACAGTAGTACAGTATTGCCTGTGGACTGTTCTGTAGGACTGTAAAAATAAAGTATGTTTCAAGTATTTGGGAAATGTATTCCTACACAGTATTTACAGTATTTTACTATTTGTATTGCAGAACTGAAAGATTACCAACACAAGGTGGTCGGGAACGTCTTCTGTCTCCTGAACAGGAAACTGAAATCATGAACATGGTCCTAGAAAATAACGGCATAACATTACGGCAAATACAAAGAAAAATAAGAGAAAACAATGAGATATTTCAAAATATTGATAGGGTAAGCTTATCAACACTGGGCCGTGTCTTGCGCAGAAATAATTTGAGGATGAAGCAGGTCTACAGGGTGCCATTTGAACGCAATTCAGAAAGAGTCAAAGAATTGCGATATAACTATGTGCAAGTAAGTCCTATACAATCCCACAATTGATGCATGCTCTCAACACATACATTATACATATTTCAGTATTGTAATCATAATGATTGTGCTTCACAATAGTGACCACTCCATGTCTGTTTCAGAGAGTCCTTGAGCTAGAGGTGGCTGAAGTGGAGCACCAGTTCATCTTCATTGATGAAGTTGGATTCAACCTCACAAAAAGACGAAGGAGGGGAAGGAATATCATCGGCCAGCGTGCCATTGTTGAAGTCCCTGGCCAGCGCGGAGGGAACATCACAATGTGTGCAGCGATTACCCACCATGGCGTCATCCATCACCATGCTACCCTTGGCCCCTACAACACTGCCCATCTGATCAGATTCCTGGACACCCTACACAACACACTCATTCCACCAGATCAGATAGACGGCCCAGAGCAGCTCAGGTACGTTGTCATTTGGGACAACGTAAGTTTCCACCGGGCTGCTCTGGTTCGTAACTGGTTCACTGCCCACCCACGCTTTTTAGTTGTTTATCTCCCTCCATATTCTCCATTCCTCAATCCTATTGAGGAATTCTTTTCTGCCTGGAGATGGAAAGTGTATGACCGAAATCCACAAACGCGTGTACCCCTTCTCCGAGCTATGGAAGACGCATGTGGAGATATAGCAGTTGATGCTTTTCATGGCTGGATTGGACATGCTAAGCGATATTTCCCCCGCTGCTTGGCCAGGGAAACCATTGCTTGTGATGTGGATGAGGTGCTGTGGCCAGACCGAAACAGAAGAGAGGATGCAGCATAGTTTTTTTTACTGTAACTGTATACAGTAAATTCCTGTTTTGTATGTAGACCACTGTATGTGCAACTTTGTGTTGTTTGGGATGTACACTGTGTACATTGTTTTTGTGGGGAAAATAAAATATATTTGTTACCTTGTATTTGTGTGTTCTGAGTATAAAAACAATATTCTAAAATATTTTACAACACACTTATGTATGTACTGTCTGTAGTAAGTGTAACACTGAAAAAAAGAAAAGGCCTAAGTCATCATGATGAATGGAGAAGAAGTGTTTTCCATTCATCATAGTGTTTTACATTGAGCACATCAGTGTTCAACTGGTTCTTATAAATGTCTATTCATATGATGGTTTGTGTGTGTCATTTGAAAACAAAATACCATTTTGAGAAGAAATAACATTGTTTTGAATGTAAAGTTTCATTTTGCAGGAGCATTGAGGGGTTTTGCCCATTGTGTGTGTTTTTTGATTTGTGTGTAGAGTTTTGAGAGTATGAGGCATGCTTTCAGAAAATGTGTGTAAACAATCGAAAAAAACTGTAAATCAGATTGATCCATTTGGTGCCGGCCATATCCTGTATATCAGAAGTGGATGTAATCACAGTGACTTCAGCCATTAGTTTGTAGGCTGCTGTTTTAAAGCCTTGAGTTTTGGCCATCTTGTTTATTTGCAATCAGGAGAGACACGAGAGGGTGGAGCTAAGTGCAACCGAATGCTGAATAAGACATTTTTAGTTCACCAAATTGTTACGCTTACTTATCTATTCCATGCATCTGTTCTTGCACTACTTATGCTACTGCGACTCTTTAATTTCCCTGTGTGGGAGCATAAAGTTTGATCTTATCTTAAGCCTAATCTCTCAGATGCGTCAATGATTTTATAGGCGGAAATATCTGGTTAACGATTACTTAAACGGGTAAAAGAATCTGAACACAAAATTCATACTTACAACTTACATTCATTTGCAATCTACATCCTGAGGCAATATTGTGTGAGAATGTTCATACGGTACAGCAAAAGTAAGGCTGCAGGTCTAGATGATAGATGCACGTATACGTTAGCGGTCAATGTTTTTTTCTAAAGCAAGCATTCGCCATAATTATTTCCCTGAAGTTGGCCAAATGGTTTTGGTTTCTCTGAATGCACCAACAATGCTACTGCCGGACTCTGCGGCCACAGACTGCAGCTCCCTCCGTCTCGCTGCTCACCTTGCATGATGGCCACCAGTCCAGTGCTGATCCCAGACACCACATCGCCCAGCAGCCACTCTCTGACTCTGTAGATCCTCATCCAGCCGATGACGGGCAGAAGAGAGAGCGCCGCATTCTTGGCACGTTTCGAATCACAGCTGGATTTGACAGATGTAATAAATAAAAAAGCTCTTGCACTTTGTTTACTAAAGTTTGCCAAACACACCAAACCCTCGGTCACAGACACTTAATTTGCAGGAGATTAAAAAGAAAGATTAAGTCAGACCAAAGACGGTGATCTGAATCTCAAAATAATTGGGGTTCTCTTACGTCAGATACTCTCTCAGATGGTCCAGGATGTTTTTGCGCAGCCGGTAGACTTTCTCATGATCTTCAGCCAAGCTGTCCTCTGAGTACACGGGTCTGGCCACTGCATATTGTTTCCTCAACATCACCATCCTCACACCTCAGGCGCCCGAGGAATGCCGGTCTAATGTGAAAGGTCCTGTAGGAAAGATCTCTGAGAGAACCTTTGGCACGTTGCTTTCCTGTAGCGGTGCTGTGGGGTTAGTGTATCTAATCTGAGCTCAATCTCACCACTGGTTGCTTTTGTCTTGGCTGCGTTCAATCATTAACACAGATGTATGATTCATTGTGTTGATACGAGACACCTTCAAGCTGAGGTTATGGATGACAGGTGTCCCAACATATTGACAATTGAAGAACGTCCAGTGCCTTTTTTGTTTTGTTTCAATGAGCAGTTTTAGTTTGAACGCTTCATTTTCTTTGCATTAGAAATCTGTCTTCAAAATGACCCAAGACTGAAAATTCAATAATCACAACTTCGAAACTTTGCTTTTCATTCAAAGATCACGTAGAATCCACAGTCAATGGAGAACAATTATTTTGCTAAGGTCAAATGAAAAGGGACACGCCAGATTGTTTACCAAAACTTCATCTAAAAAACGAAGATACTTGGGTGAACGTGGGAAAATCAATTAAAGTGCAACAGTTGCACAGATTTTCAGTGTCATATTGGACCGTATTGTTCATATTGGTGAAGCAGTACATTTAAGAATATCTAAGAGCATTTAAGAGTATTGAACACCACCATTTTTTGGGGAGGCAACATTTTTCAATTGCAAAGCTGGCGGCCAACACAACGCGTGGACGCCACGGTGGTGACGTCACTGCGTCATTTAAGGTCGACTTTATCGACGCCTCACAAGGTTTGTCAGAAGGTGTCGGGCCAAAGAGAATATTGCTTGGCGGGTGCCATATAACTTTTATTTCATCACGCTCTTTTCAGTCAAGATGAACATTTGGAAGAACCTTTGAAAGACTCTGAGATTATTATCAAACCTGCTGACAAGGAGGGTGCAAGATAAGGCCGACCAGCAATTAAGTGATGAACATTTTTATAGAAAACTGAAGACTAACCCGATCCTAGACTTCCAAAAAAAAAACACAGGCCAAGCTCCTAAATGGAATTGGATCTCTATGAACATGATGATCCATAAAAGTTTGGTTGAATCCAAAGGTCGACCTATTGTAGCCATTATCTAACCATGGTGATCATTTTCATGTTCAGATGCTTCCATCATCTATTAAGGCTTCTACTGATTTAATAAACAACATATCAATATTAAAAGAGTTATCTAATGATATTCTGTGGAAAGCCTCAGCACTAATATCTCTCATGACAAAGGACTCGAGGCCCGTGAGTATGACTTTAGAGACTGCGCTGAGGAAGCACTCCCACCAGTGAATTTATGCTGCTATGCTCGTTAAACTGCACGACTTCTCCTTTATCGGAGATTGTTTCCTTCAATACAAAGGAACACTGTTGCTCCTGAATGTGCTAATTTATTTGTAGTTTTTTTTAACCCAGTTATGTTTTTTATACTAACAGAAATAGAATCATAGAACCCTTAAATGGTTCAGATACCTAGATGACATCTTTTGCATTTTTCAAGGGACGTGCATTGAGCGGAATGATTTTGTCAATCTCCTCAATAGTATAAATCCTGACCTTAAATTCTCAGTGCAATATGATCATAAACGGGTCTTTTTTTGGATAGGTGGATTAAACTATGTAATGGCATCCTCATCACTACCTAATATCAACAAGAAACTGATGGAAACAGCAGTGCTCAACCCAGGGCTCTGGCATATGGTTTATAGAGATATGCCAAAGGGAGATTTTTTTGGATTGACACTTTAGATACACTTCAGCCGATGGGCCTCAATGAGGATTTTGTTATAGTGAGTGTTATACTGTAATTCTGATATAGGTGTTATGCTGTAATCCAAATTATTTAATGTAGAATCTGGGCTCTATGTTTCATGACGACCCCTGCCTGGTACCCCTTCATAGCCCCTTGTTCATCACATGTTTAATTCTTGTTTTGACATGTTTATTCTCTTATAGATCTGAGGATCTTTGATTAACGAAGCCTGATCCCTCTCAAAGCCCCACGTACGAAATGATATGATAATACTATAGGGTGCTCCGTGATTGTATATATATTTTGTCTGTATACACTGTGCTCCAACCCGCCCTTTGTTTTGTGTTGTGTACGTGTGGAATCTACTTGTAAACCTCTCAGTACTCCATGTAGCACTATAAAGCTGTAGTTACCAGGAGGCGGAGCCTCTCACCAGGGTGTGCACAGGTCTCCTTCATGCAGTGATTTGTTTGTTTTTACACCTATAGAAAATAACCTCATAAGGGTTAACACCACTACTGCAATAGTGCAACACGATAGGATAATTAAATGTGGACTCCTAAATATTAGATCTTTGTCTTCTAAAGCTGTATTAGTAAATGAATTAATATCAGACAATCATATTGATGTGTTCTGTCTTACTGAAACCTGGCTTAGACATGAGGAATATGTCAGCCTAAATGAATCTACTCCTCCAAGTCATGTTAATATGCACATTTCTTGAGACACCGGCCGAGGAGGTGGAGTAGCTGCCATCTTTGACTCGGGTCTGTTGATGGGTCCTAAACCTGGATTGAACTGCAACTCATTTGAAAGCCTCGTTCTTAGTCTTTCACATCCAACCTGGAAAACAGTACAGCTGATTCTGTTTGTGGTGGTGTACCGGGCACCAGGTATGTACTCAGAATTTATATCTGAATTTTCAGAGTTTTTGTCAAGTTTGGTCCTTAAGACTGATAAGGTTATTATTGTAGGTGATTTTAATATTCATGTGGATGTTAGCAATGATAGCCTTAGTGTTGCATTTAGCTTATTGTTGGATTCGATTGGCTTCTGTCAGAGAGTACAGGAACCGACTCACTGCTTTAACCACACCCTCGACCTTGTTCTTACATATGGCATTGATGTGGAGCATTTAGTAGTGTTTACACAGAACCCTCTTTTATCAGACCATTGCCTTATAACTTTTGAGTTTATACTACCGGATTGCACAGCGTTAGGCAAGAGTTTTTACACCAGATGTCTAACTGACAGTGCTTTAAGGAATATTATCAGAAAACACTCCATAAACTTTCACTATTATGCCGATGATACTCAACTATATTTGTCAATCAAGCCAGATGAAATCCACCAGGTCGCTAAGCTTCAAGCGTGTCTTAAAGACATCAAGACCTGGATGACTTGCAACTTCCTGCTGCTGAACTCTGACAAGACTGAAGTCATTCTACTCGGCCCAGAACACCTCAGAAATCAATTATCTGACGATATGGTTTCTCTGGATGGCATCGCTCTGGCATCCACCACCACCGTAAGGAATCTCTGAGTTATTTGTGACCAGGACCTATCCTTTGGCTCCCATGTGAAACAGATCTCAAGGACTGCTTTTTTTCACCTACGGAACATCTCAAAGATCCAGCACATCCTGTCTCAAAGCGATGCAGAAACATTGATCCACGCATTTGTTACTTCAAGACTGGATTACTGTAACTCCGTATTATCAGGCTGCTCCGGAAAGTCCCTTGGGTCTCTCCAGCTGATCCAGAATGCTGCAGCTCGTGTACTAACAAGGACTCGGAAGAGAGATCACATTACTCCTGTACTAGCTGCTCTCCACTGGCTTCCTGTAAGATCGAGAATCATATTTAAAATCCTTCTCCTCACCTATAAAGCCTTAACTGGTGATGCACCATCATATCTTAAAGAGCTCATAGTGCCATATTATCCCACTAGAGCGTTACGCTCATTGAATGCAGGGTTACTTGTGGTTCCCAGAGTCTTAAAAAGTAGGTTGGGGGCTAGAGCTTTCAGTTATCGGCTCCTCTTCTGTGGAATCAGCTTCCACTTTCAGTCCGGGGGGCAGGCACGGTCACCTCATTTAAGAGTAGACTTAAGACTTTCCTCTTTGATAGCGCTTATAGTTAGGGCTGTTTCAGGCTTATAGTTAGGGCTGGCTCAGGTTTGCCCTGGTCCAGCCTCTAGATATGCTGCTATAGGCCTAGACTGCTGGGGGACATCTTAGGATACACTGAGCTCCTCTTCTCTTCCTCTTTCGCTCCTCTTCTCTTCCTCTTTCACTCCTCCTCTCCTCTTCTTTCTCTCCATCTGGATAAACTATTGTCTCTTCAATGCACATTACTAACTCTACTTTCTTTTTCCATGGATTCATGGCTGCCTGGAACCGGTCCTTCCCCGGGTCCTGCCCCGGGTCCTGCCCCCGGTCCTGCCCCCTGCCATAGATTCATGGCTGCCTGGAACCGGTCCTGCCTGCTTCCATGGCCCTGCTGATGGAACCGGCCTGGAACCGGTCCTGCCTGCTGCCATGGCCCTGCTGATGGAACCGGCCTGGAACTGGTCCTGCCTGCTGCCATGGCCCTGCTGATGGAGCCGGCCTGGAACCGGTCCTGTCTGCTGCCATGGCCCTGCTGATGCCCCCCTCCCTCCTCTCTACCTCCTTCTGCTTCATGGATCGTGGATTATTTGGATCATGGACCATGCCTACTACTCATTATATGAATAATTTCTGTCATATTCATTGAATGTGCTGTAACTACGCTATTCATTCTGGCCACATGACATCTATTGCTTCTGTCTATCCGGGGAGAGGGATCCTCCTCTGTTGCTCTCCCTCAGGTTTCTTCCCTTTTTTCCCTGTGAAATGGTTTTACTATCTTTTTAGGGGAGTTTTTCCTGATCCGATGTGAGGTCCCGGGACAGGGATGTTATGTGTACAGATTGTAAAGCTCTCCGAGGCAAACTTGTATTTGTGATGTTGGGCTATATAAAATAAACTGAATTGAAATTGAATTGAACCTGCCATTCCAGTTGAACCCTGTGTGCTCTGATGAAAGTCATTGAGACCGAAAGCTAAAAATAAAGTGTTCTTTGCATATATTGAAGTGTGTGGATGTGTATCCTACCTGTTTGATCTGTTTTGATACTTCCAGCACCGTATTTAAGATGAAGCCGGGTGAAGCGGTGGTTATCCTGCATAACGCTCTGATTTTGAAATGACTGTGATGAATCCACGATCAAGACTTTCCTCATGAAGGGGTCCAGCAACCTTTACCTTAGATCAATTATACAGACAGGAGGTGTTATGATGTTGTTCTACGGGCTTGATGTCCCTGTGGTTCTCTGGTTAAACAACTACAGAGCAAACTGATGTTTGATCCAGAGACCGTGAAGACATGGCCTCAACATCACGTGATGAAGCAAGAATCCCATTGAAGCTCCTTTGTTTGTCAGTTTTTCTCTATAACATATAACACACATGCTACTCATCAGGCCATAACAAAACATATTTTCTTATTCAACTTCTTAGTATGTCTGATTGTCAATCTGATCTAACCACACCCACACAGTCCTGATGAGTTTATACTGTTATTTAAACAATACCAAAAAAATTCCAAATTTGAAGCTCGCTTTTGAGTCATGAACGTATGATGTCATGGAGAAACAATTCAAAGTAAGCTCTCAGAGGCAAAATAAATAAATACACAGAAACGTTGAATGCCATCATTTAGAGTGATGAAATATTTATTTCCATCTTTCAGCCAATGCACATTCAGCCTTTTTCACATTGCTTTAGAGAACAGTATGCCGGGATTTATTCTCATTATAATGAAAATATAACTATACAACATGTCAAATATATTGCACCTACATTTCCTACAAATCCACTATATACAGTATAAAAAACATCAATACCATGGAATTTCTTACATTACAGTAAATACTGTATATGTAAACTCAGATTGTCAGATGTATAAAAACAGTATCTCGTTATGCACTACATCAGTGTATTGCAGCCTACAGCATGATCTGTAAAACATGAACTCTTTTTGTCTTTTTTTGTGGTTTATTCGTGGTATTTTTTCAGAAATCATCATCTTCTCATTCAGAAGTTAGAACCTGGTTTCTGGATCTGGAGCCTGTGGGTGAAGAAGGCACCACATTTTTTCTTATACCACTTTTAAGAAATAATATTTCTGGTTATAAAGATGTCTGACATTTTGTAGTTTTTGTCCCACAAAAAGTAATAAATATATTAGAAATAAATAAGAATGAATTACAAATAGCAGGAAGTATAGGACATGATACGTACACTTCTGTCTCTGCTCCTCAAGCTGCCTTCAGGGTGATGAACCGTGACCGTTGTTATAATCTGCAGAGCAACATGAAGCGTTTATTATTCTGTACATATCTGCAGCACTGAAGGCTATTCCGTAGATGTATATATATATATATATATATATATATATATATATATATAGTGTCATGCTTTGTTTGTCAAAGTGAAAACACGTCTTCCTTACCCTGTCATTGTCAGATTTCTTTTCTTCGGTCTCTGGGTGTTTCTCCAGGATGTGCAGCATGGCGTCGTGCACAGTGAGGAAGAACATTGACGGCTGAACTTCGTCGTCAAAGAAGCAACAGTCATGCAGCTTTTCCAGGATGTAAGCTGCAGGAAGAAGAGGTTAGTCAAAAGCACTTCGGTCAGAGTTATACGCATTAAAAGCAATCATTTATTCTGGTTGTTTGGGTGTCTCCATTATGCTCATATAGTAAAAATCAGTTGGAAGTGACAAAAGCAACTTTTTACTTTAAATACTGTAGTGTTTACTCACGATCACAAGCCACAATGTAAATCTCAACTTCGACCCGGATCAGCTCTTTCAGCATCTGTAGAAATGAAAAGACTCATATTAGATTGAATGAGAAGAATCAGATTAAATGAAAATAAAAATAATAGATTCAATGAGAATAAATATACTAGAAATAGATAGAAACTAAACAAATTCTAATTCAAAAGAAAATAGCCTAGTGTATGAAATAACTGCTTCTGTTGCTGCCGCGAACGAACGTCTCACCGTTTTCAGTCCCTTCAGAGCGGAGATGTCCAGGAAGGAGACGGCGGCAAAGTCCAGGACCAGGCTGTGGACGTCCACTCTGGGAACGCTGATGTTGGCGGGAAGCTCGGCGCTCCAGTCGATCCGGACCGGGAGGTCCTTGAAGTCAGTGGGCAGGTCCAGCTCCTCCATGTTGCTCTTATCCTCTGACTCCTTGATGGGTCCATGTGAGGTGTTCATGAAGCCTTTCTGCAATGGTATCAAACACTGTTTGGACATTTGCTCTCTTGTCTTCGGTTCACACAGAGCTGCGGCACATCATAGTATATGATGTCTGAAAGGCAAAGGAATGCAAGGAGGACAAGCCACTTCCTGTTGCAGGACTAGCAGCATTGCAACCTTCTCCATTGAGTCAAATAATCTACTTCTTGTAATTAGTGAATCATGCAGCATTAGCTCTACTATTTGTAGTCACTTTGTAACAGATAGGATTACTTTATTATTTTACCCAAACATGATTTCAGATCACACGTCGTTAGAATATGTCTTGCCCGAAGTGAGTGAGATATCGTGTTGCTCAAAAGGGCTTTCTTAGATACACCAGTACAGATTTTTCCTCACTAGTTCAAGGTACAAACTACAATTCAGCTAGAAGTCATTAATGGCTTGGACTCCTCCAAGACCTGGGATATCCCAGCTGTGGTTCTTTTGGTTTGGCCTCAGCAAACACAATCTATCCACCTGTTTTCGTACAAAGTTTCAATTCCCACAAAAGAAAATGAAGTTAAAACCTGAAATTTGGTGAAAAAAACAATAACAAAAATGCTAAAAGGTTTTTATGCTTGGCTGAGGTGGAATAGTTGGTGTATTGTTTCAACAAAATGCACTGGGAACAGACTGGAAACGTGTGACTTAAATTAAACTTGACTTGTGACTGATGGGAGCTCAGGACTACTGGTGGGTGTGTCGACACCGTCTTTATCTGTCTCCGACCTCCTGAGGCCAAACGTGGGAGCAAACCAGGTTGCAGTGAACATTTGACTTTTTGGGGTATATAACTGTACTATGATACATTTTACTTTTATAGACTCAGCTTTTATACCCTAACAGACACAATCATAACCTGCATGTTGTATAAGCTGTGTCATAGTCGTAAACCAAACACAACAAACCGTCATCACATCCTATCACATTCACACATTTACTTGCGTGGAGGTGAACTTTGCACCATCTGCCGAGCAAACGCTATCGCAGTCCAAATAGTTTAAACTAAAGTTTCAGCATTAATATGTTAATAAATATATTTTGTGTGTATTTCTCCACTGCTCATTGGAATCGATGTCAAACCAGAACAAGAAGGAACAACAATAACGGCATAAAAAAAGAGTGAAAGGGTTTTGCTGTTTGTTATCACGGAACACGGTCAAAGTCATTACTCACTGAAGTCCACTGAAGGTCTCCCTTCTTTAGAAGTTTCCGGATCACCCTCAGTGCTTTGTTTCTCTTTCTCAACACTCTGAGCGGGTTAAAGCCAACCTGGAAACACATTGGTGGGTATGAGATGCTGTGTTGCAAACTGAATTAGCTCATAACTTTCCAGGACAGTCTGACAGGTGTAATTAAAAAGGGAGACCAGCTCCTCTAAGTTAAGATAAAAATGAATGCCGTTTAAAAGCCCAGAAAACTTGCTTGCAGACATAGCGTTAAAACCACATTCAATAAAGTTGACTTGTCGCTTTTGTACTCACAGCTTCCACCAGCTTGCTCCTGAAGAACTCAATGTTGGCAAAGAAGATTGGTGATGGTATCCTGAAGATCTTCACTCCCTCTGGCTCATATATCTGGAGAGGGTAATGACTTTTAGACCCAAATTATAACCCAAACCACGGTACAGTCTCTTGACTGTAAAATGCACAGGCATGGTTCTTATCAACGCTCTGGTTCCCAGAAAAATTACAAGACATTTTTAGGACATCCTTCCTCTTGCTCACTCCAAATGAATGCAAATATAATAAAATCAATCATCAATCTGTTCCCTTGACCAGGTGGTATCTAGAGTTGATTAGAACCAATTTACTCAACCCACCAAAAATGTGTTTGCAACATAATGTAACAACTGTAATGTGAGAACTGTAATGTAACAACATAATGTAACAACCGTAATGTAACAACCGTACTGTAACAACCGTAATGTAACAACATAATGTAACAACTGTAATGTAACAACTGTAATGTAACAACATAATGTAACAACATAATGTAACAACTGTAATGTAAGAACTGTAATGTAACAACATAATGTAACAACCGTAATGTAACAACCGTAATGTAACAACCGTAATGTAACAACCGTAATTTAACAACATAATGTAACAACATAATGTAAGAACTGTAATGTAAGAACTGTAATGTAACAACATAATGTAACAACCATAAGGTAACAACCGTAATGTAACAACCGTAATGTAACAACCGTACTGTAACAACCGTAATGTAACAACATAATGTAACAACCGTAATGTAACAACCATAATGTAACAACATAATGTAACAACTGTAATGTAACAACATAATGTAACAACATAATGTAACAACCGTAATGTAACAACCATAATGTAACAACACAATCTAACAACCGTAATGTAACAACCATAATGTAACAACTGTAATGTAACAACATAATGTAACAACCGTAATGTAACAACATAATGTAACAACATAATGTAACAACCGTAATGTAATAACATAATGTAACAACATAATGTAACAACCATAATGTAACAACTGTAATCTAACAACCGTAATGTAACAAACCCAACAAAACAGCCTTAACGCAGCAGCGCAATTAAATAACAATGCACACTTTCTTACATAACATTACGTAATAATGTTTCACACGGGACATGAACCAACCCCCATTATTATACCACGTATCTTTCAACGAATGCATATAGGTCCACATTCAACATGACTTGTTTGCTGAAACATATATACGGCCAACATTGTTTCAGATGTTGGTGACTGGGCAGATATCGGAAAGCCTTTGGGGCATCATTGAATTCAAGCTGCCACTTAACGTAAAAACCCGAAAGACTCTCTAGAGCCGGTGTTTAGGTTTGTCCTCTCTTGTTCCTATCTACATACGTAGGAAGCCGCTCCACTACAAAGAGTGGAGCGGCTTCCTATGTAGATAGAAATGGCTCATTCTCAGCTAACAGAAACACATACATTCTTAGTTTCAGATGATTATAAACTAATGAAAACATATGAATGAATATAACATTCCAGTTATGTGCCAAAAAAATCCTCCAAATCCTACACACTGCTCCTTTAAAGGAGAGTGGGATGAGAAGACTGCTACCACTGTCATATTTGTTCATTAAATGTGTAGCATTTAGCAGCTGGCTAGCTTAGCTTTGCACAAAGACTGAAAACGATGGGAAGCTTATCTGACTGTCAAAAACAAAATAGCCTACTAGCTCTTCTAAAGATCACTAATACACATAACATATATTGTATTTTTTATTTTAACCCTTGGACAGAGTTAAGCTAGCTCACTTCATGCTAAGCTTAGCTAGGGTGACCAGACGTCCTCTTTTTCCCGGACATGTCCTCTTTTCGAGACCTAAAAAAAGCGTCCGGCAGGGATTCCAAAAACGACCCCGAACACACACACACACACACACTTACATCAACAAAATCCTTTCTGTCTTTGTAGATATCAGTTCCTTTGATGTTGGCCAACACACTGCAGCGAGGGCTGAAAAAAACACACAAAGAAAAGATGTAAACTGCTCAGGAAACTAGATTTCTGTTCAGAAATTAGATTGATCAAGTAGATACTTACAACTGAGCCCTGAGGACAACACTGATCAGCTCCACACCAAGGCCTGCAGCCAATCCGAGATCCAGCCCCAGCAAGATGGCTGCAATACAGGTACCTAACCACACCACCTGGATGTAGATGATGGTAAGAAAAAGAGGCAATAATAAAAAGGCAATAATAAACATTCAAATGCAAAGATGTTTGGCTTTTAAAACTGTCTTTGGTGAGTGAATGTGTGAGAACGTACACAGTCTGGTTTGTCCCTCCTCCACAAGTACGGGACTTCTCTGAACTGCATCAGCATGCCCTTCAGGTTGACGATGACCACAGCACCGAGCACAGACTGGTAAAATAAGGGGTCAAAGGTCAGATTTCAGCCAGTCCAGACTCCAAAGACTTCACTTGCATGTTGGCAGAGCGAGGAAGATCTGAGGTTTACCTTCGGGAGCGGCTCCAGTAGGAATCCAATGGCCAGCGTGACGATCATCACTATGAGAGCTGACAGTAAACCAGCCACCTGAGGAAGGGCAGATCAGGAATGTGAAACTACAGATACTTGCTTCCCTGTGCTGCAACATGTTGGTCTCAGTTGGTTATACCGCCAAATAAAAGTCTCTTTTATTCCACGAACCTGATATAAACCACATGAGATTATTAGTAGAGGGCTATCTTTTCCCCGCCAAACACTAGAGGTCATTGTTGATTAGCACTTTTATTGGTCCCTCACTGTGACTTGACTGAATTGTCTGTACTCTGGTCCCAAGAATAACCTTTTAAGGTCTTGCACAATACAATATGTACATAGCCTATTGTCCGTTTGCTGATACCAAGTAAAATTGGAAGATTTTTTGTGTTTGTGTTCAGGGTTTATAGAGTCATCATTTGTGCACAGGCCTACAAATATCACCAGCCAAAGGATAACAAATTAGATTAGGGTCAGGGGGTCAACGCTGAGGTTGGGCTCAGGATAAATGAAGGCTTAGATTAAGGTAAAAAAGCATTTGGAGGTAGTTTACCTGAGTCTTACCACCTGTGCTCTCCTGCACAGCGGTCCTGGAGAGGGCTGTACTCGCAGCAAAAGACTTGAAGGAAGCTCCGAAGATGTTGCTGGCTCCAAAAGCGATCAACTCCTACAGAACATTACATTACATTTCATTTAGCTGACGCTTTTATCCAAAGCGACTTACATTTTTGCTCTATACACCGTAGACACAGCAACGGGGAACAATTAGGGGTTAAGTGTCTTGCTCAGGGACACTTCAACATGTGAGCTATGGGGGGACTGGGGATCGAAACCGGCTACCTTGTGGTTGCGGGACGACCACTCATCCCCCTGAGCTAAAACACGTCTTGTCATTTGAATCCTGATTGAACCTTTTTACTTTGCGCTCTTACTTTTACTTTGCATGCTTTCGCGCTATCGCATACCTGGTTTCCGTCTATGGTGTAATCGTGTTTTACGGAATAGACTTTTGCCACGGAGAAGGCAACAGCGAAACCCACGATGGCCATGGGAAAGGCTTCCACCGCTGTCTCCTGGAAGATGTGCAGGTTTGGAGCGATCGGAGGCTCGTACCTGAGAACAGATGTAAGTCTGTTGTGCTGACATGTTTCTGTAGTAGTCAACGAAGAAACTTCAATTTCAATTCCACCTCAGATAACACAGTTCACAAACATGTCCCACCAACACTGGTGGGTGTAGCCTTTCACATACATGTACGTATGTGCATATCTGTTTTTCTACACCCTCATTATCTTGAAACAGTGAGTGTCATGGTCCATGAATTTGTCGGCTCTGACAGATAGTGAGAGACTCAGAAACAAATGTGTATCTGAACGTCTACTTGAAGCAGCTGCATTGAGCCCGAACGGCTGTTTGAGACTCTCAAGTAAAAGTAATCTAAGAAGCTTAAAAACACAATTGCAGTACAAATGTCTGAGATGCCTGCACCTCAATAAAATGGAGGTGAATATGGCGTCATTTCTTATGTAGAAGAATTACGTTTTAAAGCCTGAAATGTAATTCTTCTTTGTCGACTGTCATTCACATGGCTGCAGCTGCGGCACCAAAAATATAAAAAGTAAAAAGAAAAATGATCTTGATATTGGCATGAGAGATAACATCAGAAGCATCTCGGTCCGGGTCTATCCTGTTGTCTAGTGGTGGCCTGGCCTTCATGTTGAATGACCCCTGATGGCTTATTGCTGTGCACGCAACATACAACACCCCTTGCTTTTAGCTGAAATGTCTCACCCTTTTGGAATATGGCCAACAACGTCAATGCCGTATCTTGTCTTGAAGTCAAACCCGTATGAAACTCCACACGCAATGACAGTCTGGAGGAGAGAAGACACGAGGCGTTAGGGCCTGACCCATTGGATTCATGAGAGATCTCTATTAACGCCCGGTGCTGTGAGCCGTTTCCTAGAAACTGACACGAACGCTGTCATAAATGATCTCATAAAGCCGATTAATGATTGCTACAGACGGCACTCTTCAGGCTGTTGAGAAATATATATAAAAGGATCCCGTCGCTCACCATGATGACCTCTATGGGGATGGGCACCGGCAGCTTGGATTTGAATCGATCGTTCAGCTCCTTCACGACGAACACCACCACCATGATGACCAGGGAGATCACCACGTCACACACGTTGGTGGAGGTGATGTTATTGAAGATGATCTCCAGGGTCTGAAAGAAACCACAAAAAACAACAACTAAAAAAGTCTAACAGATGAATGTGAGATGCGATGAACAGCGAGGAGGCTGCTCCGTACTCACATATATGAGCGAGAGAGGACCGCTGATGCCGGGGACGACCAGGCCCAACACAAACTTGAGCTGGGACACCAGGATGTGGACGGCGGCGGCCGTGGTGAAGCCGGACACCAGCGTGTCGGACAGGTACATCACAACGAAGCCCACCTGCAGAAGGCCCATCCCCAGCTGGAGCAGACACAGAGGTGGTGGTGGTGAAAATGATGATAACTTCAGAGGTCAGAGGACGTGGGAGGAGACACAGATGAATGTGTGTTTCACCTGCATGATGCCGGCGAGGAAGCTCACAGAAGAAGCCACCAGCACCCTCTGCTCGTCTCTGGTGAGGCCGTCGAAGCCGGTGATGTTGAGGGGAGGACCCTCGTCCGGGACCAACCTGGTGACCACCGAGCCGATCATCAGACACAAGACTGGGAACGGACCTGCAGAGAGAGGGAGAGGGAGAGGGAGAGAGAGGGAGAGAGGGAGAGAGATAGAGAGAGAGAGAGGGAGAGAGGGAGAGAGGGAGAGAGATAGAGAGAGAGAGATAGAGAGGGAGAGAGATAGAGAGAGATAGAGAGGGAGGGAGAGAGAGAGGGAGGGAGAGGGAGAGGGAGAGGGAGAGGGAGAGAGAGGGAGAGATAGAGAGGGAGAGAGATAGAGAGAGATAGAGAGGGAGATAGAGAGGGAGGGAGAGAGAGGGAGAGAGAGGGAGAGAGGATAGCAGATTAGCAAAATTGTAGCCTTTAGAGAGCAGCTATGGCCGGTGATACACACACGCGCACACACACACACCACACACACACCACACGCGCGCACACACACACACACCACACGCTCACACACACACGGACACACACACACACCACACGCGCACACACACACAGACACACACACACACCACACGTGCACACACACACACACACCACACGCACACACACACACACACACACACACACACACACACACACACACACACACTAACGCACACACACACTAACGCACACACACACTAACGCACACACACACACACACACACACACACTAACACACACAGCGGCCTTACCCACTGAGATGTGTCGGGAGGTGCCCAGGAAGAAGTAAGCGACGACAGGGAAGAAGGCGGAGAAGAGCCCGTACCAGGGAGGCAGAGAGGCCAGCAGGCAGTAAGCCAGACCTGCAACACAAAGACAGACTCTATTCGTTATACGGTCACGTATCACCTGTGCTTATAGTTTAAGTCCCTTCAAAACGGACGTGAAATCAAAAAGAAAAAGGGTTGATTTCCTTCAAATATATTGCCCCAGTAAAAATATGTTTTTGCTTTTGTTAATGTGAGTAGTGAAGATATAATTAAAACATTTGGGTTGTAAGATGTGAAACATAAAATCATGTATTCACAGTACATTTACAGAAGAAGTCGTGACTTGTTGCTTTTTTAAATTCGGATTATCACATTTTATGAATATTAATAAAGCACCTATTTGGAAATGAATTACTATTAAAATTACCATTGCTTATATATATGCTAAATAAGTCAGACCTGCTGCTAAAGTTAACCACAGCGGAGGCTGTCGTATATTATCAGATCAGATTAGACCCAAGGGTAAATGATAAAATAGTTCCAATAAGGAGGGAATTATAAATCCTGTAGTCTGAAGATCTTTTGAACATATATACAATAAAGAATTTTGACCATTTATTTTTTTAACTACCTAAGTAAAAAAAAACAACTCTAAATAATGCGGGAACCCTTCAGGCAAATCAGTAACGAGATAATACAGATCTCCCCTCCCTTGGAATGTTCACACACAGTTTGTTTTTTCCCTACGACCGATACCAACGCCGTGCGATTGAAGATGCATTTGTCTCCTCCCTCTGGTGAGGTCATGCAGTGGGAATGAGGCCCTCTGATAAAAAACAACCTTTATCTTTGCTTCTCTATGAGGCCGGTCGGAGTGCGCTATCATTTCTCTGCTGACATCACAGTCCTCATGACTGTTAACTGTTGCTCTGTGGACGGCTGCAGACATACGATGCATCACGCGTCCCGGTCGTCAGATATATGTTAGATATAATGTAAGGTATTGTCTGTGTGACTTTCTACCTGTTGTTTTCCATACATGCCAGTGATGTGAGAATAGATAACTGTATTTGAGCTGCAAAGATATGTTTGAAGGAGTTAAATCTCCACCTTGCAGGACAGCCACCAGTCCGGTGCTGACGCCGGACACGATGTCGCTGAGCAGCCACTCTTTGAGCCGGTAGATCTTCATCCAGCCGATGATCGGCAGGAGAGAGAGCGCCGCATTCTTGGCTCGTTTGACGTCGCATCTGTGCAACGGCAGAAAGATATAGTAAGTCCACGTAAGACAGATAATGGGTGTCATTACAGCTCCAGGTTTGTCCACCTGGTGAAACCTTTGAGAAAGCAGACTGAAGATCTTGAATAAAATGAGAGGGATTGCACTGCATTATAGAGGATTACGTGTTCCTTAAATCTGTCTCTCAGAGTCTACACAGACAAGAAATTAAAATCAAAGGCTGAATCTGGGTGAGAGTGAAGGCAGGAAAGGAAGAGGAAGAATTGGGGTAAAACAAAGCAGGTGAACCACTTTTCAAACAGTTTCTGCTACTATGACAAACTAAAGAAATAAATGGTTCACATACATACCTTACTGGACATTAATAGACAACTTCTCTCAAAAATCTCACAATTGATTTATATTCCCCCAAACAATTTCTAGAAAGGCCTCACGTTCTTGGTCCTCGTCTATATAGAGGTTTGACCAGAATGAGGACCAAAACATCGTCGGTAAAGTGAGTACAGGTGATTAACAATGTGGGTCTGTTTGGTTGTTTAGCTTTACAAACAGAATTAACATCGCTTATGTGTTATATTATACATACCAAGGCATTGTTCTGTGCTTTAAATTTTTCTGTTAAAGTAAGTGTAGAAAAATTTGTCTTGGGGTCAAAATGACCCATCAACAC
Source organism: Myoxocephalus aenaeus (assembly GCA_038501785.1). Taxonomy (NCBI): domain Eukaryota; kingdom Metazoa; phylum Chordata; class Actinopteri; order Perciformes; family Cottidae; genus Myoxocephalus; species Myoxocephalus aenaeus. Next base: position 1,193,824 of record JBAMJR010000194.1, read on the forward strand.
ACATACATATACACGGGTCATTTTGACCCCAAGACAACGGGAGGGTTAAGTGGAGCAAAAGTTTGACTTTCCTAAATCTCACATCGACCAGTTTGACCTCAATTTAAATAGTGGAAATTGAGCCAAAAGTTAAAGTAAATGTGCGTTTTAATACTGTGTGAAAAGTAGAATAAGAAGTACCACTCAAGAACCAAAGACAGACCGATTGAACCCTTTAACTTCTCTCACTCTCCCCTTTCTTTCCCATCATCTGAACCTCCATAAAGTGTTTAACTCAGCGGTGACAAATCAAAAAGCAATGCGCCCCCTTACGTGAAGCATTGCTTGACGTGGTCCAGCATGGTCTTGCGGTGCCTGTAGACCATCTCGTGGTCCTCGGCGAAGGACTCCTCCGAGTACAGCGGCCTGGCCACCACGTACTGCTGAGCTCCCCGTCGCATCATCTTTCCTCTGCTGCCGCCGGAGTGCCGCTGCTTCCCCTCTATGTGGCCCTGAAACCCAATAATCGCATTAGGGTTAGGAAGAGCGGGCTGTGTTGCCTTTGAACATCACTTACCAAACGACGTTAACGGAAAACAACAAAGGTCCAGGCACACGAGCCAGGTCGGGACCTGCACTGTCCTGTGGGAGGGCTGGAGGGGTGTCAGGCTCCGTTTGCCCCAAACACGAGCACCGGATCCGCCGAGATCAACCCGAAATACAGCAGCACCTCTGGAATTCCGGCTCCTTTGATTTCGTGATATTGTTCCTTTTCCCAGTAACTTTCACACCCTCATGTACACAAGTACAGCAGAATGTCCAACGTACCTGTCGGTGTACTAATCTGTTTCCAGTAGAGACTCTCCACTCCTCTCGACCTTCCTCCTGCTGCTCCTCGAGATCAACTGAGACCTCGGACGGCTTTGCCATCAATAAATGCCACCTCTGCCGCTTATCACGACTGTAATTATTAACAGCAATTATGATGAAGTCCGCGTTTCGCACAGCGGCTGGATGCCTGGCTTATCCTTGACCATTGTTCTTACTGATATCTGTAACCTGCAACTTTCAGCGGAGACTTTCCGCCCCCGAAGAGCATTCGGAAGATATTGTTCCGATGGGCAGGATAGGGAGGATGTGACGGGGACAGGATCAGGACAGGTCATTGTTATGAAGTGGAAATTAAGTAGCTTTTCAGGATGGGAAATGCTGCTAAAGGTCGGCGGCGGCGCTGTGCAGTGCACCTCAAGGGTAAAAATAGTCTGCAGCAACCAAGGTTATCCAAGAGTTGTATAAGATATAGCCCAGCGTGTGATAAAAACACACCGACACCTTGGCAATCAGGTGCGTCACAGGTCAATCGGGGGACCCTTTTATATCAGGAAAATCAAGAAAAAATCATGGTATAAATCCCTCTCCCCCAAAAAAACAAACATGTTAGGTATCAAATTAAACATAAAAATCAGGGCTACAATAATATATAATCCCGATGTACAACCTATCAACACAACTCAAACAATAAATAGGATTAGGTGTTAGGGTTAGGGTTATTAGGGTTAGGGCTTAAAGGGTTACAACCGGACAGATCTTTCAGGTTTTTTGCTTCTTTTTTTTGGAAAAAAAGAGAAAGTCTTCCAGAGTACAGAAACTCTCTGTGTGTGTGGCGTTGTTGATCATTGTTGGTTTCAGTGCAATCTTATCGAAGTGTCTATCCAGAATTAAGTGGAAGTACCTGCCCCTGTTGTTTGTTCAGGATCAAGCACATCAGGCCGGATTCATGGGAAATGTTCGAAACCTAGACGCATGAGTACATCTCTTTATGAAGATGCCATCTCCAGTTTTGGGGATTGGACATTAGATATCGGACAAATTCCCTTTTTTCCACCTGACAAGTGTATATTTGTGTCCGTGTGTGAATTTCAGACCGTGGATGGGTGCTTTGTTTTCTTACTAACTGAAACAATGACGGATAATAACGACTATAATAAACCGGTGTGATCTGATTGCAGGCTTTGATCAGGTGGTTTCGGCCGTACCTTTGTGCTCAATCATTGATATCTGATGGAACGCTTCTCAATGATGAGCTGTTGATTACGCCAAGGTCAGCCACTTTCCACTTGGCATGCATTTATTATTTCCATTGATTGAATAAGAGGCCGAAGGAATGTGTGTGTGAACTGTGTGGTAAACTTTAAATTTGAAACAACACGCATTTATATCTTTCAAATTCAGTCAAAGAGAAGTTCGGCCCTGTTCGAATCGTCATCCTGGAGTTTGCTGGCCTGATGTAACAATTCAATTTGTGCATTTGTGGATCCTCAGATTATGATGCGGCATATTCCTTTCTTCAGGCAGGAGAGAATGCACTCTCACAACAAACGACAGCCAAAAAGAATCCAGAGGACAATCATTTGCAACTTTGGCACACAGAGTGTCCTGGACTATCCTGCTGGCACGAGCAGGATGTGGTGAGACGGATTAAAGGGTGTGTAACCTGCTTGATGATTGTAACACTGTAACGTAAGACTGAGAAAGACATACTCTGTGTATCTGCGTATTGTTGCTGATTGAGAGTGAAACCGAGGCATTTGGGAATTGTTGTCCAACAGGGGAAGACAATGAAAGAGACAATTGACAATTGACAAGTCTGAGAAAATAACCCTGATGATGTCATCAGAGTGTTCTCTGCTTGGGCTTTTACTGGAAAGCCCACATCACAAATTGGGGGACGGAGTTTGAAAGACATGGGCTCAATCCCAATGTCACCCCTAAACCCTCAAACCCAGAACCCTCAGGGACTCACTGACGTCACCTCTAACTGGTTGAGCGTGAGAGGCTGTGAGGGCTTGATGGTGTAAATATGAATGGGACGGCAACATATCACGTGACCATGACTACATACAAAAATATTGTGCACAATTGTGGGTATTTATTTTATACTTTTTATTACTTGATTTGAACGTCTTCCAGGCTCTTTCCTCACGAGATGAGAAGTCATTTCAAATAATCTACTTACTTGTTTTTCTTCAATAACAAAACGAAATGCTTGATGACTAAATCTCTAAAAAGAATTATGATATATTTGGATGTATTATTTCTGCTTACATTCCTCTGCTTGCATTCATGTGTTTTTATGTTCCATCTTTAATCCGTAATGTTGTAGTGTAAATGTATTTTACGGGCTCTTTTTTTACCTTTTTTTTTTTTACGGCTCCATTCTTCCATTGGTAACTTTGTGTTTAACGTCACATTGCAATGAATTGTGGGTAAAACCCTTAGGCAAAGTCCGCATCTAATGCTGACTTACGGAAAGGGTTCATTAAGGGCTCAACATGTCTGCCAGAGACTCAAGCACTCTACGATGTGACAGCGGGACACCCCTAAACCCTCACGGACTTCGCGGGCACGCGCCTCAAAGTCCGTGAGTATCAGGGTGGAGATTGGGATTGGGCCTTCGGCTTTTACCAAGCAAGGGGAATTCTCAATGAATACACTTTTAAGTTGCATTGTGGGAAATGTAGGATCCAAATGTAGGATCCAAAGTTTACTCGGGACTAAAAGTCAAGATCAATTTGAATGTCTTATTTTTTCCGTCTCATAACAGGATAAAGGTATGAAACTAAATTACTGGACTGCATCTTTAAAATATTGTTATATAAAAGGCTCTACTGGCGAAAACATTAACATTGGTGACATCATGTGTATGCTCTACTGAGAACCAAAGTGCACATTTCATATACCACCAAGAGAGGTGCAATGAAAGCCATAAAGCATTAAAGCTCTTTATAACGGAAGTCTTTTATCGTGAAGCAGTTACAGGAAGTGCACCTTTTACCTCGTCGTTCCTGACTTAAAAGGAATACTATTTGCTGTGAACAAGCATCGTCATTTGATCATTGCATTATCGTCAGCCAGTAATAAATATGCAAGTGTTACGAATTCTACATACACAAAACATTATATTGTATACCCCTGAACCCAGTAGTATAAATACACTTTAATGTTACAACAGTGTTACTTTGGTGATAGAAATGAAGCTGAAGCGTAAGTTCAGTAAGGAAGACACTCTTTAAACTCCTGTTCATTAATCATAGCAGTCTCTAATTCTCCCAGCGATTACTCAATCAGCTGATTGGGGGGCGTGCACATTCAATTAACCAATCAGATTATGCACAGTCTCTGTAAGCCAATCACAGCGTTGTCAAACTTGTAAATATATTCTCCTCTCTGCTGCTGTCAGTTGTCATTTCAGCAGTAGTGTGTAGCATGCCGTGAACTTACATTTACGTTGAGATCGGTCGACCAATGACAGTTCTCTCTACAGTCAGAGCTTGCGCAAGAAGGTGGAACGTGAGGGAGATACCATTTCCAAAACTTGTAAGGGGGTAATAACTATTTTCCCGGACGTAGCAAAATCCCGGACGTACCATTTCCAAAACTTTTAAGGGGGTAATAACTATTTTCCTGGACGTAGCAAAATCCCGGACGTTTTTGGAATCCCTGCCGGACGCTTTTTTTAGGTCTCGAAAAGAGGACATGTCCGGGAAAAAGAGGACGTCTGGTCACCCTATATAAACTAAACCGTCTTACAGCAAGCCGCAGATTCACTGAGGTGAGGTCATGCAGTAACGACTCCAACGAGCAGTTGAGTAGTATTACGAAGCGCAGAGACATTTTATAGGGAGGAAGCCAGAAGAGTTCGGAGGCGGTCCTTCTTACGATGCACACACTAACACTGTTAGGCTTGAAGGTTTGTGGTGAGCGGTTGAGGGCAGTAGGTAAGTTTGGGGTACCCTGTACATGTGTGCAAACACGTAGGTACTTTGTGTCTAGAAACATTAGGTTATTGGTCGGTGCTCCCTCTGTATCTGTTTTGGTCAATACGTTTTAGAGAAGCTTGAGAAGCCATTTTGTTTTAGGTAGATAGCCAGGCCTAGTTTTGATTTCTATTTGTTTGGCACAACCTCAAACTGTCCCAATCTCTCCCACTTCACAGAGAACCTTTTGTTTTGTTAACCACCAGCAATGAATAAATATTGTTTAATAACGTTACTCCTATTTTTGACTTTCTTTCACTTCATTCTTTGTCTGACCTGTGTTCGTCTCCCCCATTTATCCCCAGACTGAAAAGGGGACGTAACTCAATCGATAGATTACTTTGCTCGGCATTTTCCTGAAACCAGTGTAGCAATAAAGCATGGTGAAATTTAGCAAGCTAGCTAACTAGCCGGCAAGTGGCAGAACCGGGTCCAACAGTCTCACAGCCTCACTCCCTGCCACTCCGGAGACGGATGGTTAGCTAGTTAGCAAGTTAGCTTGTCCTAATCCGGAGCTGCTTCTGCTCTCTTCCTGCAACCACACTTTCCAAAGGGATCTCACAGAAATACGTGAAATTACCTCGACCTCCAAACAGTGCATTACAAGCTAGTGGTGGCACGGAAAGTGTTAAAATGATGTGTTGGCACCACAAAAACAATGTAGTGTTAGGTTTAGGCAACACAACCCCATAGAGGTTTAGGAGAAACACATCATGGTTGGGCATAAGATAAGCATGCAAACTTACCCTGAAAACAGCTAAAATGTCATTAATATTAACAGTATACACAAGATATTATTGGCAAAGATCACATGGGAATACATTCAAGGATGTTGTAAAACATCTGCTATCTAAGTATTAACAACACGTATCATTCCATTGTACACTGCTATTTCTTCTGTCAGGAGGGTGAGAAGTTAATTTACAGTTATAATTAAAACAGTTAAAATCCCCAACAGAGAAGTTTAGAGGAACCACAAATCCAGACCTGCAATACATATTTGACAACAAAAGTCAGGAAATCCATCAAAACGAAATGTTCCTTCAATGATATTTTTGCGTACACTTAACCCTTTCAGCAACTGAGGATCGACACACAAACGTTTTTTTTTATGGCACAGACTTTAAACCCATCACAGGCAATAAATAGAGGAAATGTTGTAACCTCGTAAATTAGGTAGCCATAAAATACATCATCACCTTGAAGTTGGAAACTGTATTGTAAATGGTGAAATTAAGTGTTGAAAAGGGGTCATAAAGTCAAGCTTAATAACAAGTCAGTTATGTCAAATAGACGGCATTAAAGTTTGCTAATATTACCAAAGCAAGCTAACGGTAATACCAGACCACGAATGGCTGACCACAGGCAATAAATAGCGGCAACCACCAGTGGTGGTTGTGTACAAAGATTGCAGATGCAATCAAAGATTAATGACAACGGACTGATAACAGCAGATTTTGGCACCACACAGTTCTGGAAGAACATACTGCAATAAAGTTAAAAATGATTAACTCCCCGACTCAAAAAATTGTTGTCACATGACGATGCAGAGAAACTGTAAATATTGAGCAGTTAAAATGTCACTTTTTGAAGCAGACAAGTCAACATGATCAAGTGTCTTTTAAGTTGTCGTGCTAATATCTCCCCTCCTCTCGTCTTTATGCCGACACACTAGAAGTAAAAGTGTTCACACCAAAATGAGCGTCACTATGGGACAACATACGGCTCAGGAGTGCATTTAGTGTGGATCCTTGGTGTTGGTGTATGTGGGAGAGAAAGTGTATGTGAGCATGTTTGCTTCTGTGACTAATGTTATTAACCATGCAATGTCCTCGCAGTGGCCTTAGCGATCATGTTTGAGGACAGAGTGAACATTGTTCACGTGGGCCGAGAAATAAATCAATAATAACAGGAAAGAACAAACATTACAGTTCAGAATAGTTTCAAAGATGGGCGCATAGTAAAGTTGTCATCTTACAATGTGACCTCAAACCCACTGAATTTTGATTTAAATATACTTTACATTTTATTTAAAATTTTGTCAAATGTCAGGATAGATTACAGAGACATAGGTTTAAAAAAAGAAACAGAGCTAGACAGGACTCTTCCAACTTCCAAGCAATTAATTCCAGTAAATCTCAAGCAAAGTCATTTCGTCAGTTGAACAAAAAATGTTTCCAGGAAATGTTGTAACCTCGTAAATTAGGTAGCCATAAAATACATCATCACCTTGAAGTTGGAAACTGTATTGTAAATGGTGAAATTAAGTGTAGAAAAGGGGTCATAAAGTCAAGCTTAATAACAAGTCAGTTATGTCAAATAGACGGCATTAAAGTTTGCTAATATTAGCCAAAGCAAGCTAACGGTAATACCAGACCACGAATGGCTGACCACAGGCAATAAATAGCGACAACCACCAGTGGTGGTTGTGTACAAAGATTGCAGATGCAATCAAAGATTAATGACAACGGACTGATAACAGCAGATTTTGGCACCACACTTGGCACCACACAGTTCTGGAGGAACATACTGCAATTAAGTTAAAAATTATTAACTCCCCGACTCCAAAAATTGTTGTGTCACATGACGATGCAGAGAAACTGTAAATATTGAGCAGTTAAAATGTCACTTTTTGAAGCAGACAAGTCAACATGATCAAGTGTCTTTTAAGTTGTCGCGCTAATATCTCCCCTCCTCTCGTCTTTATGCCGACACACTAGAAGTAAAAGTGTTCACACCAAAATGAGCGTCACTATGGGACAACATACGGCTCAGGAGTGCATTTAGTGTGGATCCTTGGTGTTGGTGTATGTGGGAGAGAAAGTGTATGTGAGCATGTTTGCTTCCGTGACTAATGTTATTAACCATGCAATGTCCTCGCAGTGGCCTTAGCGATCATGTTTGAGGACAGAGTGAACATTGTTCACGTGGGCCGAGAAATAAATCAATAATAACAGGAAAGAACAAACATTACAGTTCAGAATAGTTTCAAAGATGGGCGCATAGTAAAGTTGTCATCTTACAATGTGACCTCAAACCCACTGAATTTTGATTTAAATATACTTTACATTTTATTTTAAATTTTGTCAAATGTCAGGATGGATTACAGAGACATAGGTTTAAAAAAAGAAACAGAGCTAGACAGGACTCTTCCAACTTCCAAGCAATTAATTCCAGTAAATCTCAAGCAAAGTCATTTCGTCAGTTGAACAAAATTTTTTTCCAGGAAATGTTGTAACCTCGTAAATTAGGTAGCCATAAAATGCATCATCACCTTGAAGTTGGAAACTGTATTGTAAATGGTGAAATTAAGTGTAGAAAAGGGGTCATAAAGTCAAGCTTAATAACAAGTCAGTTATGTAAATAGACGGCATTAAAGTTTGCTAATATTAGCCAAAGCAAGCTAACGGTAATACCAGACCACGAATGGCTGTAGCAGCAAAACCCCTGTGATTTATGAGTGGATTTATTTTATTTAAGTGCGTTTTGTTGCCTATGAATGAAACTTTTCCTTTGTCTGAGGAATGTGTTATTTTTTCACACAAAATGAGGTAATGAGGTACAAAAATAGTGATTTTCTCCTGGCCCATACGAGTCCGATATGCAGTGTACAACACTTACCAGAATTCCCATGTGTACGACATACTGTCACGGTGCTTTACACAGAAAGCTGTTTTGGATAACGATAAGTAAATTCACTCAAGCAGCTTTTTTTTATACGTGTTTATTGTTTAATGTGTCGTGGTTATGACCATTTGACAGAATAGTAGGCTACCGTGACACATGAAGTTTCTCATGTCAGAGTTTTTCGGCATAGAAACAAGTCAGGTTTAACAGCGATTGTCGGGATGATAACAGACTTTTTTATTTCTTCAGTAACAACACAATTAAATGTGTTGTTTTAAATAAAAGTTGTCTGAATCTGAAATACTGTCATGCTGTTATTAAACTTCAAAACATTGTTAACCTTAAATTGCTCTTAAAATAAATTACATATATGTTTACATTTCATATTAACATGTAAAAACATGTAAACATGAATAATATAAACAAGTCAAGTTTACCATTGTGTCTGACTGGTCAAAAATAACAACGTGCAACGTCCATTCAAAATCAAATTATACCAAAGTACCTCCATATTGTGTAAAACAACACGTGGTATTGATAGAAAACAACGACAATTTGTTTCCATCTGTCACGTTACCTTTTAAATGACGTTTATCTGAAAAGCGCTAGTTCTGTAGCGGCTTTCTCTTCACAAGTAATCCGCCTAACGGATGAACTTTGGACAGAGCAAACAAACTAGGTGTTCAGTCTTTATGCTAAGCTAAGCTAAGTAAAACTAATTGTCTCCTGCCTCCAGCTTCACATTGAACAAACCTATATGAGTTTTGTGTCAATCTTCTTTCCCAGCTCACGGCAAGAAGCATATTTCCCCAAATGTTGATTTATTCCTTTAATTTTATGAGGAGCTCTTGTGTTTAAAAATGTTTGAAGATATGTTGTTTGGAAAGCAAAAGTGTACAGTTTTTATAATGGCACCAGCAAGACAATTGGATATTTTTCTTCAAATTATGTCAGAGTTATTTACTGATAGTTTTCTTAATATGTCTAAATGTTCTTTTATTATCTGTATTCACTTTATGTTGGACAGGAGAGAAACGGTTTTTCAAATATTCTGTATGTTTGCACATGTGGAAGAAATGGACAAATAAAGCTGACTTTGACTTTGATAACTCTTAACCCAGACCAAAAGACAGTAGCAGTGTATTTCTGTCTCCCTCAGCGGTGTTTTCAGATGTCCGGTGGCCCGTCAGAGGGAGGAAACTAAGTGTTTATGCCTCCAACCACCGCCGTATGGTGAGCAGCACTCAACCAGAGATGAGTGGTGTTCCTTGTTTATTCTTTTGTTCCTCTCCAAGCCCTCGACTCACACTCAAACAAGTGTTGTAGGATGTTGGCCGAAGGAAATCAACATTCGAGCTTGGGCCAGAAGATGTGGGCTGACTTAACACAGATGGATTGTTCTTCAAAATAACTGCAATTTGGTCTATATTTCTTGCTAACGTGTACTGCGCATGCTAACCAGCTAGCTTCGCCCGTCCTGTCTTGTAATACCACTTGGTGCCTGGAGAGGCGATGGTGAGTCCCTGTAGCGTCGAGTCTGTCCTCAGCCACTTTGTATTTAATCCATACATTTCCATATTCTTGCCTTGCTATTAGTTAGTAGTCTTTTTTTTTTTATAACTGAGGACTGTATATTTAGATCAAATGGACCAAGGAGTAGAGTTGAAATGCTGCTCCCGATTTGTTTGAATCACATGGCCAGAAATTAAACTTTAACTCACCGCACCCAAAACCAGCATGGTTCATTAAAGTGATGCAGCTGTAATCTTCTAATATATCAGCATGGAAATGTCCTTCCTGAAAGCTTCAAGGTTGATTGCATTTCTGTTTTCAAGACCAGGAAACGAAGGCTGTTAACAACTTTATTTTGCAATGAGTTTTGAAACGTGATTCTGATACAGTCACATTTTATAGACTCAGGGCTATTATCTTAGTCAGTAGTGCCAAACTGTAAAATCATATCGTGAAACAGATATTGCCTACCTTGGGACAGTATTAAATCAGTCTGTAAGGCAATAGCAGAAGGAAAATGTCTGTGATTAGAAACTCACTCAATTTACTTTGGGATTGTTCAAATGTATTATATTGGAGACATGGCTTTCTACATGTTCTGTATGCAGATCTGAAACTTTTGTTTTTGTTACTACGGTTAACAATATGTCTGGGAAGCAAGTCTAATATGTTAACATAAAGGGTAAATAAAGCCTTCAGTTTCTACAGAGCGGTGACAAACACAGTTGGCTACAGTTCCACATTACCAATTACTTTTAATTAATCACATTTTAAAGAATCAGAAAGGCGCTTACAGTTGTTTTGTAAATTTTGTCAACATAAATGTGGCTGTGTCATCTGTATATTTTTACTGACACACGTAAGCACCAGCTGCAGCATTTAGTGTTGCAGTGAGGAGCTTTGAAGTCTTCTTTGGCTGGACGTGTCTGCACTGATCTGTCCTCTATCTCCACCTTGAGGACTCAGTGTTATTACCTCCAGGACATAACACGTGTTGAGTGTGTACAACTGCTGAATCCTGTCAGACTGCAGTAAAATGAGACGCTGTTTACGGTGTCTGGTGCTGGGAAACACTTTGTCCACAGGGGCCGCCAAAACTGACACAATATGAAAAATCGTCATAGCAGCTTTAAACTCCACTATATTCTAGAGCAGTGGTTCTCAATCTTTTTTTAGTGATGCAAATATATTAGATATATAATATATAAAATATTTTTAGTACCCCCTAACCAGCACAAAATCATTTTTGGTTGAAAAAAAGATGTAATACACAGCGCTGTGCCATCAGTGTTTGATTTGATATAGAATATATAAAATTCAGTTTATGAACAAACACTTATATTTCATTGAATATTTATTGAATAGCAATTCTTAAAGGATTTTTGAATGGATGCTAATTTTGAGAACCACTTTTCTAGAGGGAAACATTTGACAAGAGTAGTTAGAAATTACAGGTAATTTGCTAATTTAGATTTAAACATACAGAACCTGTCAAATCAAAAGTAAGATGCATCACTATAAATGTAATTAAATGAAACCCAGTATTAAGCAGTTCCTATTTACTCCCTTTTTAGCTGTTACATTAAAAGTCTGTTTACATGTCAACATTGTAATCAGATAATTTAATATGTATTAAAATAACCAAAAGTCTCATGACTTTTGGTTATTTTTGACTGACACCACACGTCTGTACACAGAGGCTGCTGTACATTTGATGGCAGTTTAATTCGTTGTTATTTCTGTCAGCACATGTTTGACCATGCCTGCAGCACTACTTAGCAGTGATGACAAACAAACAAAAACAATCAAAGTAAGGACAAGGAACAGGAGGTGCTGCAGAAACGTGGAGAGATGGGTACACATTAAAGACACGATATACAACATGTAGACCCGGGACTGAGGCACACTGAGAATAGACGTTTTGAAATGGCACCATTGTGATTGTAATTCCTTCACCGGCCACGTCAAGTCCATCTTCAGCGACTCATTAACAGCGTCCGTTTGGAGGGAGCAGGAAGTGGCGATCAGGCTGAAGGCCAAAAGACGAAGGGAAAACCGTCACGATAGCAACATTCTCCCACTTCTAATGCGAGGAGCAATAAATCCAGATTTGTACTGCCTCACAGAACAAAACAACGCTGTAAAAATATATATATATTTACAACAGGCTTTGAAATCAATATTCAACTCAGTGATTACTTTATCGACTCATTTCCCTGTATACGCTATCTTGGACTTTCCAGACACTCGTAATCCTCCATGCAGGTTCACAGTTCTCATTATAAATGTGATCAGTAGTGAAACGCAGTAAAAGAATACAGAGAGGCGTATCAGTGTCCTACTGGACACCAACAGGTGGCTGATCAATTGAAAGTAACTTATTACAAAATGCTATACAGACCACTGAATGAGAATCTTTTCTGAAGGTACTTTTTGAATCAAAGGTACTATAACTATAACTTGTGCTGGCACATTCATGTTTTAATGCATGAGCTGAAATGCAGACAGCGGTGTAAGATACACAGCGGCTGGATGCAAGGCTGCAGCAGAACCTTCTTCCTTTTAAGTGATGAGGAGGAGGAGGCAAAGTCTCAGCACGAGTTCAACAACACTATTGTCCTGTGGGTTTATCACTGAGGTCATTGACACCATCCAGCAAACAGACTGCTCTCATTCCCTTTTGACCGATTCACCACGATGAACGCAGTTACAGTAGCAGTTTATTTTTTTACTTCAGCACTCTTTAACAACCGTGGAAAGTCACTATGGATATTTGTTAAAACAAAAGCAGTTTCTAGTTGGGGCCCCTTGTCTTATTTCAGATACCTATGAGTGGGTTTCGGTTCCACAGATAGTGATTTCCTTTCTAAACGTCTCTATTTACTTTGTCCACGTGTGATTTTATTCAATTGTTCAAGGCCCAAAGACGTCAAATTATCCAATATTTCAACAAAAACAAAAGAAAGTACACAAATGTGTCCCCCAGAATTTAGTTTTTCATCTTTCTTCTGCCATTAATAATCTCTCAATCCCTCATATTTATCGTGTGACCCTTAGAGAGACCTAACGTTATTGTTAGTACTTTCACTTGTGATGCTTTAAGTATATTATGCTGCTAATACTTATTGTATTTTACTTAAAGGTACAGTATGTTGCATTAGGGGGACCTATTGGCAGAACTATTATATAATATTGATACATTTTATTTATTTTGTGTATAATCTGAAAATAGGAATCGTGTTTCTGTGACCTTGGAATGAGCCTTTTATCTCTACATATGCAGCGTTTTTACGTGTCAGCACGAATGAGAATTTTGAGTTGGTTGCAATCTGCAACCTCACCACTAGATGTCGACAAGATCCCACAGACTGCACCTTTAATGTTAAATGCAAGACTTTAACTTGTAACAGTAGTGATAATGCTACTCTAAAATCTGAAATGAAAAAATACCTGTTTTCTGCTATTGTACAGAAACTGTATGAACTGAAACTTTGTCCATTATGCATGCTTGTATTTATTTTATATAATTATATTTAATTGAATTATCCTTCTTGATCTTCTCAATGTTTTTACATATTTTCTAATGCATATTCTTGCATAAAGACCATTGAGCTTGATATGCAGTATGCCTAAAAAAAAAGCTAAAAGCTATTATAAGAATTTTCAAAATAGAAACCACACGAATAACACACCAAAAACATAAATTGAGACAATGGAAGCGTTTATTTCGATTTTTTTGTTTGCTTAATAATGTAATATTTATGCAATTGCTCAATGGCAGTGGTGTATAGTAACGAAGTAGAAATACTTCGTTACTGTACTTAAGTAGTTTTTGGGGATATCTGTACTCTACTTTACTATTTATATTTCTGTTTACTTTTACTTTTACTTCACTACATTTTGCAAAGAAAAATGATACTTTTACTCCGATACATTTCTCCTGAAACCTTCGTTACTCGCTACAAAATCAAATCTATCTTTAGAAAAAGAAAAAAAAACATCGGGGACTGTGGTGGAACACAGACTCCACCAAGCAGGTTTTGCGAATCACAATGTTTTGCATTTTCCCTCTACATCCTCTAGTCCAGCGCTCCCAAACCTTTATGCGTCACGGACCGGTTACGTGAAGACAATATTTTCACGGACCGGGTCCAACCTCGGAGAGACGGGAGACAACGACACCTGACGTGTGTTCGTTATGTCCAGTCTACTGACTCTACTCCTAACTAAACCTTTAGTCCAGTCTACTGCTTAACTTATAACGCGCTGCACAAAGACAGGATGTTGAAATGGAAGCAGGTTTTCATGCTTTTTTGGCGATCTCAGGATACTCTGCCTTGGTTTCCAGATCACCGACAGAGTTGTAACAGACTTACGTTTCATTTTTAGAGTAACGTAACATCTTGACATGTGTCAAGAGATTCCGTCTGAGGTTACCACAGACGGATGTATGCGGTCATTTTTCACAATAAAACATCTTTCCGGCCTTGATTTTTTTTAATTTAATTGAAATGTTTCATTCATTCTTTCTGTGGCCCGGTACCAAGAGACCCACAGACCGGTACCAAGAGACCCACAGACCGGTACCAAGAGACCCACAGATCGGTACCAAGAGACCCACGGTGGGCGGAATGAGCATACTTATAACCACACTGTTACAAGTCCTTCATAGTGTCATATTGCTTTTTGGAGAATTATGATGATAAGTTCATAGTAGATGCAAAAGTATACTTAGGTACAATATATTATGTTGAGCATAATATATATGGATGGATCCCAGCCAACCCAGTTATTTTCAACACAACTCCTTGTCCTTGGTCATGGTGGCCACAGCACTTAAAAGAATAAACTTCATAATTCTCAAAATTCTGACCCTTTGCTTTTTTATTAAAAGCATGTACTTGTACTTTTACTTTCAATACTTAAGTACATTTTATATCAGAAAAATACTTTTGATACTTAAGTACAGAAAATATCAGATACTTTAAGACTTTTACTCAAGTAGTATTTTAATAGGTGACTTTTACTTTTACTGGAGTAATTTTCCAGTAAGGTATCTTTACTTTTACTCAAGTACGGCTTTTGGGTACTTTATACACCACTGCTCAATGGTTTGTTTTTCTAGTTCTTCACACTTTGACACTAAAATAATAAGAATCAGTCAGTGTTGTTTTTGTGACACAGTTGTATGTTATGAATATATTTTCATATAATTTATGAAACTGATGCAGCAATCTTGTACTTCCTCATATATTGTTTTATTCTAAAAGCATGCAATAGTTGTATTATGATAAAGCTCCAGTATCCCAGAGTGTGTTAACTCTTTGACTGTTGTTGCCCCCTAATGGACACAAAGTGTTATTAAAGAAAGACAGACGCCGTCAATACATCTAATCCTCAGCATATTACCTCAAATCATGAAGAAAATGTAACACTAAATACCATAAACACCACCATTTATGTAGTTTTCATACTTTTTATTTGTGAACTTGATATTTCTCTGGCTGGGAATTGGTTTGCAGGCTTTAAGGTTACGGTTCACCCCAAAATACACATTTTGTCCTATTGGTGTGAGTTGCCTCACGTTGGATATATGTGCCGGAGAGATTTCTGCATTCTCTTGAATATAACGGGATTATAAAGTAGCTTCATGTTCACAACAAATTCTGTGGATTATCTTCAGTAAAATATATGTAAATATGTGTTTATGATTTTGGGATATATCTTTATACATTCACAGAAGGACCAATGTATCATTATGATCACGGGGTTTTCTAAATAGGTGTTTTATGTGGGGACACTTGTGAATAATGGATGACCTTACTATGTTTAATACCAAATTGTGAACAAATTGTACAAAAACACACAATAATGAATGAGATACAAGTAGAGGGACAGTTTCTCTCATCATCATCAAGTTGGGAAACCAAGTGTTTGTCAGAGGGATGTGGACTACAGTGGATAGAGGCAACATAAGAGGAGTGGTGGAGGGACCCTTACTTATTTTGTTATTCATCCCCTGCTGAGAAACATTTTCCTTTCGTTTTAGACCATGTGAGAAAGAAAACAGAGCACAGGATGGAGCCCCGTGACCGCTGGGCCGCACGTCACGTGACGCGCCGGTCCTGCTGTCATTATCCAAGTAGCCAGAGATCCACACGCGACGAAGACCTCTCACTCTAACTATTATTTTCAGTTCGATGTAATCAGACTCCGCTTTCATTATCGGCCCTCCCCTCACCATAGATGTCACGTGATGACAGAGTCCATCTAAATAATAATCAGCACATTTTCAAGTAATCAGCACATTTTCAAGTAATCCAACAACACTTTGTACTTATCACAGACCTTCATCTTTACGGACTTCTATTTTTATTCATCATTGCTAATAACAAACAAATCGTTTTTGTTAAATAGTCAAAGTATGCATGTTTTTTGTTATTATTATTAGCTTATATATTCCCTGGATATAGAACAGACAACCAACATACTTTTGATATGAAAGTGCATGTGATTTTGAAAATAAGGGGGCAATCGGGGCACATTTTTTAAATAGTTTTTGGGAAATACAAAACATTAATGGACATTTTGACCAGCGCTTCCATATGATTATCAACCGAAAGAGTAACATCTGAAATGATAATGCAAAGTGTGTAATTTAAGGAAAGTTACGGCTCACGGCGTTTAGGACTACAAACTGGCCTGAGTGCGAGAGAATAGCGCATGCGTCAGGCTCAACGCTTATATTTGCAGACCGGAAGGTGAAGAGGATTTTACCTGTGGAGTGACGACTCCTTACATCATAGCCTATCTGTGCACCCTAACAGGTCTCCTCCGGCTGCTGTCCTCCTGGAAGGACGCCGTGCTGGTAAAACTTTAACCGACTCAAGCAGCTGGTTCTCGTGAAGCCGGGACTTCGTCTCCTCCTCCGGCCGGCAGCAGCAGCATCATCCCCGCAGGAGCTGGAGAGCGGAGGTATGAGTCCCGTCTGAACTACCATGTTTATGTTAGCTTAAATGCTGAACTGTTAAGAAACCAGCCGAGGATAGTGTATTAATACTGGTAGCCCGAACGCTGCTGTTCATTTATTTTCTTCTTCTAGTTTTCTCACATTTCAAACGTATGAGTGACACCGTTTAGTCCTTCATCTTTCTCGCGTTAGCTTAACGCGCGCTACCGTGAAGGAAAAGGGAAGGAGCGCGAGGCTCTCAGCCGTTGGTGCGTCGGGGGTCTCGCGCGCTACCGTGAAGGAAAAGGGAAGGAGCGCGAGGCTCTCAGCCGTTGGTGCGTCGGGGTCTCCCCGAGTCACGCAGCGAGGCGAACCGGCCAAACGAGGAGCTTCTTCCTCTGACAATGGTGACAGCAAACTGAAAAGAAGAAAACACTAACTAAACAAACACCAGAACATGCTTGGCGAAGTGCGTCTGCGAGCATTCATGTCTCACACTTCGTGTTACGAAGTGTGAGACATGAATGCTCGTGCATGTGGAGTGTGCCTGAAGTGTCAGGACGTCAACATTAAACAGTTTTATTTATTTACTTACATTTCCTCGATGAATGATAAAGTGGCGGAGTCTATTCGGCTGTGGCCGACATCACATTTATCACATATGTGTGTTCAGTTTTAATCTGACCGTGACAAAGCACAGGAGCAGCCACTGGAGAGGACACATATGGTTGAAAATTATAAAAGAAAACATGTAGATCAATAGATGTAAGAGATTGTAACCACACAATCTGATCCAGTAGAAATTATATTAATTAATTTTATCAACGCTAAAATGATAAAGCCTTTGATAAAATGAGTTTAATAAACTCATACACTTTACAAAGGGGATAACATACATAATAGGAATTGACAATTAAGCGGTAATGGCAGACAAGTAAGATGTCATTAAATCTTACTTGAGTAAGATGTCAATCAACTTCAATACATTTAATACAGTGGATTTAAACATCTTTTTGGATCTTGACTCAACAGCATTCAGCGGCTTAGTTTAAGTCACTTCTACAAAATGTAGTGAATGCTAACCGCAGTCACTGAAGCGCTGTTAAAACACAATTCTGCTTACACTGAATTATTCCCATATAATCTAATATTATCAGTGACGGCTGACATCGAGACTTTGCAGAGAAATGTTATCCAATCAAACATCTGATTAAACCTTTGCTCAAAGGTTTGCAGATCCAAATGAAGTCTCTTATCAGCACAAACATGCATAAACGCACAGGCCTGGGTGGTTGTCGTCCCACTCTCGTTATCACGTATATAAAAGTAGTGAAGAAAGCGGTTTGTGTTTGAATAATCCCCTCGTCTCTTCTTCTGCTTCTGGAGACAGAGGCAGACGGATAGATGTACTGGCCAGAGCAAAGAGGCAGAGATGAACACCTCCGTCATGGAGCAAGAGGAAGCTGCAGCTGGAGGAGAGGCCGACTCGCAGCCGACGTACAGCATCGAGCGCCCGGTCTACGATGAAGCCTTCATCAGGTCGCAGCTTCTCCACCGCAGAGAAAACTCCACCACCCTCCGACAGAGGCTGGCACACAGGTTCCAGTAAGTTTATGCGGAGGAATCTGCCTTCTGGATTTCAAAAAAGTCAAAAAGAAAATGGTCCTCAGGGCTCAATGAAGTCTATTTATGTTTGTTTATGTTACTCATACAATTGGGTGCTAAAGACGGTAAAATATTGGATCTGATGAGCAATGTAGATGCAATGGAAAAAAGACAGTAATTGATAATGTAAATATGAAGCTATAGAGCAAAGTGAGGGTGCAGTAATTTAATGTATAGTTATGTTATTAATCCCGCAAGGGTAACATATTTGCACTACAGCAGCATGTAAGACGTCTGCACAGCTTTTATTTAATGTAATCAGAATGTCTGGGACCCACTTGAACGCCAGTTTTTACATAGCAAATATCATTTTGTTATATTAAATTTAAAAACATATTATTTATATATTTAACATTTTAAATATTTTATTTAAAAAAAAATGCTTTTGTACACTATTTCCAAAAATAACATTAAAGGAAAAAAAGAGGAGAGAAAGGAATAGAAAGAAAAGTATGATTAAGTCATTTTTTTGTATTGTTTAATTGATTGGTCTTTTAAAATGTGACAAAATATGAAAATGGCCATCACAATTTCCCACAGCCTAACGTTTTGTATTGTCTCATCAGCAGTCCAAAGATATTTGATGACCTATGATATAAAACAGCAACAGTTTACTTGATAATTTGTCTAAATGATTAATAATAATAATAATAATAATAATAATAATTAATTAACAAACTATATTGATTTATATTTTTTTAAACATGCCAGTGATCACCTGTCCTCTGGCTTGTGGTTGTGTTAAGTGTATTTGAACAGTGAGAAACTATTAACTCTGAGTTCTTTTGGGAAATGACACAAGTCCTGATTGCAGTGAGGAATAAAAAAGCAAGTCACTGAATTAGAATGTAGAAAATAAGTAATTCCTTAGGTTCTGATCAATTAAATAATGCATGTAAAGAGTTTATTAATAAAGCACTGGTATCAGATTGATGCATTGATAAAGACGTGCTAACTTATCAGGTGTAAAGGAGATTGAAGGTAAGGTGAGTGGAGCAATCTTTCCTGTTAGTAACAAAGAAGAAGACTTCTTGTATCAGACTTTATCAGACCAAGTATGGCCTTATTTTAAGGTCAGAAACAAAAGTAAAAAAACAACAACAACATGGATTCCAGGAAGACTTTCTGTAGCCTTTTCTGGAATGGGCCTTGGGAAGTCTGCTTTATTATTATTATTATTATTATTATTATTATTATTGGATTACAAACTGATGAGTGAATTTGCTTGTCCCCGTTGTTTACAGGTGTTCATCACAGAAGGCCAAGGCGGCCCTTTTCAGCTTTCTGCCTATTCTAACATGGCTGCCAAACTATCCAGTCAAGCAGTACCTGTTTTCAGACGTGGTCTCGGGTCTCAGCACGGGGGTCGTGCAGCTCCCTCAAGGTCAGTGTGCCGCAGACATGCAAATCACCTTTAAAGCATTGAATGAGGGGAAAAACGTAAACTTGTCTACGACAAGGAGCGGTAAAGCTGTTCTTGACATCCGTCGTTGTTGTGGTATCTCTGGGGTTGTGGTGCAAGCACTTGGCTTCTGGGACTGTTTTCTTTTATTTATCTCTCCCTGTCCTCGGCTCCACAGGTCTGGCCTACGCTATGCTGGCTGCTGTGCCGCCAGTTTATGGCCTGTACTCCTCATTCTATCCCGTCCTGCTCTACACCTTCTTTGGCACGTCCAGACACATATCCATCGGTGAGAAACCAACTTAACACTTGGAGGTCCGGGGGTCAATTTTGATTTTTCTTGATTTTACATACTTTTTAAATTCCCCTTTTTAAAGTCACTAACATATGATACATACTCATGTGTTGTATATCAAAAAATACAGAACAATCTCAGCTATCTATATAATGAGGCACCATTGTCCCAAAGGCACAAGTGTAAATATGAAAATATGACTAAAGCTGAAAAATGTAATCTTGATTTTGGAAATGTCTCATATTTGTTGTGAAAACATAACTTTACTCAGGTGGGATAGCGGTTTTGGTGATGGAAATTGGTTTACCAAAGGTCTTAGGTTCACAAAAGCAGTGGAATATATGCATAAAATGGTAGACACATGTAATTTAATGTCTAAAACCAAATGTATTATTATATGGTGGGGATGATGAGCTGTGGCTGGCTTTGCGGCCTGCTAGGTGATGTGTTGGCAGGCAGACGGACAGGGAGGCTGCTGCAGCGATGCTGCATGTTGTCCTCTGGACCCTCACAGCTCTGAATCCACTCTGTAAAATACATTAATACAGTCAGTACGAGTTCACTGTAAGAAAGTTAACGGTGATAGGGACAACAGTTGATTATGCACCGTTCAGTCATAGACACGGAAGATAACAGCCAACACGGAACTATTTAGTGACGCGCTAACCGCTACGAAGCTATCGTCAACACACACATGTTATGTTATTTACTGTCTTACAAACATATAATGGAGGTCCAACACAACTTGTTACAGTGAACATAGTACGGCCAGTAAACGTGATAGAGACAACAATTGATTATGCCCCGTTCAGTCATATATACGGATGATAACAGCCAAAACGGCAGTGTGTAGTGACGTGCTAACCGCTACGAAGCTCTCGTCAACACACACGTTATTTACTGTCTTACAAACATATAATGGAGGTCCAGCACTACTGGTCGTACTATGTTCACTGTAACAAGTTAACGTGATAGATTCAACAATTGATTACTCACCGTTCAGTCTCACAGAAACGCTGTAGCCAGCTATCTGGCCCGTTAGCTCCGGCTAGCTCCTTGTTAGTGAATCCTTCAGCTCTGAAGCTGCGCCGTCTGTCCCCTCCAATATAGCTTTGCTCAGGACTCTTTGCTTGGCACCTTCTGACTCACAGTGAAGCTTTGCACGCCTCATACATGTCCATGTTTAGATGCTCAGACGCGGAAGTGGAAACCATATCCGCCAGATTTTTAACCATATTATGTGACGTATTATTGTGATGATTATAATTTTATTAAACATTTAGACACCTGGTGTAACGCTTCGACGCGGGCGCCGACCTCAGAGGGTTAAAGCCGCTTACTTCTGGGTCATGAATGTCCTTGCTGGTGTCTGGGGCCACCTGCTGTGGCTGGTGCTAATGCGGAGCTTCAAGGGTCCCTTTCTACCTTGTGTCTCTGTGTGTATTGTTCTACAGTACATACCAAATGTGTGTCAAAGGTTCTTGTGAATGCATTTTGCAATCGTGTGTGTGCCCGCCCCCTTAGTCACTGTCGTTAAACCAGTCAGGCTTTCTGTTCCCACGCGGCACATACGTACATCTTCCAGTAATAGTGGAACTTGTTTTGGGCAGCTTTCAGAGGGGAATGGTGGCTTAAGGCGTTGTTATGATGACTGCTGCGTTTTTTTTGTGCATAGAAACCCTCAAAATGGACAATCAGCTGCTTGGAGGCAGTTTCTTGAAGGAAATGATATAAAACCGTGTCTTCTTTCACAATGACACATTTGTGTGTGTTTTTCTCTTGCAGAAACGTGTCTATGGCAGCTTTTAGTGACAAATGGCAGCTTAGGGCAGTACAGTGCTGAAAGCTACAGTTTTTAATTTCAACCGCAAATTCTTAATTGTCCTTGTGTAATTATTTTAGAAACAATCGGTTGACAAAAAGCCGCTCTCGTTTATATTCTGCTGCCTGAAATGACAGCTGTTCTTGAGCTCCGTGAGTTGGTTGAAAGCGTCTCCAGCGGACCTTTTAATGTTCCGAGCTGACTCGTTTTAAGTATAGTGTCATGGCCTCTTTAAAGATGCACTTCAGTGCTACAGGTACACATTTCAATGAGTGAGGCTTAAGCCACAACAGGAGGTCTTGGAGCAAAAATCCAGAATTGCTATCTTGTTCAACTTTAGCTAAAGAGCGGCTACAGAGCTGAACTCTAAAACTGGCTCTTTTTAACCTGTAACCCATCAAAATAATGAAGTGTGTTATCAATGTGGTCTTGGCCTTGGAAAAACTGCCCGTATAGTACCATGGTGAGAATGTAGCTCACGTTAGAGCAGATAAACAAACTGTTTAATTCATTTCTTGCACTTGTCTTTGGAAAGACTGAGAAAAAACGGCTCTCCAAACTCCCTTCATGCGAGTGTCACTCTTACATGTACACTGTTTCAACATGTGGGGAAATTCAAAGGTTGACTTCCAGACGTGCCACCCGTCAATTAGAAAGGAAAGTCATCTAGAATGTCAATCTGAGAAACGAGCACAATGAACTCCACCTGCTCCACCTCTTTGAAAAATAAGATCTGATCTGAAGTGATCGACAGGAAGCAGGTGGTTGACCCCTTAACGTCTGGCAGAGAGGGAGACGGAATAACTGGGCTGCTGTTCAAGTGCTGGGCAAGATCACAAACACACACACTCACTCTCTTAAAGTGCATGACCCCACAGTCACACTGGACATCTTCTTACTGCACAGCACCAAGCCTGCACATGAGAGAAATGCGTCCATAAGGCTGCGTTCACATGGACTGGCCGGTCAGAGGGTGAAATGAAACATGCTGACCATATGTTGCTATGGGAATGGAATATATTAAATACCGTGATTGAGTGTCTAATATCTAATGGAGTTATTAGACACTCGTATAGCATGTAGCTATAAAATGCAGCCTTCTCTTAATATTCCATTGCAAACGTTTACAACGTGCTCTGTTGTGAGTGAGTAAATAAAGATAACATATTCTCACTTTGGAGGCAGTGCCGTCTCCCGGCTTATACCACCTAACTTTACTGTCCTGCTCTGGTTGACTAAATGATATCCAGTTTGCCGTGAATGCAGCATGATTAAAGCGTGATGTCGTTTGGTTTGAGACCAAGTCATGACTCAGTTAATGTGAAGCCGAGCTTTAGCTGCATTTACGTATAAACCCCAAACACTCAATTAACTAACCAAAGAGTTACTAGTTAATTCACTAGTTTTTGCCTGTCTGTGCTCATCCAGCATCTTCAAAGTACCCAGCCTGGGATGAGTGGAGACAATGGCAAACTTTGAAGAATATAAAAGATCCAAACTTTTCTTCGTCGCGATCCCACGTCAGCTCGAGTCCGTCGCTGAAAGTATAACCGAGGCTTTAGGAGGTGTTCGACCTGCTCGTTGCGGCCGCAAGTGACGTGAGCAGCATAATGGGGACATTCACCGAGCTGACTTATTTGTTTCTAAAGTTGGGGCTTCCAAGCGATCTCAAATGTCAGCTGTAACCTTTAAGTCCATCTGAGGAATTGGTGCGATAAACTGAACCTCAACCTTTTGAAACAAAAGACACGATCTGCTGCTGGGCAAGATGGCCTTTTCAATCCAAGGCATAGTGCCTGAATCCACAGTTACAGTGGACTGTACTGAAGTACTCTGTGTTTGTGTGTGATCCTCAGGCACCTTTGCAGTGATAAGTCTCATGATCGGGTCCATTGTAGTGAGGGAGGCCCCAGACTCCATGTTCTACGTTCTGTCCGCCAACGGGACCAACGCGTCTGCCGTGCTGGACGTGGAGGCTCGGGACGCCAGGAGGGTGCAGGTGGCCGTCGTGCTCACGACCCTGGTGGGAATCATCCAGGTGAGCCTCGAAAACAACTCAGCCGGCAACTGCGGAGGGAGAGGGTGTTGGTTTGGTCCCTTCCCCACATGGCGTCTCCTATTGCAGTGCTTGTCAACCACTGTGCCGCGGCACACCAGTGTGCCGTGAGAGATCGTCAGGTGTGCCGTGGGAAAATGTCCAATTTCACTTAATTGGCCCAAAAGATATTATTTAGTTGCCGCAAATGATTTTCCATTGTTGAGCGTCTGAGCTGCAATATAGTGGCTGGCAGAGTAATATAGAACAGGTCTGCACCTTGTTCTGCTATTAAACAAACTAAACGGACGTATGTTATTGATCTTATCTACATGCTCTGTGTCGCGCACGTGGAGTTCCACCCGAGAGAGGGAGGGATATTTTTGCAGGTCAAGACAGAGAGAGAGATATTTTTGCAGGTCAAGACAGAGAGAGACATTTTTGCAGGTCAAGACAAAGCCTGGAGCTCATCAATGACGTTTCTGACTCAGAGAGGCTCTGGAAATATTCTTCCAAAAGCCTGAAAAACACCCTGCAGTGACAAAGCCTGCTCACTTTGTGGTTGTCATTAAAATAAATGAACACCATGTTTCCTTTAAGTCAGTTTATCAAACTGGGGCGGTATTTATTACAGGTGTGGCGCAAGAGGAAATGCTGGTTTTCAATGTTCACCGTCCGCCGTTAACAGGTTACGCTGCGCATGCGCCGATTCTTGTCATTTTGCCTACAAGCCGATCTTTATGAGATCTCTGTGAGGTCGGCTTTCTGCTGTTGTGTCTCTCATCATGGAGCATGACTTGAGAGCCGTATCAAATCTACAACCCCGTTTTAAAAAGATGTGTAGAGGAAAGCAGCCACTAATACTGATACAACGTGATGCTCACACATCTGCACTCATTCCGTTTTGCAAAAAAATAGCTTATTGTTTTCCACAATAAGCTATTTAGTAGTAACTATATATTAGTTCTTTTTTGCATAACTTTATTTTCATTTTTCTAACAAAGTGATAACACTTTTTTTTTGTCTGATGGAGCGATCTGGTTTACTTGAAACACTGAATACTCTTCCATGCCAGTAGGTAGCGCAATAATGATCTACCATATATGCTGTGTTATGCTACAATGTGACATTTTGTAACTTTTTAGGTTGTTGATGTGTCGCGGGATTTTTTTATTGTAGAAAATGTGCCGCGGCTCAAAAAAGGTTGAAAAACACTGTCCTATTGGGTTAAGACATCTCAGTAAAGTGATCCAGCTCGCTGAAATCTTCTCACGCTCAGAAATCCCTGTTTACCCGAAAGCGGCAGGCTGTCTGAATCCCTGTTGGCGTATCAACACCTCGATTTCATGTTTTTATTTGAAACAAAACTATGTGGTTTGGTCTTCTCCCCTTACCTCTTTCTTTCTTTCTTTCAGTTTTCCTTCGGTCTTCTCAGGTTCGGCTTTGTGGCGATCTACCTCACAGAGCCCCTGGTGCGAGGCTTCACCACAGCCGCAGCAGTGCACGTCGTCGTCTCTCAGCTGAAGTACCTGCTGGGGGTGAAAACCCAGCGCTTCAGTGGACCCCTCTCTGTCATTTATGTACGTTTCATGAGCGTTTTAATGGTTTGTTAGTGGAAAGATTGGTCTGGTTTTGCTGTGCATTTGTGATGATTGCGTGCCTCATGAATGGGAACACTCTTGCCACAGAGCCTCAAGGCGGTACTCTTTGACATCACCAGCACCAACGTCTCCACGGTCATCCTGGGACTGACGTGCATGGTCTTCCTGTACGTCATCAAAGACCTCAACGAGCGCTTCAAGAAGAAGCTGCCCATTCCCATCCCGGGAGAGATTATCGTGGTCATCGTGTCAACCGGCGTCTCGTACGGAATGTCCTTATCGGACGTCTACAGCGTGGACGTGGTCGGGAAGATACCAACTGGGTAGGTTGTTGTTTAGAGAGTGTGTTTCAATTCAGTTTATTTTATATAGCCCAACATCACAAATACAAGTTTGCCTCGGAGGGCTTTACAATCTGTACACATAACATCCAGGGCTCTAGACTGCGACCAAATGGTCGCATTTTGCGCCTAAAATTAGACACAGTGCGACTAAATTTTTCATCTACTCGCGCATTGCTGACAAACTTGTTCTACACTTCAGCCCACTATAGTTAGCGGCAGGCACGTGCACAGATAGACCCCTAGTGGTGCTCAAGCACCTGCCCTTTTGCATTTATTTGAGTTCTTGTGAGAATTTCGCCCCGACATGCTCCGCGGCACTCACGAGCCCCCGCGTGCCCCTCCTCCTCCTCCTCCTCCTCCATTAGTGCTCATGCAGCGCTGAGCGCCAGATGGGTGCAGCTACTTCTGCTCTGACCCGCAGCATCAGACAAACGGGTAGTGACGGTGTTTGTGCAACCCCCCGACGTTGTTTGGTGATAAATTAACCACAACATTAACGCCGCTGAAAACATTACTTCGCAACTGGTCCGACGTGTTTATAAATGTCACGAGAATTCACAGCTAGAAAAGATTTACAAAAATGCGATTAACTTGGCATTCATCCTCTGCATGGAAATCAGCACCCAGCATGTGAAGTCACTGCTCTTCATCAAACGCTCTGCAACAAGAAAGCCTGGACCGCTCCACAGCCTCAAGCTAACTGATGGTGTAATTCACACAATAAGCATTGAGGTCTGAGGAGAAGTTCAGGAGATATTTCAAGGTGCGTCAGAGAAGCAGAGGCTCAACATTCCTTTACCTACTGTTGTGCCTCAGGAGAGGACACGGAAAGTTGCCTGTTATTCATTAATTTATTCAATTTGATGATTTTAGTTAGTTTGTTAACAAAAATAAATATATAAGTTGAAAATATCCTACTGTTTTTTATTTATTTTTAATTTCATAAATAATTTTGGCGATGGTTGCCCTTTTTTGGGGTTTGAGCACCTGCCCCCCAAAATGTTTGTGCACGTGCCTGGTTAGCGGTAATGCCTGGTGGGGGGGGCGAATGACCACTGTGATAGGCTAATGTGTGAAAAGAGGCGGGTCTTGGGGGTTATCGCGCGAATCCACAGATTTCACATAGCGGTGTCTCCTGTAAACAATGGACAATGGCGACGCGGACTATCAGTTCGTACTTTCTTCTTAAACCTAATGATCTAGAGAAGACAAATCCCGAGAATGAGTCCGACTCAGATTGTGAGGAAACGGTCGTGGCGAAAAAAGGCAGGAAATTCAGGTTTCGCGATGAGTGGCTGCGCGAGTTCACCTAAGATTGTAGTGTATGCATTTATTGTCAAAGTATTTATCAGTAATACAGTGAAAACGATAGGAAAACTTTGCAAGTCGATTTATAGTGTGCGCCCCTAAATGTTCTGCTTGCGCCCCTAAAATTTTAAGTTAGGGGCCACTGTGCTCCTAGTAAAAAAAGTTAGTCTGGAGCCCTGACATCTCTGTCCCGGGACCTCACATCGGATCAGGAAAAACTCCCCCAATAAAGATAGTAAAAACCATTTCACGGGGAAGAAACCTGAGGGAGAGCAACAGAGGAGGATCCCTCTCCCCGGATGGACAGAAGCAATAGATGTCATGTGGCCAGAATGAATAGCGTAGTTACAGCACGTTCAATGAATATGACAGAAATTATTCATATAATGAGTAGTAGGCATGGTCCATGATCCAGATAATCCACGATCCATGAAGCAGAAGGCGGTAGAGAGGAGGGGGCATCAGCAGGGCCATGGCAGCAGGCAGGACCGGTTCCAGGCAGCCATGAATCCATGGAAAAAGAAAGTAGAGTTAGTAATGTGCATTGAAGAGACAATAGTTTATCCAGATGGAGAGAAAGAAGAGGAGTGAAAGAGGAAGAGAAGAGGAGCTCAGTGTATCCTAAGATGTCCCCCAGCAGTCTAGGCCTATAGCAGCATATCTAGGGGCTGGACCAGGGCAAACCTGAGCCAGCCCTAACTATAAGCCTGAAACAGCCCTAAGTATAAGCGCTATCAAAGAGGAAAGTCTTAAGTCTACTCTTAAATGAGGTGACCGTGTCTGCCCCCCGGACTGAAAGTGGAAGCTGATTCCACAGAAGAGGAGCCCGATAACTGAAAGCTCTAGCCCCCAACCTACTTTTTAAGACTCTGGGAACCACAAGTAACCCTGCATTCAGTGAGCGTAACGCTCTGGTGGGGTAATATGGCACTATAAGCTCTTTAAGATATGATGGTGCATCACCAGCTAAGGCTTTATAGGTGAGGAGAAGGATTTTAAATATGATTCTCGATCTTACAGGAAGCCAGTGGAGAGCAGCTAATACAGGAGTAATGTGATCTCTCTTCCGAGTCCTTGTTAGTACACGAGCTGCAGCATTCTGGATCAGCTGGAGAGACCCAAGGGACTTTCCGGAGCAGCCTGATAATACGGAGTTACAGTAATCCAGTCTTGAAGTAACAAATGCGTGGATCATCGCTTTGAGACAGGATGTGCCGGATCTTTGAGATGTTCCGTAGGTGAAAAAAGGCAGTCCTTGAGATCTGTTTCACGTGGGAGCCAAAGGATAGGTCCTGGTCAAAAATAACTCAGAGATTCCTTACGGTGGTGGTGGATGCCAGAGCGATGCCATCCAGAGAAACCATATCGTCAGATAATTGATTTCTGAGGTGTTCTGGGCCGAGTAGAATGACTTCAGTCTTGTCCGAGTTCAGCAGCAGGAAGTTGTAGGTCATCCAGGTCTTGATGTCTTTAAGACACGCTTGAAGCTTAGCGACAGTCATGGGTGAGAGTTTACAACCGGGAGATCCGGATCTACCAAAGATTTTTAGTTGATACGTGTCATATCCTAATTATATTGATTTAGTAGTTTCAAGCTTTTCAGGTTTCAAGCCGTAAAAGGAGCCATCGTAACATCGCTGTGTTGCCTTCTGTGTTCTCAGGCTTCTCCCTCCGGTCGCTCCGGAGTTCTCTCTGCTCCCCAATCTGGTCACGGACTCCTTTGCCATAGCGATCGTTGGATTCTCGATGGGCATCTCACTTGCCAAGACCTTCGCCCTGAAGCACGGCTACAGCGTGGATGGCAACCAGGTGGGTCTGGACATCTAGGGTCAAGGGCGCTTACCTGCACTTATGGTGGAGATGCACCAAATCCAGCCAACAAGCGGAAAGACGTGGTGAAACCCGAAGCGGTGCTGTTTGCTTGGGTTTAGCTCTTATTTGTTTCCAACATGGTGGCCGGGTGACAAACTTTCTCACCTTACAGCTAAACAGAACACTAAAATATGTTTCTGAAAACGTTTGAGGCGAGGAATAGGCCGTTCAAGTCGAGTTTCCTGAGTCTGATGCTTTGCTATGGACAGACTTAATTTGCCTAAAGAGTCCTGCTTAGCAAACATTAGATACGGTGACTGGTGAGTCCTCTCGGTGCGTCGTATCCATGCAACGCTCTCTTGCTCTCCACAGAAGATGAATAGGATCCGCCGACTTCACATAAGTCAATGGATTTGGTGTATCTCCACCTCCACGTTCACATTTGTATTCCGTTGACTGTATTTTAATGATCTGAGATGAAACCTCCGTGTTCTGCTTCCAGGAGCTGATCGCCCTCGGCCTGTGCAACTTCATCAGCTCCTTCTTTCAAACGTTCGCCATCACCTGCTCCATGTCCAGGAGCCTGGTGCAGGAGAGCACCGGTGGAAAAACACAGGTAGCCCAGACACAGTAGTGATTACGCTATCTCGCCTGACTGAATTGGTGTTGTAAACCCGTGATTAGAATGAGACGATGTTGACACAGTGACCGCCGGGCCTTTGTGTGTTCAGATCGCGGGGCTGCTGGCGTCTCTCGTGGTGCTGCTGGTGGTGGTGGCCGTTGGTTTCGTCTTCCAGCCGCTCCCTCAGGTGGGTGACGCCGCTGCCGATGACGTCGAGCCTCCAGCTTCCTGTCTGGCGGCTCGGCGTCAAAGGTGGAGCTGCAGACACTTCTGTTTTTTACATTTTCTTCTCAGTCTGTTGAACAGACAGTGGCTGATGGCTCCACTGACGCAGAATCCAAGTCACAACAACTAGTTAATGTTTCACCTCAAAGTCTTTTCTAATCTAGTCTTCTTGTATTGTTTTGTTCTGTTGTCGGTTCGGTTCCCCAGACTGCTCTGGCTGCCATCATCATGGTGAACCTGTTGGGCATGTTCAAACAGTTCAGAGACATTCCTGCGCTGTGGAGGACCAGCAAGATCGAACTGGTCAGTCTGTCATATCCATACAAAATAAATGAGCTGATAAGGGGCTCATTCTGCACTTTTTAGTCTGTCAATGACTTTTGGGATGAGAGCTCTTCTTGCTAAACAGTTTTAATGTTTTTGAATCCTGTTTTCTCTGCATTATGTTTTGATGCTTTTATGTGAAGCACTTTGAATCACCTTGTTGTTGAAATGTGCTATACAAATAAACTAGCCTTGCCTTGAGGACACAGCAAATTACAGACTGAAATGCAGACTTCCTGGCCCGTAGGGAATTCTACAATATGCTTTTATACACATGTATGGGCCTTTTTCTCACAGTAATTCCGATTAATGATTAACATTGTACACTACACACATTTCCTCGTAAGAGCCTTTTTACCTGCTCACAGCAATATGTTTAATACATATTTGTCTCTTTTCTGCCATTCTTGAGGTATGAGTTCAAAATATATGGTCTTACTCTCTCGGGGTGCATTGCATTTGAAAATATCTTGAAAGACATTATGTATCCCGCTCCAAAACATTTTTATTACCATGGCAATCCAGAAACATGGTAATGATCTGCATTTAGATTTCCACAGTTCCTCCAGTAAACTGGGAGTTACCATCATAATGGGATTTCAGAGCAGGCTTCTAACTAAACTCCCTCCAATGTCCTGAACTGGAACATCTCCATTAATACATCCCTTTAGTTCTTCCTCAGATATGATGATACCTTTTATTTGTAGGTGCATTGCCAAAGTACAAATAAGCAAAGGATGCTGGTCCAAGAGAGAAGTGATGGTGTTAGCTTGTGCGTGTGTGTTTTTTGTGTGGCTGATCTCCAGCCGCAGATAAAGCTCAAACAGCACAAACGGGTTCTCCTACCGGTTTTCTTTCACCGGTTCATGTGATGCTCCACCTGGGAAAGAGAGCCACGTGGAGTCAACCATGATGCGATTGTTCACTTGTAATCTTTCCTTCCCACAGAAAATATGTTGTAGCTGTACTGTGAACCGTCATGTCGGTTTAATTCTGCGTCTTCCTGTTCCTCTCTCAGGCCATCTGGCTGGTGGCCTTTGTGGCGTCCGTGCTGCTGGGCCTGGACTACGGCCTCCTGGTGGCCATCGCATTCGCCATACTCACAGTCATCTACAGGACGCAGAGGTACTGACTCTACAGCTGCTTGCCTGTAGTCCGAATGTGTGTCTATTTCTGTCCCATATGTGTTTCTCACCTTTCTCTGTGTCTTGCAGCCCTAAAAGTGCCATTCTGGGCCATGTTCCTGGAACGGGGCTGTACTGTGACGTGGATGAGTATGAAGAGGTGAGAAAACACCAAAGTCTGAGTCCAGGCTTAACGTCAGGTCCGTTGGTCCAAACTCTGAACGCCTGTGATTTGTGTTTTGTTCCCAGGCGGCTGAATATGAGGGGATTAAGATTTTCCACTCCAACTCTTCAATCTACTTTGCAAACAGTGACCTTTATGTGAACACCCTCAAGGAGAAGGTAATGCCAGCTGTATGTTCATGAAAGAAACCCAATCCCATTTACTTCTATGAACAGAGGAATATTGGAAGTACTTATATCTGTGGAATTGAGCTGTTTTTATTAAGTTGTTTGAGGTGCAATGAAGTCTGGAATAGACAAACTCTGTGACTGTGTAGGTCTCCACTACTGTTGATACCTAGAGACATGTTATTAAGTGAAAACAATTCAGTGTGAAGATGTGAGCAGACAGTTGTAACATGACAGCACAAAGAGGTGAAAGGAGGATGAAAGCATGCGTCTAGATATCCTGACATCAGGGCCCTGTTCTTAGGATGTGGATCAACAATTACGTTATCCAGATAAGAATGCTGACGATCAAGGAGTCTGGATATTTGGGTTTTACAAAGCTGCTTAAATATATCTTGGACTGCTGCCAGAGCAACACGGCCTTAAAGGGATGGTTTGGATGTTTAGCAGTGTGGTTGTATGAGCTACTTCTCCATCGTCGGGGCATTACCGACAGATAATAAAGATTAGAGAAGCAGACAGGAGTCGCAGCACGGGAGCAAAGCTGTGGATGTATTTTAAGACCCCTAAATATATATCAGTTTGTGTTATGTGCTATATTTTCACTGCTTCAAAGCCACAAGACTCTTTCGACAAAAACAGTAATTTTAACACACACACACACACACACAGGATCTTCTGGTGTACGCTGCCTCGAATTGGTGATTAGGAACAAACCCTTCAGAACAAATAAGTCACACAATAACACTTAACCAAAGTCACGTAAGGACACAAAATAAGCGGTCAAGGCAGCGGTGGACCAGCAGGGTCAAATGACACGATGTCTTTGCCAATGGAGTGTTGTTGTGAGAAGAGAGCGCTGATGACGGCTTCAGCTCCCAATCAGACGGCAAGGCAAACTCCTTTGAAATCAAATGGCTCGCTCCCTTGGATTTATTATAAAAGAATGTAGATATCATGATGAGCGCATATGCAGGTCCTTTAGAAACCATTATAATGAACCAAGTTCTCAGGAGGCGAACTAACGGGGTTATTTTAGCCTGATTTTCAGCTCGTTAGCTTCAGTAAGCAGTCTGAAGAATGAATAATACAGATTTAAGTCCAGACTGCAACCTGTTTTCAATTCAGTTTATTTTATATAGCCCAACATCACAAATACAAGTTTGCCTCGGAGGGCTTTACAATCTGTACACATAACATCCCTGTCCCGGGACCTCACATCGGATCAGGAAAAACTCCCCTAAAGAGATAGTAAAAACCCTTTCACAGGGAAGAAAGGGAAGAAACCTTCAGGAGAGCAACAGAGGAGGATCCCTCTCCCCGGATGGACAGAAGCAATAGATGTCATGTGGCCAGAATGAATAGCGTAGTTACAGCACATTCAATGAATATGACAGAAATTATTCATATAATGAGTAGTAGGCATGGTCCATGATCCTGATAATCCACGATCCATGAAGCAGAAGGCGGTAGGGTGGGGGGGGGGGCATGGCAGCAACATGTTTGGGTCCAGAAACATGTTGTCCAATATAAAGTTACTGTGAGGGACTTTTAACTGGTGATGAAACAATGTCAATGTGACACTTGTATGACCTCCATAAGTCAGCCATCAGCGGGAAGACGGGCGGTTTCTATGTTATTCTGAATGCTTGAACTCTGGCTCCCTGCCAGGAGTCAGACCAGAACATCCCTGAATGGCAGAAGTGAACTGGAGGTTTCGAGGTGCTGTAGTTTCCCTGCTTCAGTCTGGATGCTGAATGCTGCAGCTGCTGGCATTGGCTTCATATTGATCTCACAGACGTGGAAGTGATATACATACTCCCATCTAACTTTCAGTAAGAAAAGGAAAAGGCTTTTTCCTCAAAATGTTCTAATTTGATCAATACCGAGGACATTTACGTCACATCTACTACTTACAGCGGAAAATGGCAACGCAGATTATTTGTATAAAGTGTGAAGTGATACATTTAAAATGACTTTTAGTATAACTCTGCAGCCTGGGAGAATAAAAACAACAACTCAAAAATGAAGTGTCTGTGGTGACATCCTGGACAGGAAGAGCTGCAGTTTATTGTCACGGAGGACATTAGAATGAGTTAGAGGAAAGCGTGATTACATTACTGCCTTTCTGTTCCGGTGGATGTTGTCCTCAATGTACAAGTTATTGGATTTACTCGGAGGCCACCGGTCATTGAGCCGAGTGTTCAGCTGAGCTTCTTTCAGCAAACCATTACAAGGAAGTGATTACGTTGGTAATTGTTTGGAACAAAATGTTGTAAAAGTGCTACAGCGATACACAAACGTCTACATATTCCAGAGTGAGTTCACCTGAATCGTCTACAGTTTTACTGACGTGTTTGCTGGTGACGCCTCCACAGACGGGAGTCGACCCTGAGGCCTTGCAAGCTGCCCGGAAAACCCAAAAGAAACGGATGGAGAAGGCAAACGGCGACCGCAACCCTTCACTGAACATGTGTGGCAAGGTGAGGCCTCCTTTCCTCTCTCCTCCTTTCCTCTCTCCTCCTTTCCTCTCTCCTGGTGGCAAGGTGAGGCCTCCTTTCCTCTCTCCTCTCCCTGGTTGCTTTAGGACACAGTCGGCTTTGTCGAGTCAGCATGCTGCATACTTGCGTTGGTGGCTTGTGAGAACTGTCACTTGGATTTAATTAAACCCATGAATACCATTGTTTACTCGTAGTAACAGTCGATTTAAAAATGAAGTGTAGAATTTGGACATTTTTGACTTTAGCGCCCAACAGTGCCAAAAATACACACACGACAACCTGAAACTAGGGATGCACCGATCCTGTAATTCTGGGATGATTTTCCGATGTTTAAAGTAACAAATTGGTCGATAACGAAAAATGAATCTTCATCGTAAAAGAAATTACAGTTTGAAAGCATAGTGTATAAAAGAAGTCGTCACTGTGACGTCGCTCATTAGTTTGTGGACTGCGGTTATGAAGCCTTGAGTTCTGCATTTTGGCCGTCGCCATCTTGTTTTTGTGGAACCAGAAGTGACGCAGAGGGAGGAGCTAAGTTCACCTAAACGCTGTACGAGACATTTCCAGGGGACCAAAATGTTACTATTATCTTTGAAGTGAAAACGGTCTGTGAAAGGGTTAAAGCTGTTCACGAAAACACAGACTACTCCCAGACCTGTCAATCACCTTGTAGCCCCGCCCTAAAGCATCCCCATATGGTCTGTTTGACTCTAAATGACCATAATTTACTAAATGAACATCATGCTGTATTGAAGAAGACTTGAAACTAGAGATTGAGACATAAACTCATGTTTACAATGTTTACTGAGGGAATACATCAAGAGAGAAGTAGAGTCATTTATATAGACTTCTATACAATTGTATTTTTGCAGCATTATGCTAGCTGGTATTGTTCGAGTCCGACAGCTAATGACTAGCAGTGTTCCTGTATTTGATTGGTTCCAGAACAAGCAGCAGGAAGTGACCCATGAGGTTGTGTCCTATGATGACGTGGCGGAGCAGCAGAGGAACGGTAAGCTGGGGGCGGGCCGCAGGGCGTCCCACTCGGAGGAGGCCGTCTTCCTGGAACCGCCTCTGACTGCCGTCCACTCCATCATCCTGGACTGGACGCCGGCCACCTTCATCGACTCCGTGGGAGCCAAAGCCATCAAACAGGTTCTTCCTTCTTTTTATTCTAGTTGAGGGTATTTTCAACACTGTTCACTGCAACAACAGGGCCTCTGACAGCCTCTGACAGTTCCTCCCCTGTGATGCTGCAGCGTCCGTTCAGGAGCGCTGGTAGGAACATGTGTGTCAGAAGGATTTTACCTCTGGAAGTAAGTCAGTATTTTTCTGTGCAGGTCATCAAGGAATACGCAGCGTTGGACGTTCAGGTGGTGCTCGCCGGCTGCAGCAGTGAGTAAACACGAGGACGCTTCTGTCTGTGTTTAAAGCTGTAATGTGTAATTGTTCCAGTTCTTTTTTTTTTAAAGAACTAAAACAAGTTACACATTACACAAAATGTTTCTAGCAATTTCTCAAATCCAGAGAAATCTGTAGTTTCAATCAAGGTAACGGTGCGTTTTCATTTGGTCGCCTGCCAATGAAGTCAAATCCTCTTAGCCATTGCGCTGTGGTTTTCTACCATTAATTGGCTTTTTATCCAGTTTTAAGGCACATTTTTCCAATACACTTTTTAGCTTTCATAATATTTGACCATATATTTTAACCGGCTGAGGTCATCAGAGAAACCAGCGGAGCAACCGCTTCCGTTTTCTTTGGAGAAGAGGAGAAAAACCTCCTAACGATGAACACTAAAGGAATCCTAGTCAGAAGCTGAACGCAAAGACAACAACTCCCATGAGCCCCAATTCTTCAGTGTCACCAAAATGCATCTTCACCCAGGGCCATATTTACATGAGGAGCCGAGTGAAGAAGCCTCATGCAGATTTAACGGGTTACTCTGATGTGGAAACGGCTTTCTGCTTTAACTTTTGCTTCATCTCTGCCTACAAAATCAAGACTTGGAAACTATCGTTTGTGGTATGACATCATAATCAAGAATGTCCTTCAGAGGGATTCATAACTAATGGCATTCCATCTTTTCTTAATCTCTATTGTCCAAATACACATGACTAAAGCTAATAGAAAATAAAAAAAAGGATTCATGAGGATTTACTGTCGGGGCCACATTTTCTCCATCTCATCTCTATCGATAAAGCCCGACTGAGTAACACCACCAATATGGCAATAGGCCAACGTCACTACTCACCTACAGCCTCCAAAGATTCCCATGAAGATGAATCATTTTGCAATGGTTAAAATATTCATTTGATCCGGTTAGCAGAACGGTTTGACTGATCCTGCATCTCTGCTTTGATCCACCAGGAAGCCTGCTCTCCGAGCTGGACTCCTTGCAGTTCTTCAGCGGGGTCGTGACCCCGGCGACTGTGTTCCCCACCGTGCACGACGCCGTGCTGCGCTGTCGGAGCTCGAACCCCCGCTCGTCAGCCGCTCCGACCGACGAACCGCTCCAACAGATGCGCCTGTAGCCGAGGAGAGCCGGCAGGGGTCCGGACTCGGGCGCCCGACCGCATAGGTGTGATGAACTGTGCTGCTCCAGCAGAACCGAACAGTCATTCATATTGAATAGTTTGTAGAAAGGGCTGGGCGGAGTTTAAACGGCCAGTACACGTAAAGTGACACCAACACCAATAGAGTACTCCATTTTATACCTATATTTTCTACTTTTATTTGAAGTAGAAATGTGTAGTAAAGCCATACTTTGTTTCACCACGACAGGTTCTAGCTTTGTGGGCCAACATGTTGTATTAAATTGAACGCTTGTGGTGATTTGACTGTTCAAAACCATACAAATATTTGTTATTTTTCCTAGTTGTGAGTCCAAAAAGGATCAAATGCAGGGATCGCTTGCTACTGCCTCGTTTTGGCCGATATAGCCAGCCCTACTGGTAGCACTGGTGGACGCTCTTCCTCTCATGAAGCACTGAGGAGTCCGACGACCTCGTTACCCTGAAGGCGCTCAGAGCGCCGACATACAAGGCCGTTTTATGAGGAAGAAATCAGAGATTCAGGACCGAGTTTCCAACGGACATTCCTCTTTTTTTGTAGTTTAAATAGTCACTGCTGTTGGGATAGGTGCACTTAAAGAATAAATAAATATGGCTGTTGTCCAAATGACTGTTAGATTTACAGTTTGTGGTGGAAACATGTGAAACTTGAAGCTGCCTTTCTGTATCAAATGTCTGTTACTGAAAACTTGTCTTGATGGATTCATGAGAATCTATTTTCAGCTGTAATTATGAATTCAAACCAGCAGAAGGCGTCAGAGCAATTTCATGTTTCATGTCATGTTTGTTGTTACAGGAACACAGGATGCCTTTAAAGTTAGCGTATGGTTATTTTACAATGTTTAACAAATCACTGAGACTCAAATCTGGAATAAACTTTATTTTTAAGTGAACAAGAATGACAACAAAAAGGACTCTTTTTTTTGGGGGGGAATTGGCTCTCTGTGTCTTTTTACTGTAAAAAGAAGCAATTGAACTCCACACACACACACAACCAACCACACACACGTGCTTAGTTGTAGGTCATGTATCTGGGAGTGGCGCTGAACTTGGCGTAGGACTTGATGACCTTGTTGACGGCTTCCAGGAAGTCCTTCTCTGTGGCGATCTTCCTGCGAGCCCTGATGGCGAACATGCCGGCCTCTGTGCACACGCTGCGGATCTCGGCACCTGGCGGCAAACGCACAATATTAAAGTCTGCTTAGGATAACTGTCATGTTCACTCACTCAAGAGTTTTAGGTTTTGGATGAGATGCTTCTATGGCCATTTTGTGGCGCAGTAAAAAGAAAAGCTTTTAATGGACGAGTGTCTTCAGACTTCCTTCCAACCAAACGGGTTCAACTGCATTTAGACCCCCGTGCCACGTTTCTGATTTAGAGACGCCGTTGTTTTTGTATATCCTTCATCATTCTCTGGTGAAAACCCATGTAGTACCTTCAAAACATCAACTTCATGTCTTAATAAAACATGTTTATTATGAAAATTGTTTAAGAACGAACATATAATCCTTTGGCTTATTTAAAAAAAAAAAAACACCTCACTAAATTTGGAGATGCATGGTTTTCATTAGACGGTGACAAAATGTTATGTGCGCCCCCTAGTGGCCACACAAGAACTCCACCAGTGGACAAATATTTGAGGGCAAATTTTAACTTAGAAAAACTAGGAATCAAAATTCCACACTGGCAACAAACAGCTGAGAAGATGGAACACTTGTGTTATGATGCTTTCAGTACAGGAAGTGAGGGGAAACTAGAGCTCCAGGGAATGAGTCTTAAAAAAAATTGAATTCTGAAGCGTCAGTCTTACCGGTGCTGTTGGGACAGAGGCGAGCCAGCAGCTCAAAGCGAATGTCTCTCTCCACACTCATAGAGCGGGCGTGGATCTTGAAGATGTGCGTGCGACCCTGAAACACAATACACACCGGTGTGAGGCGAGTGGGTTCATGAAAGAAAC
This sequence comes from Myoxocephalus aenaeus, assembly GCA_038501785.1. Taxonomy (NCBI): domain Eukaryota; kingdom Metazoa; phylum Chordata; class Actinopteri; order Perciformes; family Cottidae; genus Myoxocephalus; species Myoxocephalus aenaeus. The sequence continues at coordinate 1,232,666 of JBAMJR010000194.1, forward strand.
CCGGCTCAGACACAATCCGCTTCACGAACTCACCTCCAGGTCCGGCAGGCTGAACTCGATCTTCCTGTCCAGGCGTCCGGGTCTCATCAGGGCCGGGTCCAGGGTGTCCGGTCGGTTGGTGGCCATCAGCACTTTGATGTTGCCTCGGGGGTCGAAGCCGTCCAGCTGGTTGATGAGCTCCAGCATGGTCCTCTGGACCTCGTTGTCTCCGCCGGCGCCGTCGTCAAAACGAGCACCTGGCAGGTTCAAACGCAAAAGGACACGTTTCTGGTTATTAAACAATAACTCAGTATTTTGTGAAAGGATTTTGTTTTTATGTTGCACCAAAACAACACATTTTTGGGGTTATTTTAAAAAGATATCAAAGATTAGAATCTCTTGATGTAACCCTGATGTGAGCGTAGCTTAAGCCATTTTGTGAGCATCAACACAAACCTAGTCGAGAGTTTACGGTACAAAATAAACTATAAAAAGTTTGACCAGTGAGGCGAGCCTTACCTCCAATGGCATCAATTTCATCAAAGAAGATCAGACAAGCCTTCTTGGTCCTGGCCATCTCAAACAGTTCACGCACCATCCTGGCTCCCTACAAACAAGCAAAAAGACAGAAACCAAAGAATGAACGTTTACATCCACCAGGATTCATTGATCTAACCGCCGCCGTTCTCCACGTCTCACTCACCTCTCCCACGTATTTCTGCACCAGCTCGGAGCCGATGACTCTGATGAAGCAGGCGTCTGTCCTGTTGGCCACCGCGCGGGCGCACAGAGTCTTCCCTGTGCCGGGCGGCCCGAACAGCAGCACGCCTTTCGGTGGCTCGATACCCAGATTGACGAACCTCTCGGGCTGGAGGACAAAGACAAACCGGATGATGTACAAGCGCCAGTTAAAACTCAACTAAACTATTTACAGAACAGAAGTGTGTCTGTTTGTAAAATCACTTAAAAAAAAAAAAAAACTAGTGACTGCACGGTTCATTGAGTCTGGGTGATTGTTGTGACGAGGGAAAGACCTGGCGGTTTGGGGATTTTCTTAATTCGTGAACACTCACATGGAGCAGGGGGGTCTCGACCACTTCTCTCAGCTTCTCAATCTGCTCCTTACACCCACCAACATCACTGTAGGTCACATCAGGCTTCTCCTCCACCTACAACACAAGAGTTGTTACTGCAGCTTATTCTGGACATTTCAGAAGCCTACATGGCAATTGTTCATGTTCTTAAAGTAAAGATGGACTTTAAAAAAAAAAGTGTCATAGATAAACGCATGGCTTCAACTTTTCACAGATTTCTCTACTCAAGTGTTGGATTCATACCTGCATCATGGTGACAGTCGGGTCAATCTTAGGAGGCAGAGGAATATGGATCTGATACTTGTTTCTGTCAACACTGAAAAAGAAAAACACACTAAATTTAGCAGATAGTTTCCCAAATAAGTCTCTTCAATCATCTTTGAGCTAATTCAAAAGAACACGTCAGCCTCACCCGACTCTCATGCCCTCCTCGATGTCCGTCGGCGCCACCTGGTCGCTCAGGTCCACCACAAACTTGGCAAACTGTTTGACATTGATAATGTATTTGGGGTCCTCTGAATCCGCGTTGATGATCTTTGTGCATCTGTTTGAATAACACACGGACATATTTGGGACTAGAAAATTGTCTCATTCAAACATGAAAACCAAAGATGTGTTTTGTACTGGAGGGGAACATTGAAAAACATAGTTTATGAGATATTATTGTAGAATACATCTTATTCTGTTATTTTGACGGGGTGAAAAACAAGGTTTTTCAGTTGAATGCAGTAGGAAAGCTAAGAAAATGAACTCTGACACCATGCTACCAAGTATAAAGCTATACAAGAATATTGCCATATTTTGTTTTATGCCACAATACCATTATATATATTCAAAACCACAGATTGTTTTGTTAATCTGCCAAGTTTGCTTTACCTTGCAACCTGCAGCGGCTGCTCACTCTGCAGAGTCTGTTTGTCTGCAGCCAGATCCCAGAGGGCTGGTGGAGCCAGGCCGGTGTCGGACTCCTTAATGCCTGTCAGAGCCACACAAAAAACACACAACTTCAAACACAACCCAGCAGCCATCCAGTCACAACACCTGAAGGCAGTGGTTTACTGAGAAAACACAGCCTTGAGGTCATTTAAGCGTGTTTCTGGGTTCATCACCCACCGGTCAGCTCGTTGATCTTCTTGAGCAGCTGCTGGATGTCATCTTCCACTTGTTTGATCTGTCTGGAGTAGGTGCTTTGACCCTGAGGAGAAACAGCGAGCAACGCATTAAAACTTATGAATTAATCGTGTGTCAATGTGACAAATTCCCCATGTTCCGTTAGAGACGTCCACTGGCGGCTCGGGCTGTACTTACATATGTTTTCAACAGGGCGATGTCTCCTTCATCCAAAGCTAGGAAGATGAAGAAACAACATTAATTAATCAGTTTACGTTGTGACATTGACACTGGGCCTCTGCCATTGTTGTCTAACTGAGCGGCGCAGTTTATTAACTTCCATAACGCAACATATTTTAAAGAAACGTTAACGGCTTTGACTAAAAATAGCTTTGCCAAAATCATATCGGTTATCATGGTAAGTGGTAAGAAAGTAGAGCTAACAAACAGCGCTAAGCTAAGTAGCTAATGTCGACGTTTCTTTTCAGCGAAAAACATTGGTTGCTTTTAAGAATGTCCTCCAATGTCTAGACATACATCTGATAGGTGCGTCATCCTTCTCCTCTTTCTTAGTCTTCCGTTGGTCGTCTCCCAAATAGTCCGGCATTTTAAATCAGGAGACAAACTGTTTCTCACAAAAAGATCGAGCTGCTTCGGCAGCTAAATTGTACAATTACACAGCAGCTTTGGGTTTCCGCCGCTTTCCGCCAGTCACCGGAAATACATGTCGGAATTCTTTTGAGGTTGTACCACCAGTTACAAATCATATATATATATATATATATTTTATTTTTTTTGTCAAATAAGAAATACTCATACAATTATAATTATAAATTGTAAATAACGATTACATGTTACAAATAAATATCACAGAAAGTGAGTTTCCAGTGAAAACGTGCTGCTACGTAAAACGCGCATGCGGAACTGCAAAAGGGAGAAAGCGTAGTGACAACACGGAGCCGTTAGCGGTGTAACAACGCAGCGCGTTTGCGGCACTTGGAGAGGGAGGCCCATGTGGTGTGTTAATGAGCGGCCCACAGACTTAAGCACTTTCAGAAACCTTTCGCTTGATAATTTCGGCACGTGAATGTTCGTGTAGCCCGTTTTTCTACAATGTTGTTAGAAGCGCTGCCCGGTGATGAAACGGTTGTCTTCACAGCTACTGCAGGTAAGCTGAACGAGGCCAGGAGGTAGCTAGCTAGCTACCAACGTTAAATATGAAGACTATTGCTACACTCGTTAGCACGCAGCTAGAAAGCACAGAGTGAGGACTGAGCTAATATTATCAGCTAGCAAGAGCTCCTTTATTGTTAGTAATGTATGTTCTCCCCGGTTTATTCCAGATGTGTTTTCCCTGTGTTTCATAATGGAGCCGAGCTGCTGCCCACTCATGGTTGCACTTGCTGCAGGGATTTAAAAAAAAAAAATTTGAACACTTTCACTTGGTTGATATTTCCCTGACTCGTATGTGTCCGCATGCCAGCATTAAGTACCGGACTGTGTGACGTCTGGACACCTGTTGTACCAGATAGTGTGACAGCTGACTATTATTAACGAGGACAAAATATATCAGCTGTAGTCTTTTTTTTTTTTTAAAGCGTCCACCCCAAATCACAGTGAAACTTCAGCAAGGTGCTTTTAGTAGGAAATAGAAAATACAAACATGTTCCATGTAAACAAAAAAAGCTCATTTGGGTCAATGGTCATTTCCCCTTAATTTCCTAATATTTTGAGTGACTGATGTATTATTATTATTATTATTATTATTATTATTATTATTATTATTATCAGCATATCAATTAATTATGGCAGTAGGGAAATGCATAAGAATTGTTAGTTTACCAAAAGAGTACTGTAAAATGCCCCACTCAGCACATATCTACATTTTCTTTTTACAAAAGAAAAATGTAAGGGATCGTTGTTTATTTATGATATATATATCTCAAAAAGGAAAACAATCCATGCTTCTCACCTCTCTGTCCCCTCCGTCAGCCTCTCTGCAGATCGAGGTGGAACCCGTGGGTCGATGGTTCGAGGCCTACTTGAAGAGGAGGAACAGGACCGCATCCGCCTCCTTCCAGGAGCTGGAGGAGGAACAGGAGTCCTCTGAGGAGTCGGAGGATGAGGAGTTCCAGCTGCAGGAGTACGCGTTGCTCCGAACACTTGACCCCAAAGACTGGAAGGTATCGGTCAAAAATAGGAATATAACGTTTTTTTTATTTAGTTGAGGAAATGTTTTAATGTTTCTTATTTATTCTCCGTTAATCACATGTTACATCAGCTCTTCTCCGATTTAATCTTCCTCTTGTCCTCTTGAATACAATGTAACAAAGAGAAATGTGTGACCGCGACAGCGAGTCAGACATGTAATCCCTCTATTGTTTGACTGGGGCGCTTCAACAAATGCTGCGTAAAATTAGAAACTAGTGAGAGTTGTCCATCACAGGTAACAGAGGCATCTTCAAACTGCTTATTCTGTCTGCACAATAGCAAAGCCAAACGTATTCAATTAAGAATAGTATAAAACTGCAAAAAAGGAATACATCTGTGTGGCTGGAATGAGAAAATTAAATAATTTAAAAGAAAAAAATCTTTAAATTAAGTCAATTATGAAAATGTGACCGAAAGATTCCTTAACTGTTTTTTAAAGACAAGATGATGACAATCTGTATCTGCAGCCTGACACTCTTGAACCCCTTTCTGTGATATTTGATCAATATTCTATTCCTGAGCTGGACACACGTTTTCCTCGTAGGTGCAGAAACCCTTCATACGAGTTCATTAATAGACGGCTTGTCATTTGAACCCTCTCCTCCCTCTTTACTTTGTCAGAATCAAGATCACTACGCTGTCCTCGGGCTCCCACACTTGAGATACAAAGCCACACAGAAGCAGATCAAAGCTGCCCGTGAGTACCTCTCCTTTCCTCCTGCTCGCCTGGTTCATTCCTCGCGGTGGCAGCGACTAATCCCCGTCACGTTCTCTGCTGTCTCTCAACAGACAAATCCATTGTGCTGAAGCACCACCCCGACAAGAGAAAAGCGACAGGAGAGCAGATTGTAGAGGGAGACAACGACTACTTCACCTGTATAACTAAAGGTAAAGCTCCGCCTCTAATGGTTGTCAGCGCCAGTATTCTGACTGGAGGGGCCTGAACTCACAGCGTTCTGTCGTTGTGTGAACCTCAGCTATAGAAACCCTGTCGGACCCCGTGAAGAGGAGAGCCTTCGACAGCGTCGACCCGACCTTTGACAACGCCGTGCCGTCAAAGAACGAAGGCAAAGAGAACTTTTGGGAGGTGTTTTCTCCCGTGTTCGAGAGAAATGCCAGATGGTCTTCCAAAAAGCACGTGCCCACACTCGGGACCATTGATTCCACCTTCGAAGAAGTCGACAATTTTTACTCTTTTTGGTAATGAATAGTTTATTTGATTAGAAGGATCTTAGTGGTTGGCTGAACAGAAAGATTGAGCCGTGTCAAAAAAAAGTGTTTTAACTTGTTGCTATTTTTTTTGTTAAAGGTACAACTTTGATTCATGGAGGGAATTCTCATACCTGGATGAGGAGGAGAAGGAAAAGGCCGAATGGTAAGCTCTCCTCTCTCCGCTGCACTGAAACGGGTTAAAGAGTCCGTGTTTAGCTCAAGGGTCCGACTGACGTGTTGTCACTTTGTCAAACAGTCGAGATGAGAGGAGATGGATCGACAAGCAGAATCGAGCCTCCAGAATGCAGAGGAAGAAGGAGGAGATGAACAGAATGCGAACACTAGTTGGTACAGACACACACACACACACACACACACACACACACACACACACACACGCTGCAAGATGAATGAAACACATTCAAAATATCCTAACGCTACATTAGGCTGTTGAATGTTTTTGTAAAAACAACCCAGTGTCTATCCAAAGAAATGTCATTTTTAAAATATGCGTGAGCCTGATGGGTTGTTTCGCCTCACTGCAGATACCGCCTACAGTTATGACCCTAGAATAAAGAAATTCAAAGACGACGAAAAATCCAGGAAGGAGTCTGAGAAGAAGGCGAAGGTGGAAGCCAAGAAGAGGGAGCAGGAGGAGAAGGAGCGAGTAAGTCTCATCAGGCACTTCCTTTCCTTTTTACATCCGTTACTCAAACAGGAGGAAATAGTGCATTTGTTGGACTATTTTTAGCGACGGATCAATCCAGGTCTGAGCCACACAGGGAGCCTGATTGTTGGTATTGTTCTGATATGTGCAGTCTGCTTATAACTTTGAATCTAATATAAAAAGGCTAGGGTACGTTCTGCTTGTTTTACCGATATGTGGGGGGAAACAAAGCTTGATTAATGCTTTTATTTGGTTTCACATGAAGTATTTAACGCATATGGTTGTCATCAAACGTTTATATCTTTAAGATATTCTAAGCTGATGAGGAAATAGCAGTAAAAACGGCCAGGAACGTTCATTGATTCATCAAATTCCCTCTTATGAGTTATAGACGCGGTCTTCGGTGAACTGGGTGTAAAAACCAATAGTTACTGTGACCCCTAAATGGAACCAAGTCATCATGGATATTGTTAAAATGAGTTAATGGCCTGATGTCGTAGACGGACGGCTTAACCCCTCACCAGTAGATGAGTAATCGATGGTTCTGTCCCCGTTTGGCAGAAGCTCATCAGTTATCTTCCCGTGTGCTTTCAGGCCCGGCAGGCGGAGCTGGAGGTCGCTCGCTTGGCGAAGGAGAAGGAGGAAGAGGAGGCCAAGCAGGTCGCGCAGCAGGTGAAGAAGGAGAAGGAGATCCAGAAGAAGGCCATCAAGAAGGAGAGGCAGAAACTCAGGACCACCTGCAAGGTGACTCTCCCACACCGGACCACCTGAGATGTGAAGGAGGTCTGTCTCACCGCAGAGAGCTGCACGAGTCATAGCATGTCAGTTAAAGTGTTTTATTTCTCCCTCCACAGAACTGGAACTACTTTTCTGACAATGAGACTGAGAATGTGAAAATGATGGAGGAAGTGGAGAAGCTCTGCGATCGCCTGGAGCTGACGAGGTACTGAACTACGAGAAGTTTAATCTCCAACTTGTTTTTGACACATTTTAACAATCGGGACCCCAAAAGAATCTAACTGGTGTTATAACACCACCAGTTATTGATTCTAGTAGCAACGAGTAGAAGAGGTACTCGGGATGCTTCCTGTCTTATTATTATTATTATTATTATTATTATTATTATTACATTTAAAATGTATTTGTTAAATAAAAAACAGTAAACGCATCACAAACTTTTAATTTACAAACAATATAAACGAACATGGTAAATACATTTGACATGTGTGAAAAGAAGTATACACTTGTATGATCCAACCATGTCTCATAACTCGAGCAATTATCCCAATATTTACCATAAATACGACTCAAGCAACCCAGTGCTCCAATGCGCAGCTCAAATATCCATTTTATTGGACAGTTTTTGCTGCGCAATGTTTTGAATATATATTTTTAATGTTCTATATGCTTTGATATCTTTTTCATGAACAATATTCCACTAAATATGTGATGCATGAGATGTGACTGTATTTCATGGCGCTTGTTTCCAGCCTGCAGTCCCTGAATGAAATCCTGGCCTTGGGCTCAAAAGAGGACAGCAAGGTAGCCGTGGAGAAGCAGGTAACTTTTGTTTTTTAAAGATTCTTTGTGGCATTTTTCTTTTTTGAGAAGATGAGATGCACAGCGAGGACCAAAGAGACCGTTACAGGTAAAGGGTGGCGTCTGCTGGATGGAGGTCCTCACAACGTGCTGCTGCTGCTCCCCTCAGATGCAGGAGGTGAACGCCCAGCTGCAGAGAGAGAAGGAGGCCGAGATCCAGACGAGGCAGACGGTCCGCAGCGCAGAGCAGGCCAGCGGGGCGGGGGGCGCGGGGGGGAAGGGCTGGAACGAGGAGGACCTGCAGCTGCTCATCAAGGCCGTCAACCTGTTCCCTGCTGGGACCAACGCCAGGTACGGACCGCTCTGTTCCTTAGCAAGTTACTCCATGGTGTAGTGTGTGTGTGTGTGTGTGTAGAGGTTTTTGGGAACTTTTTAGATTTGTTTTATAACGTACTATTACTTTTCTATGATTTTATTTTACTGCCTACATACGTATACAAGGCGTACTATGATTTTGTATGATTTCTTTGCATACTCTTGACTTTTTTTATGACAGTGATTTTATTTTATGTAATGCTGTGACCTTTTATTACATACTATGACCTAGTGTCATTTTCATGCCAAACTATACCATGACTTTAATATGATATGCTTTACAAAATGTTTAATGACTATCAAATAATTTTTAATACATTTTACAAATTATAATGGATACTTTCATGGTATACTATAATTTTAGAAGAGTTTATTAAAACCATCTGTTTAGTGGCCGACTACGGTTGGCTCATTATCACAGTTTAGCTTCTTTGTCTTTGCTGATTCTGCTTCATCTATAATCACAAAATATAATGTAGCCAGTCTGACACGATGTCAACAATAAAGAAGAACTAAAGTGATAATTGTATTAAATTAATTTCAATATGAATTGTGGTAACAAATGTTGTTCCCTTTCAGATGGGAAGTTATTGCCAACTACATGAACCTGCACTCCACCAGCGGCATGAAGAGGACCGCCAAGGATGTCATCAACAAAGCCAAGAATCTACAGCGGCTAGGTGAGCTAAATCTAGTTCAGGGTCATGCATTCAGTTAATGCTAATAAAGCTAATTAATATGCTTTTAAAAGAAAGACGCTCTAAATATAAGCAGGCATACATACAGGCATCTATATAAATATTTATTCTTTTAATCAAACTGTCTCATTCATTTGTGTCATTTAAGGTTTACTGTATGCTTTGTATTCTCATTGTTAGTTTAAATGGGGGGGCGGATAGCTTCAGGGGCCTATAGATCATCACTTAATATGGTGCATGGAAATTATTTAAGGCAAGCGTGGGAACCCTGAATGTGTATGAACGCTGTAGACGGAAGGCTGCTTATCTAGTTTTGTTAATGTCGTCTCCACAGATCCAACGCAGAAAGACGAGATAAACCGAAAAGCCTTTGAGAAGTTCAAGAAGGAGCACGGAGCAGTGGCTCCGACCATCGACAACGCCGTGCCGTCAGAGAGATTTGATGGTGAGTGGAGCTGCTGCTCTGTGATACGAGACCAAGTCAGCTGAGGGAAGTGGTGTAACCATGATGTGTAACCATGATGTGTAACCATGATGTGTAACCCGCTTCACAGGCACCGGCAGCGCCGCCTCCTGGACCACCGAGGAGCAGAAGCTCCTGGAACAAGCCCTGAAGACGTACCCAGTCAGCACAGCGGAGAGGTGGGAGAAGATCGCTGTCGCAGTCCCCGGACGGAGCAAGAAGGACTGTATGAAGCGGTACAAGGTGAGAGTCCAGCCAACCTTCAACTCACTGATATTATGGGCTGCTGCTGATATTTTGTCCGTGTCAGCAGAATCTAACGCTTCCCCTCTTTCTGACAGGAACTGGTGGAGATGGTTAAAGCCAAGAAGGCTGCACAGGACGTTGCAGGAAAGAGTAAAAAATGACAAGAACCACAAAGAATAGTATTCGTGTTATTTTAACATTATTGTGTTGGTCTTTATTTTATAATAAAAATTAAAGGAGGAGAAAATACAAGTGATATTTAATTTATTTGTGGTGCTGTACAGGTTGGGTTGGTTCATGTCTTCATCCAGAACATTCCACTGCGGATCTGGTTGTAGTCGGGCAGCTGTTCAATTGGACCTGAGGGAAAGTACAGTATTACATCATGGTTTTATTATTTATATGCAACTGTTCTCATTCAAAAGGTGATTTGTTTGTTCTGCCAATTAGGACAAACATACCAACGGCTGCGATGGCCGGAGCTTTGTTGAAGATGTATTTGGTGCACACGTCCTTGATGGTCGTAGCATCAATAGCCTGTAAACATTTAATTTAGCAATAGATCATTCTTTCTTCCCTAAATTCCCATTTCACCTGAAGCAAAGCCTGTATAAAACAGCATGTTATACTTTTGATACCTTTATAGAAACAGGATGTTGACATGGGCCATAAAATCATTCTAAATTGGTAAACCACATATTTGCTGAGAAAAAGGCAATATGATTTAACATTAATTGGAGAGGTTGTCAGTCTTCAAGGCCTAAAATGTTTTGGCAAAATATGTAGGCGCCCCATTAATCTATCAATATTTCTCCCCTATCTCTGCCTCTTAAATCTGAGAAATTATACTTGATACATAATTACAGCTTTTTTTTTTTAACTCCTAATACAATAATTTGGGAATCCCCTGAATTAAAACCTCTGTACATTGCTTTGAATGGATCCACTCACATCTATTCTGGCCTCCAGCTCATGAAGAGGAATCCTCCGACTGTAGCACAGCATCTGTCTGCCGATGTCCTCACAGATAGGAGTGGATCCTGGAGTGAATAACAAGTGTTTATAGTTAGTCGCTCACATGACAGATCTCTAGTGTAGCATGTTGAAAAACAACATACCAGATTAAAAAAAGAAAAGCATAGAATAACTGAAGTCACACACACGATAGATACGACTGACTAGAATTACCAGCATGCCGTTGTACGCCTCCGCCAAGTTAGTTTACATCCACGTCTTTTAAAAATGTAATTTCTATTTGTTATTCGTGTGAAATAGTCTTAATTAGGATATTAATTCATGAGTTATGGATTTAAAAAAAGGGTTTTGTCAGTGAGCTTTGAACCAGTTCATCATTGAGACCAAGTGGACGTTTGTGCCCATTACCATCAAGTAGATCAAAACCAAAGCTGCGTTCTGCTTTTGGGACTTTACCATCGAGATGCAGCAGCATGTTGGTCTTCAGCAGGTTTTTGGCCCGTGCGACCTCGCCCTCCGTCACACTCGTGCAGAGAGACTTCCTAACGGGGCGCAACAAGATTCATCATCCGTCATATCTGATACATAACAACTGTACACAACTACACAGACATTACCGTACATCTGAGCGTGTACTCACCATTCCATCTGAGTGAAATGCATCATTTCGTCGATGGTGCCGGGCTCACACACCATGTAGAGCCCCCACAGGCCGGTGTCGGTGTAGCAGGTGTTGAAGGACTGGAAGCTGTGGCACAGATTCCCCTGACAGGCCATCTGAGCCAGTTTACTGGACAGATTCTGGGTTCACAAAGGACACAATCAGACGGGGACGGTTACAGGATGAGAAGCCCGACCCGGGCTGCGGGCTTCACACTTTAGTACCACTTATGGAAATATTCTTCACTTTGTCACACAGCCAGCAGCAGACTGAAATCGTTAATGAGCTAAAAAGAAATAACCGAGCCAGAAAGGATATATGCCGTGCCGTCACTTAACAAGCTGTCTAAGTCGTCTCGGGCAGCTTGGCGTTCGCACTACAAACTAAAGCGTCACCAGGACTCACCACTCCTCCACCAAACGAGCGGTCCCAGTTTCCGATCAGCGTGTTGGCCACCATGAGCGGGATGGTGTCGGGGTGCGACCAGCCGACCGCCTCCACTGCGATGGCGATGTGAGCCAGAGGCATCTTGTCGTCTCGCACACGGATCTGAAGGGACGGAGAACACATTCACTCAAACTCAGTCCCACTGCTGTTCCAACATATCCAAACAGTCGTCAATGTTCTTGTTTTGTATATGGGGAAATGATAATAAATATCTAACTTGATTTACATGACAAAATTTAATACGTTCAGAAAGAGAGAAACTCAAACAACAATAATGCACGGCGTTACTCAAGACTTCAACTTACCTCACTTCCTGTGAAGTGGCACAGAGGAACTTCCGGGGCTTCTCCTCTGTATGTGCCGGGAAGTTTTCCGAAATGATACTTGGCCAAATCAATGAGCTCATCGTGTGAAACGCCTGATCAAAAACACACCGCGATGCCGTTAAGATCAGAACACGCTCAAAGTGCTACTTTACTTCGGTCTGGTGTCAGCAGTAATGTCAACTAACTTTAGTCTCATAAAAAGATTCTACATTAGCCGATGACGGACGCAGAGAATTATTCAGCATCGATGAGGGTTTGTTGTTTCATATCAAACTAAAATGTCAACCATGTGAGGAGATGAACAGCTCTGACCTCCGGCAGCAGCCAGCACGATCCTCGGGCCTTTGTAGTGAGTCGTGATGTACTCCACCAGGTCGCCTCTGTTGATCGTCCTGCAAGCAAACACACCGACTTACAGCGTGAAAGAAAAGGCACGAGAACGTTTGGACAGCAGGAGAGAGAGCATGAAGCGCACTGATGAAATGTTGGGGCTTACTTGATGTTCTCGGTGGGGCCCAGGATGGTCCGGCCCAGGGCGGTGGACTGGTACGCAGTCGCGTGCAGGTAATCGAAGACCACTTCCTGCAGATTGGTCTCCACTTCCTGCATCTCTCTGAGGATCACCCCTCGCTCCCTCTCGATCTCTGCCTCTCCCAGTGTGCTGTTCTGGATGATGTCCGCCAGGATCTCCACAGCTGGTGGAGAGAAGACATTTTATTTGGGTAGACGGAGCGATCATTTCTTTTTAGGATTCAAACACATCAGCCTGTGTTCAGTTCAGTACCTTTGTGTTTTGCTATAATTTGCTTTTTTGGTTTACCACCTCCATCAACTTCTGTATACGATTTCCTAAATGTCCCAAAAAGACTTTTCACAACTGCCAGTGGAGAAGTCTGAATGTGCTTCTTAAAATGTAATAAACTTTTAAAGAACCATTATATCCTTAAAACTACTACATAGAACTTTCATTTTGTGTAGTTTTTGGCGACCCCAGTGGACAAAAGCGGTAGTGTTTCCATGAGCACCATTGGGTCATAAAGATCTGCAGCTGCCAGAGTCACTTTAGAAAATCTCCTATTTCACTGCAGCAGGGTCTGACAGGCCGCCTCGCTCAGTCCTGGGTCTGTAGAACTTCCTGCCTGTAAGCGTATCGTATCATCTGATTTTGACCTGATGTCATTTAGAATTCCTGTATAGAAATAGTCGGTCCTCTCGGTCATATAGAGGCATCAGAGACGCTTTTATAACCCGTTTTAAAAAGGTCCTTGTAGTAAATAAGCTATAAAATAAATATAGACAACTCCATCAATAAAATAACTGAATCGACTCTGATGACAGAATTTAAGTCATTTCATGATTTCATCAGGACGTGCAGACATCTTGCTTAGTTAAAGCCGAACATGTCACGTGGCTGCAATCTGGTCCATTGAGGGAACTTCAGAGTAGAAAATGATCTTGCTGCTTCATCTACGATGGTTTCCTCCCGAAACGACATTTGTGTTTGCGACACCAGAGAGAACCCTTCGCGCTGCGATTTTGTCATCAAATATGAAATTCCCTGCAAAGCAACAACGCATATGCTACCAGTCTTCATCACCACATGGCGGTGTGCCCTGCTGCACCGTACCTCGTGGAAGATCTTTAGAGAACGCTTTGGCGTAGTACACGGTCTGCTCTCGGGACGTGTAGGCGTTCAGGTGAGCCCCCATGTTCTCAATCTCCAGCTCCAGATCCAACTGGGAGCGCTTCCTGGTGCCCTGTCACACACATGCAAACCTTTCAGTTATTTGTTTTTATTACATCACCCTAAAAATGTCAATGTCTACATTTTGCTCATTCGTCCTTTTTGTCTTTATAAATGCTGCACTGTAACCATCTCACCTTGAATGCCATGTGTTCCAGGAAATGTGCGGTGCCATTATTTCTCTCATTCTCGTAGCGACTGCCGGCGTCTATCCAGAGGCCCACCTGTACGAAATCAGCAATGAATATCCTCAGGTTAACATCTACCCAGTCTCTGCGGCTGCTGTTCCAGAACCTCAGAGATCTGAGACGAGGCCGTCTTCTGTAATGACGGAGCTCAACTCTTTATTACGCTTTGGGATAAAACCCCTTGAAATGTGCCCGTCTCATGACACACGCAGCTCTCTGAGTTGACCTCAGGCCTCGAGATGCTTTGCTACAATATATTGAAACAAAACCACAGAATGTAACTGGGCTCTTTTTTTATTATTATAACTTAATATTTCCGACACTTGCAACTCATCATTGGTGACTAGTTACAAACTAGTTAAGAGGAATCACCGTCTGAAAAGGTGCCAACAATGTTGTCCTATACATTCTACTATGTAAGTAAGGCGAGGTTTAGTCTTTATGTCAGGGCTTTTGATTTGTTCCCCAAAACAAAAACAAAAATACTTGTGTCTTGAATTACGTTATTATGGTTTGGGCTTAAAGGGTTCAGTTTACAAAAAAAAGAAGAGACATTTAATTATTGCATTTGTAGTAAGTAAACAGCAAGTCTGTGTGTGCCGGCTCTTCTCTCCCTCTCTTCTCTTTTCATAAAACCAACGAGATTACAGTTAGTATGTGAGAGACCTGTGAATATGTGCGTGTGTGTGTGTGTGTGTGGCAAGGTAACCTGCTCCATCTCACCGTGCAGGTGGTCAGCCCCGCGTCCTCAGAAGACACCCGCAGGCCGTTCTCTAACGTGGTCGTCTTGGTCTCGGGGACGTTCAGGGCCACCTGCTGCGCCGCCTGCGTGGCCAGCAGCCGGCGCGGGGCGGCCGGGAGGACACCCGGTGATGAGCGGTCATGATGACACTGCGAAAGTGGGACAGTGACGTCAGCTGTTACAGGCCACGAAAATGACGTCAACTGACATTTAATAACCCATTCCGTCGTTTTACTGAGCTCACACGTCAAACTACTTTTTAAAAACTCGCAATATGTCGCAATAGACCAGCATGTAGCGTCTGCTAGCTAGCTTGTTAGCAAACAGAGCCTGACCGGCCATGACGAGGCGGTTTCCTCCGTTCCGCTGGACCGGGAGACCTGTCGAGGAAGCGCTGTATCAGAAACAAGACCGTTAACGCGTACTCTTACCCTGCGTAACGCATTTGTATTCAGTAAATGTCTTTGAAGGAGATACTTCCCAGCAGACGTGAAGCGCTGCAAGGACGCCGCCATATTGTTTATCTGTCACACTGCGCGAGAGCCGGCTTCGATGACGCGTTCCTACACTACATCCGCCGGGGGAAATAAAAGACAGAGGACTATTCAAAACAACGTAGTTCTACAAAGGTTATAATATTAAGACATGTTTTAATTGCAAATCAAATAAAGGCATATTTACATTTTTACGAATGAATAGATGGCTTGATGAAAACTAACGCTATGTTATCCTCGTTGACTTAAAAAGTCAGGTAAAGTGAACCCCGTGGTCAGGTTTATTTTGAAAGGGTCTGACAGCGGAGGCGGAAGTGTTGCTTTAGCTTAGCGTGAATTTTCTTCAGAGGGTCTCAAGATTGTCAACCTCTTCACAGCCGTTCACAGTGAGTAGAAGAGCCACGCAAAGAGAACATAGGGTTTCATGCACATCACGGAGTCAGCTAACGTTTGAACTCTTTAATATTTAATATTAAGTTCAGTAGCATCGCTAGCTTCCAGCTAACGTTTGTGTTAGCTGCTGTTGCTAACTCGTAGCTTAAACTTTAGCCGATGCTTTAAACCAGCAGTCAACAGCCATTATCTGTGTTGTGGCTTTCCAGGTAATAAATGGCTGGCGGCGAAAATCTAATGGAAGGTGATCTGGAAGATGGGGAGATTTCGGGCTCCGGCTCGGACACCGAGATGGGCACCGCTCGACCCCAGGTTCCTCCAGCTTCTAGCGGCCAGTCCTTCCACGACCGAGCCGCTGCGCAGCGCTCTGCCGCCGCCTACCGCAGCACCGGCAGGACGGTGGAGTCCAGCGACAGCGACCCTGACTCGTCTGACGAGGAGGCGACCGTTTGGCGCCGGAAGCGCCAGAAGGTCACCAACGTCCTCCAGCGGCCTGCCTGCACCACCCGGCCGGAGCCGACCCGCATGCCCGTCTCCAGCGCGCCGGGAGGCCGCAAGGTGAACAACATTTGGGGCTCTGTGGTCCAGGAGCAGTGCCAGGATGCCGTCGCTGCAGAGCTGGGCATATTCGGCATGGAAGGTGAAGTGAGCATGTCCAGCAGAAATGTGGAGACGTATAACTTTGTGCTGGCCCGGAAGATCATGGAGAAGGAGAGGGAGATGGAGAAACGGGCGACTAATGATGGAGAGGTGAACATGCTGGACGCCCAGCTGGAGGAGTACATGAAGGACCGGGGCTCCGAGGAGAGGGACGCCAAGAGGAAGAGGCCGGCTAAAGAGAGGCTGGGCCCTAGGGCGGAGATGGACATCAAGGGCCGGTACGAGATCACGGAGGACGACCCCGATGACAAGGTGACGGAGGAGATAGCACACCGGCTGCAGGAGCCCAAAAAGGATCTGATCGAGCGCATTGTCACCGTCATCGGAAAGAAAAAAGCCATAGAGCTGCTCGGAGAGACGGCCACGCTGGAGGAAAGCGGCGGCGTGCACACCATGGACGGCAGTAGGCGACGGACGCCTGGCGGGGTGTATCTCAACCTGCTGAAGAACACGCCCAGCATCAGCAAGTCCCAGATCCAGAAGATATTCTTCGACGAACAGCAGAAAGAGTGCAAGAGCAAGAAGGCCGCCCAGAAGAGGAGGCGGTACATGGTGGCCAAGAAGATGAAGCAGGCCATCGGCACGCTGAACCTGCAGGAGCACGACGACGTCTCCAGGGAGACTTTCGCCAGTGACACTAACGAGGCCCTGGAGTCTCTGGAGGAAGGTGCAGACGACGAAGAGGAGGGTCAGGAGGAAGCTGCTGTGGGCATCGAGGAGACGGCAGCGGTGGTCTACAACGCTGCCGACCTGGAGGTCTTTTGAGGGATGCCTGCCATTTGAACTCTAGGAGGTTTTGAACATGTTCATTTAGGATTACAATTACAACACCACACTTAAAGCACCGCATACGTGTGTTCTCCTCTGCATCCAGAATCTCACCGCCGTGTCCTTCTTTTTTTTGTTGTTTCTTTTTGTTTTTCCTCAGCAATACAAGAACAGTTTACGTTTAAGGAAATATTGGTTTTGTTCAGTGCAGCATGGGTTTGTAGATTGCAGCACGTGTAAACAGTGATGTGTGATACAAATGTGGTTTGCCTTTAAATTCAATTCTTATTAATCAAATCTTACCTAAGTTGTTGAAGCATATTGAGGTAACAGTGAAGCGCTCTTGTTAATTTTCAAATATGGTTACTTTTTTGTTTGTTCAACGTCTTCATTAGGATATAACGAGATCTTGATTTCTTAACTCAATTTGTGTGGAACATAAATAAATTACTTAAAACTCATTACTCACTGGGTTTGTTCAATGCTGCTCACTGTAGAGTACTTCCAGAAGCATTGTGGTCAGTCCCTGTGAGATGAACGTTTGCAGCGGTTTGGGCTGATTATCTCTTGGTTGGTTTTCTAAGACATAAAAAGAGCCAGAAGAGCAGAAGTTTGTCCACTAGATGGCAGACTTCTGATGTTTAGATAAAGTATTGCTCCATACAAGTGGATGAAAGGACACAATACAAAAAGTAGTTTAATCTATATACAGGGTTCTTACGGTCATGTAAAACCTGGAAAAGTCATGGAATTTTTAAATGGTTATTTCCAGGCCTGGAAAAGTCCTCGAAAAAAATAAAATCCCCAAAGTTTTGGAAAAGTCATGGAAATGGGGAAAAGTCATGACGTTCATTTACGCTGAGTTTGAAATAATTAATATGCTTTTAAAAGAAAGACGCTCAAAATATAAGCAGGCATACATACAGGCATCTATATAAATGTTTATTATTTTAATCAAACTATTGTCTTTCCAGGTAATAAAGCACACATTAAAAGAGCAGGCAAAAAGCACCACACCAGATAGATACAGGATGGCTGATGGGCTTCAGATGCTACTGGAAAATCAGAGGTGTTTAGAAAGTTGTCATTCTTGCGTATGGAAGCATCTTTCAGGTTAAAGTAGTAGTAGTAGTCTATGAATATGAGATATGAGTTTACAGATAATTAAAATCGATCCTTGTCATTGTGGAGGTCGGTTTATGGCTTTTGGCCGGTTACACCTACAGTCTATGTTCATATCTCTGGGTTACACACATTCTGAGAATAAGGAAGCTCTCAGCACAGAGTATAGTCGCCTCTGTTCATGCTCGGAGCTCGTGCTACGACGCCAAGCGCAAGTTTAAACAAAGCTTAATCCAGTCCAGCAAAAGGAGAAGCACTCACTCATTATCACAACTAAAACTGTACAGTTGTGCTGTTTCTAAACACAGATCAGAGCCTCTATGAGGAGACCAGAGTAAAGGTTTACCTTTCTACCAGTAGATGGCAGTATAGGTGTATGTAAACCATACATTTAGTTACATTTACCTGTGTCTTTGTTAATGAACTAGGTTATTGATACAGATGTATTTAATGCTATTTAAACAGGTTAGAGAGTGCCGCCACCGCAATCGAGAACCTGACTTCTGGTTAAACGACGTGCAGTCGTGATGACTTTGGCAGAGTGGCGACCAGCACCGCCGTCAGCACCAGCACCACCAGCAGTACACGACTGGACACTGGGTACCAAAGATATCTGGACACCGGGTGCCGAAGATAGTATTAGTACTATTTATTGAACCCCCCACTCCCTGTGGATGTATGAATACATGCGTAATTGCCCACTCCTGTGTGTGTGTGTGTGTGTGTGTGTGTGTGTGTGTTTCTTTTGTCTTTTCGTAATCCGAGCGCTCGGTCTGGGCAAAGGGGTCTTGCCAACAACTCAATCGCGAACACATCCGTCAAAACATATTTTTGAAAGTACAGCCAACTATCTTGCAAACGATATAACCTCTGGACCTACGAGTCTTGAGCCACCATGGCCTCGAGAACTTTCATCAGGGAGTCCTGAGCCACCTCGGGATCCAGAAGCCTCATCCTGGTGGCCAACTCGGGTTCGAGAAGCTTCGTGCTGTAGCCCACTCGATCTTGAGCCCACTGTCCACCCAATGCACATCAGAGTCTGACATATTTTTGAAAGTAGACCCAAAATATATTTTTTAAAGTAGAGTCAAAATATATTTCTGAAAGTGGTGGTGGTAAACGATGAGCCCACAGTTTACCCCAATGTCGTCTACAGAAATGGACTATACGTGACCACTGGCATTGATCCGTACTGGGACGCAAACATAAACCGAGGCTCATATATGGTTCTTTTTTTTACTAGTAAGTAGTCGTATGAACCGCATTGAGTTTTATTACTTGTATTATTTTATATCATTTTTTTCAGAATTTAGTTGTGAATAAAATGTATATTTTCCAAAAAATCACTTTTATAACATATTTTGATCATAACTATTAATGTCCAGCATGATCTAAGCTAGATTTCCCCAAAAAATATTTTGAAGCGGCCGCCGACTTTTACAAACTCCATGGTTCAGGCCCTTACCAACATCCCACATACTAATAGGACACCTTTTTGGAAAGATTAGGACCTAAATAATCCGGATCCGAAATCACTGCAAAACCAAGCTTTGACATATTGGGAAGGTGTTTTAGTTAAAAGAACGTGTCGTTCGGTTAAACAATAGAAAAGTTACTTGTTTTATGACAATACATTGTCTCACTAGAGGCTGCTGGGTATTAAAATTTGCATAAGCCTTCCCTCTTGCTGTGTGACGTGTTCCTAGAAATGTGGGGGGTACACGTAAGTCACAGGAAGCGGATATGTGAGACAGAGAAGAAAAAAAGAAACATGTGATTTTACAGATACTAATATGGAGTTCGTAAGGACTTTGATTGCTTTGTTAGACTCCCACAAGCCCGTACGGTTACTGAGATGTGTTTGTTAGGGAAATCCGACTTTGTAAAGGGTATTTATCATGGATTTGGTGAAACCTTACGGCCGTCGCGGCAAGCTGACGGAGCAGCTGTATAGTCGGAGGAGTTTACGTAAGTACTTACACTTAACGGTTACTTTAATTATATTTTACACCATATGTATCTTCTCACAAGAGTTGCGGAACTGTAGAACTTCAAATGAAGTTAAACAACAATGTGGTTCCGGAGATAATTAAGGAAACGTTCAAACAATTCTTTTTTTTTTAACTGTCCGATAATAGGCGCAGCGGCGCTGCTTTGCCTTGTCGTGCTAAAGAGGTTAAACATATCAAATGGATGGACGCCATGAACGGAGGCAAGAATATACCAGCCCGTGACGATTCTCTGTTCGCCTTTGAAGTCCAACTGATGCCGCTTCTTCAGAAAGACGGCGACGACAAGAAAGCGCCGAGTGTCGGATGCAATGACGGTCCCGCAGGCTCGGGCTCGGAATCCAAACATCGTCGTTCGCCTGGTTGGTCGAGCTGGGCACCATGAAGTACACCGGGCTAGGAGACGCTCTCACCGATGACGAGTATCCCCTAATTAGGGGACCCTAGAGTTGATGTGGTTTTAAGAGCAGTTTGTTCTTATGTGTATTTAAAAACACGACAGACTATCCCTGTCGAAATGAGTGAGGAGTCCTTACTTTAAATCCAAGCCGGTTGTTTATTTCGTAAACTTGTAGAAAACATATGAACCTGAATACAACCGAGTATATCAGACTAACATTTTAACTTGACGGGAGGTGCGCGCACTGAACCCGAACCCCACTGCGCATGTGCACTTTTCCGAGTACGGTGTCCCGTAGCGTGCATACAGAGCGCGAACATAATCATTCACCAGAATGATCTACATCCCCTTTCTTTAGTTCGTGCCTTCCATAAAGAACAAATGGAAGGCTGGGCATTAACTAACCAAATAATAACATAGCTGTTGTTTTTAACTTTGCGACATTGTTATATAGAATAGAATTTAGTAACAGTTTCAAACAACCATCTTTAAATATACTTGAACGGTAATTAACCAACTTATACATTCATATTGCAAGACATTCCAACATTCATCGCACTTCAACTAGACATTCAACGTCCCATAGAGTACAGTGCGGATTCAGCTCTTTTTTATTTTTATTTTTTTAAGGTCCTCAGCTTATAATAACTCAATGTTCATTGTTCATACTTTGGGTTTGGCCTGCAAATGCGACCTGAGCGCGTCACATATAGTGAGTTACCCAGTGTGACCTCTGTAGGAGAGTGAGCTGCAGGCCTCCGCTGCTCACTGGTGGATCGCTGAGGTGTTGCCGGAGTCAGTTGAGATGTCTGCGGCGTGGAGGGGAGACTGTCCGGTACAGCTGGGTCGGCATATTGACGATCGAGGTCTGCAGGGTCGACCTGTCCCGGTGGTGGCTCAGCGACAGGAAGGATATGGCGGCGATTTCTCCTGTAGGTCCCTCCAGCGGACTCGATGATGTAGGAGCGTGGTTCCTTGCACCGCCCTTTCACAGTGCCCAGACGGTCGTGTCCCTTGGTAGTCCGCATCCTGACGACTTGTCCCTCTGCGAGTGGCTGTAGTGGGCGGCTTGACGCATCATAATATCGCTTTTGGGTGAGTCTTTTATTCTGGAGTTGGGCAGTAACCTGCTTTGTGATTTTTGGGGCTGGCTCTAACAGTCTGGTGCTGACAGGAAGAGCTGAGCGCGTCTGTCGTGACATCAGACGTTCTGCGGGTGAGCCCAATGCTTGGTCGCGGGGAATATTTCTGATGTTCAGCAGATTGAGGAAGACGTCGGTCCCGTCTCTGTGAGATTTCTCCATCAATTGTTTGGCACTGCGGACCGCCCTTTCTGCCAATCCGTTCGACTGTGGATACTCCGGGCTGCTGGTGACATGGATAAAGTCCCACTGTATGGCAAAATCTTTGAAACGTTGGCTTGTGTACTGCCTTGCATTGTCTGTGATGAGGGTGTGAGGCGCACCGTGAACCGAAAAGTGTCTTTTCAGCTTTGTGACCACAGCTGCTGAAGTTGCGTCACGGAGGAGGTCCATTTCATACCATCCTGAGTAAGAGTCTACCAGCACCTGGTATTGTTGTCCGTGCCACTCGAACATATCAGTAGCCACTGTGGACCATGGCAAGACTGGAACCGGATGAAGTTGTAGAGGTTCCTTTTGCTGGTGTGGTCTGGTGCTATTGCAGACGGAGCACGACAGCAGCTCCTCCGCAATGTCATTGTTCATTGTCGGCCAAAAGACTGTGGTCCTGGCTCTGCGCTTGGTCGACTCTAAACCTGGGTGACCCCTGTGTATGATGTTAATGTATTCTCGGTGTAGAGAACTTGGAATCACGGTTCTGTGGCCCTTAATAACTATCCCATCCTCCACTACCAACTCGTGTCTGTGAGGGAAGAATGGACGAATGGAAGGGTGGACGCTGCGTTCTTTGCCAGGCCAACCGCGGTGGATGACTGTGCTGAGAGTCTGTAGCATTTGATCCTGTGCCGTGTGGGTCCGGAGCTCCTCCAGTCTGTTAGTCGAGATGTAGCTAACAGACATCACCTCAAACGTGTCGTCTGCAGCTGGACTTTGTGAGATGGTTTTGTTTGGAGCTCGTGATAGGGTATCAGCTAGGTACATGTGCTTACCCTTCTTGTAAACCAGTGTGATGTCATAGGCTTGTAACTGTAGTAACATCCTTTGCAGTCGGGCAGGAGCAGTGTGGATGGGCTTCTTCAGGATCGTGACAAGGGGTTGGTGGTCAGTTTCAACGACCGTGGGCTTCCCATACACGTAATCCTTGAATTTGATGCATGCAAACACCACTGCCAAAAGCTCCTTTTCGATTTGAGCATATCGTGTTTCTGTGTCCGTGAGCGTGCGAGACGCGTAGGCAACTGGCCTCCCATCCTGTAGACATGCAGCACCAAGTCCGTAACATGACGCATCACAGGTCAGTGTGACCGTTTTTTTTACGTCGTAGTAGGATAGAATCGGTGAACTGGATAAACATGACTTGAGACGATCGAACGCCTGCTGATGCTGTGTAAACCAACACCACGCAGCGTCTTTGTGTGTGAGCTGTCTCAGAGGTGCTGCAATATCGCTGATAAACTTCCCAAGGTAATTCACCATGCCAAGGAATCGCTGCATGGCTAGGACGTCCTGTGGGACTGGCATGTTTGTGATCGCCACTTTTTTTGCGGGGTCGGCCTTGAGGCCCTCCTTTGTGAATATGTGACCCACATAACAGACCTGTTCCAGGCGGAACTTGCACTTGAGAGGGTTTAGTTTAAGGTTTATCTCTCGTGCCCGGTCGAGCACTTTTTTTAGGTTGGCATCGTGTTCTGCGGTATCACAGCCTCCTATGATGATGTCATCGACTATGATAGCACACGGATATCCTGCAAACAGCTGTTCCATTGAGCGCTGGAACACCTCGCTTGCTGAGCTTATGCCGAATGGCATGCGGAGGAATCTGTAGCGCCCGAAAGGCTCGTACTGCTCTCAGCCTCTCCGGCGCTAGCCTCTCCAACGGAGAACCAAGCGGGGTGAGACTCGCTGCGGCACCAGTAGCAGCTGCTGCCGCCAGCTGCACTATTTGAGCTCAAGTAAACAACACTAATAATTCAGAACAAAAATAAAAAGGGTTGTCAGCATTAGCTGCAGCAGCTAGCTTCCCGGGTAGCGGGACCAGCCCCGGCTCTTCGCCCGACGCAGGCAGCAGCAACAGCAACAAAACAGTAACACAAACAACAGTTCACTCACCACATGCTGTTCACTTAAAGACAAAGTCCACCCTCCTCTCTTTGTTAAACAGTTCAATGACGGTAAATTTCCACTCGACAGTGGCAGTCAATATTAGGATCGTCACAGCCAAACATACCTGTAACCCTCCATGCGAAAGGCGTCATCAGTAAATCCACCAGCAAGTCTGTTTCTCCTCCTCCTTCAGCCATTGAGTGTTAAAAAAAAACTCTCTGTGTACTTTAATCTGCAAAGACTAGCTAGAAGCCGCTCTGCTTCCATAGAGACATAGAGTTGAAATCTGATTGGATGAAAGCTCTCCTTAAAAAAGCTTCAGGCGCTGCAGGCTGGAAGCAGAGCAACAGAGGAAGACAGGATCTGTGCAATGAGAAAATAAGCTAATCGGGAAAAAATATTATAATACATGTAGTGTATTTGTGAAAAACAATTACATTATAATATAGCTATAACTTTGTGATTCTGTTTAGGCCAGCAGAGAAGGCTTAGCAGGCCCTGACGGCCCACCACTGGGGTTGTCATGTATCCATATACTGCAGGTATATCCCCGTTCTTTAGTCAAAAATGTGCATTGATGAAATGTACCAATCACTAATGTAGGTTTTGGTCCAATTCCAGTCACTTATCAGCTGCGTTAAACATCCTGTGGTTCTGGTTTAAGAAACATGCTTTTCTAGATGAGGGAATGGCAGGTTTGCACAGTGTTGCTTATTGTCTCCATCTTTTTGGATGTATTTGTTCTTGCATTTTCCAGACTTGACAAGTGGGTGGCAGCAAAGGTCTGATGATGGTGGTGGCAGCGTGGTCGTAACAATACATGGCTGTGGTGTGCTTTGATAAAACAAGGAGTCAAGTATGGATGTTCTTGTCCTTGATGGCCTTCTGAAACGTGTCTGTGTTCAGTTTTTCTTTGAGAGGTCTGAACACAAAACACAAAGTGGCCCATCAGCCATCTTTATATCAGGACGAATTATTCATTAAAGTTTTGTTTAGTGGCCTTTATTTTCTAATAATTTCATGACACTTTCCTGGCATGTAATTTAGCACAAATTATAAGGGAAATAAAGACCAAGTTCTAAAAGGGTTATTTTAGTTAAATATGCTGAGTTTATGAGCAATTGTGGAATTTCCGTGTGCATGGACGAAAAGACTTAAAAGAAGTTATGGTAGCTTAGCAACACGGTTCTTACCATCAAACGTTCTCGGAAATGTACGGACCTTTGAAATAAAGAGTTTCTGAATACAAAATAATGAAGAAAAAAAGAGATACGAGACTGGCAGCATTTCCATGGCCGTGAGCTAACCAGTGCCAAGTTGGGCCGGCCCGTCTCAACAAAGAACGACATTCGGCGATGTCGATGAAGCTCGGAGAACAACTCAAAGAGGAGAGCGACATCGTTCTCTGCTCAGGTAGGCGTTACTCCACTCTACTTTACAGAGACGATTGTTGTGGTATATGTGCGGCTAGCCCTTTTATATCAGGAAAATCAAGAAACAATCATGGTATACATACCTTCAGGGCCTTCACGTACCGGTACGCGTACCGTACCCCGATTTGAGAACCACTGGTTTAGAGCACCTTTAGAGATCAACTGTTGGTGTTTTGGCGCTTAGAGCCAGAGGAACAATCTGTAAAGACATCATGTGACATCGCACTACACAGCTGTTGTGATACCGTGTTAGCAAACGGTTGCCTATATTTGGAGTCATTTTCCTGATCACCTGATAAAATAACTCTGTTTGGTCTCAATCAACTATAACTAAAACAAACTAAATATTCTGGATTCTAAACATTAGACTTTCTTCACCAGCTCGTTGCCAGCATGGTCTTTCTGATCAGAACTTGCTTTTTGCCTTCTGGTTACCTTTCCCAGTCCACACCATTCTGTGCGTAGTTATGTGATCCTTGGTATGGAATCCATGGCTAAGAGCAGTTTTCATGTTCCGTGCGCACCAGGAAACAGTAAACTAGCATACGGTTTAATATTTGCCTCACAAAGAGAGTTTTTACTTGAGCTAAACAGAGCTCGGTAAACAAAAGCCCCTCCTGCTTCGGCAGCTGCAGCTAAATCAAAGTGAAAAGTACACAGTCTCCACACAGCTCCGGGGTGGAATGAACGCCTTTAATGGTGGTGGTGGCTTTGTCAGCCGGAGCGCCTCGGAATGATCATTATCTCTGCTCATGGCTGCCACATGAAAAGCAGAAACACGTTTATTAATCCCACCTCTTATGGCTGTTTTTTCTCCTTCTTATTCTTTCTTTTTTGTTTGTAATACGCCGGCAGATATGTCTTCTCTGATGAGTCGACAGTGCGTACATCATGATTTCCATGCGGCAATTAGGCGTGCTGATAAAGGCCGGCCATCGGGTTTCCTGCAATCAAGTTTTTCCAGTCACTTCCTGTGCTCCCGCGCAGCATTTATTGCGTTTGTCCCCATTAAGGGAGCAGCGAGGCCGCCGGTCACATGACGGCTGACTGTTTGCTTTCACGGTAGAGAAAGAACATGTGTGAGTTTGCAGCAGGTTCCACGTGAACAAGACAAGACAGAGAGCATCCGGACGGATGCTCTCTGTCTTGTCTTGTTCACGTGGAACTGTTCTGGTCTCAGGACCTCTGTATCTGTCACCTGGCAACGAACTTGTTGCCTGGATACGACACGCTGTTTCTTATTTCCATTGGATCACACGGGCCCAGGGTTGAAAGAGTTGTTTCTTTGGACAGGGGAGGGAGGCGCTGCATGATGTCAGCATTCAGAGAGATTATCAACAAATAAAGAACGCTAATGTGTTGTTGTCGTCGTGTGAAGATAAGCATTATTTTGACAGATGTTTCGTGGATGAACGGCTCCCCGACTGGAATCAGGAAATCAGAGGACGCTCTTCAAAGACTTCTTCCTCCCTCTAATGATCACACAAGCCGAAGTAAATCGAAATCTAAATTTATCTGGCGCACTCCTGCTGACCCATCACGGCTAATCTCGGAGACGTTGACGGGGAGGCAAAGAACGCCGCCGCAGTTGGACAGGTCTGTGAGAGGATGTGGTTTCCAATGTGTCCTTCTCTCACGGCGACATGTCTCATCTGAGCAACGAAGAACAGCAGCAAAAGGTGAGTTAGATAACATCATCAGAGGACTGCTGGGAACAGGCAGTGACTCATCACTTTCACCAACACAAAGGTGACCCGGTTGGGAGGAGAAAAGAGACGACGGATCACGTTCATGAAGTGAGTCAGCTCTGGGGATGATGTCACTTTAGTCCCAAGACTTACGCTTATTGAGCAACATTTGGCTCCATCTCTTCTTCTGGAGATCCAGAATGTTCTCAGGGAGGCTCTAGCTGGTATGACAGACATGAGCCACATACTCATGTGTTTTTTACTGTAGAAGTCTGATTTTAAAGACGTGTAGTCTTTGGCGATAACGTATCTATGAAAGCATCTCTTTATGATGAGAAGTTATGACACATTGTTCATGGAATCATGCAAACACACCTGCAGGTGTAGGCAGCAAACGCGTCCACTTCAGCTGAACCAAACATGCAAACAATTTAACACAATTCCACCAACTAAAACGAGTTGAGAAGAAGTCAACGTGGTGTAATGTCACCCTAAATGCATGTGCTACCATGTGACCTGACTTAGGGGTGTGTGCGTTTCTAGGACATAAAAAAACTTCTATTTGTATGCTTTTTTATGCCCTCTGTATCTTTTACATTAAATGTCTTCGTCATTGATGGAAAACTGGTCGACTGTTTTCCTGGTGTTCCAGGATGCGTTTATGCACAACTCAACATCAGCGCTTCCCATTAGTTACAACGTTAGCTCAAGTGCTTGTCGTTGGTGGTTCTCATTGTCAACTTTAAAGGAGATCAAAGGAAGCAGATATGATCTGAATCATAGTTCTGCACTGTAGGCCAAGTAGTCTGCTGCTTGTGGGAGGGACAATACAAAGATCAAAACGTTGTTTTCTCATTTCTGCCTCTTTGGATTCATCCAAAAAACAACTTATCAAAAAAAAAAACAGTCTTTCCAAGGAATGCTTGCGTCATTTCATGAGTTTTGGTTCTTGAACATTCAAAACAAATGAAACACAGTTATTTAAAAAAAAAAAATGTTTAGTCCTATTTTGCAGGTAGTGATGCATCGGCCTAAATTATGTGACAATATGCAGTAAAAGAAGGCATGGCATTGATCACAGTGGCCAGAAATACTACAGGACGAGGGACAAAATAATACACACTAATAATAAGCATAATAATAATAATCTGTGTCTGTGTTTCCTGATATGCTTGACATATCAATTTAATAAGGTAATAATATGTAGCTCGTTGCGTTGCCCCTTAGTGGCTGAGAAAATCAATGAATGCAGGATTAAGTAATACAAATACTATTCATATTTTTACTTTACTTTGTACTATCCCTCTGTGTAAATACCATTGACCCTCACTATTACTTCCATTGTATGTACAATTATAACTACAATTTGTCACGGATTCCCCGTCATATTAAGTGTTTTCATCCTGTCTGTCAGTTTTTACCACTCTCCTGTCATTCCAGATCCTGCCACTTACGCCTGATTACCCCTCATCACCGTCACCTGGCCCTCACGCCCATCTCACCTGCAGCCCGTTCCCTCATTAGCTCACTATTTAGGTCCCCTCACTTGCACGTGTCCTCTGCCAGATTGTCTTGTCCATTGTGCCAAACTCTCCAGCGTATCCCTGTACTTCTGGCTACCTGTTCTGACCCCGTTTTTGCCTGTCTTTGCCTACCTTGGATTTTGCCTGCCCCTTATCGGATTTGTTCGCCTGTTTGATTGATCTCCTGGTTTTGACCCCTGCCTGAATATACAACTAAAGAACTTTGCCTGCCACCTGCCTCTGAGTTGTGCTTTTGAACTCGATTGTCTACTGTGCCTTACACAATTACTGCAAGAGAGTCCAAATGTAAACATGACAAATGAAGAGTTTGGTGTGTCTTTTAGTTGTGTTTTGTACAGTTGTGATAATGAGTGAGTGCTTCTCCTTTTGCTGGACTGGATTAAGCTTAAACTTGCGCTTGGCGTCGTAGCACGAGCTCCGAGCATGAACCGAGGCGACTATACTCTGTGCTGAGAGCTTCCTTATTCTCAGAATGTGTGTAACCCAGAGATATGAACATAGACTGTAGGTGTAACCGGCCAAAAGCCATAAACCGACCTCCACAATGACAAGGATCGATTTTAATTATCTGTAAACTCATATCTCATATTCATAGACTACTACTACTACTTTAACCTGAAAGATGCTTCCATACGCAAGAATGACAACTTTCTAAACACCTCTGATTTTCCAGTAGCATCTGAAGCCCATCAGCCATCCTGTATCTATCTGGTGTGGTGCTTTTTGCCTGCTCTTTTAATGTGTGTGTAGAGGTGGTGGGCGACGTGTGAATGTATGTGTGTGAAGGTGCCAGTGAGCCAACGACCACTCACCGTGATCAGCGCTTCAAAACACACAGGATCACTTCTCCGTGAGAGACTATGTGCCGATGTGCCGGTTCAGGACCGGCGTGTCCACGATTGAGACGTCGACGAGTACACACAGTGACAGATTCCCCTGAGAACACTTAACTGTCCATTTCAGAGCTGAACGAGGGGTCATTTGCATACAAATAGCGTGCCTGAATGAATCAATGATGGAGAGCGCACCATTATAGACTGTCCACTTTTTTTGAAGGACACAGGAGAGTCACATGGGAGATGCGTCAAAAGGAAATGTCAGATTGATGAATGCTTATCAGAGGCAGAAATGATTCTCATGGTTGAGTTACAGTTCTTTGGAGCCAAAAAGCTACAAAG
Source organism: Myoxocephalus aenaeus (assembly GCA_038501785.1). Lineage (NCBI taxonomy): Eukaryota > Metazoa > Chordata > Actinopteri > Perciformes > Cottidae > Myoxocephalus > Myoxocephalus aenaeus. The sequence continues at coordinate 1,262,277 of JBAMJR010000194.1, forward strand.
TTACTGGATGAGAAAATCCATCCTTTTATTCGATGGCCTTTTATTTTGGCTTGCCACTTTTTAAAACCTAAAAAAATATGTTTTGGGGTTTCGACTTGTTTGTTTTAGTTCAATCTATGACATTATTTGTGCCTCCAGAACAGCCCTGATGGTGTCAATATGACTATCAACACGTCATTTTATTGTCTATTATTGCAGATGACAAAATAAATAAATAAATAAGCGACACACATATCACATATCTTCAGATGAGCCACAGACAAAACATAATATAGCTACAATATTTGTAACGTGCAATGCTGGCCCCGGGCAAAACGTCTCACATCTGCTTCCTCCAACACACACACACACACACACACACGTGTTCTCACGAGACAGACAGATGGAGGCAGAGAGGGGTTTTATTCTGTGTGTGTAAAATGTTCTGAGTAAATACCTAAATGTTCTAAATGAATAACATAACTGAAATTACATTTTTGTTATTACAGAGAGTGTAAAGTACAGAAAAAAGCTACTCAAAAGGTATGTTTGTGGGCTCTCTCCCTGTATATATATATGTGTATATATATATATATATATATATATATATATATATATATATATATATATATATATATATATATATATATATATATATATCACTGTAGATTACTGAATTGAAGTTAATGCTCATGTAACAATTAAAACAAATGAAATGTAGCAAATCAATCTGGAAACTTCAAGGAAGTTTTTAAATATGACCAACATCTGATATTAAACTGCTGTAAGATTATGTAAAGACAACTAATCCAGAGAATGTGGTTTTTATTTTTCATTTTGATTTTTAAAAGTACCTTCCCATTCTAGCAGTATCTCGTGTGTCCAGTGTCCAGTCCTTTGACGTCTCTCTTTCCAGGTCTCTCTCTGCTAAATGTTTTGGCTTGGGCCAAGTGGCGCTGTCCTCGAACGGGACGGCGAGCTCATTAATCTGCCGGGTGACATCGCCAACCCTGTCATTCCTCTCTGGCCTCACATAATGGATTTCTATGATGTGGCCCGGTGTGTAATCGCCCAGACTCTCAGACCACGAGGATTGCTTTGGTCCCCGTAATGCTTTAGGCACTGCACATGTCTCACATCTGTCTCCATCATCAGTGAGAATATAGGTCGCTGATAATTCATACTGTGAGACAGCATGGACGAGACAAAGTTCTGGGTTTCCACTCTGTCTGGAGTTGACTGTGACCTGTACAATGGTGACAGAGGGGTCATTTGCATACAAATAGCGTGCCTGAATGAATCAATGATGGAGAGCGCACCATTATAGACTGTCCACTTTTTTTGAAGGACACAGGAGAGTCACATGGGAGATGCGTCAAAAGGAAATGTCAGATTGATGAATGCTTATCACAGGCAGAAATGATTCTCATGGTTGAGTTACAGTTCTTTGGAGCCAAAAAGCTACAAAGTTACTGGATGAGAAAATCCATCCTTTTATTCGATGGCCTTTTATTTTGGCTTGCCACTTTTTAAAACCTAAAAAAATATGTTTTGGGGTTTCGACTTGTTTGTTTTAGTTCAATCTATGACATTATTTGTGCCTCCAGAACAGCCCTGCCTAAAGCATTACAATGGTGACAGTCTTTTCAAAATGTTAAATAATGTTTCAATCACAGTTTGCAATTGATATTGATATTATTTTTCTGTGCATTGCTTCATACATCTGTATCGCTGTTGGTCATTATGCTCATTAACAGTTGTTCCTCTGGTTGGAAGAACCACTGAGCCAATCAGAGCGCTGTAGGAATGGATAGAACATGGCGTCCAACAAGTGGACGAGGCCAACGCAGTCCAGGTCGTTGCAAGTCCACTGACCCAAAATGATGCCCGTGGGATGCACATCATCACCCACCACTAAATGGTTTGGACAGAACAGAATGAACCCGGACATGAACACGATGTCTGACTGAAATTATAAAGTGAAAGAAAGGGAGATTACATTGTACCACCAATCAGAGGTCCACTTACTACGACTGTGACTCAGTGGGTCGTCCTTCAATCAGAGTATCGGCGGTTCGACCCCCGGCTCCGCTAGCGCATGTCGATGTGTCCTTGGGAAAGACACTTAACCTCTTAGCTGTGCCTACGGTGTGTGAATGTTAGTTACTCCTGATAGGCAGCTGGCACCTTAGCTCCTCCCATCAGTGTGTGAATGATGACAAGTACCGTAATTCGGTCAGTGTCCCACGTTAGCTCCCCGCTGTAGCCAGCTGGGGCTCCTGCTAGTGCTCCGTTACTTCCCCGCTAACTTCCGCTAGCTCTCCGCTAACTTCCGCTAGCTTCCCGAAAACCACCAAAGGTAGCGGGACCAGGCTCGACACCGACTTGGGCAGAGGGGACGCGGGCAGTAGCAGCAGCAGCAGCGCTAGCTAGCAGCAGCATTAGCTAGCGCTGCTCCTAGCTTGCTACAGCGGGGACACTGACCAGAGGTAGGAGCGGCTTGTAACCCGACTTTTACGGTAGTGTGAAAGGGCTTTGAGTGGTCGGAAGACTAGAAAAGTCCATTTACTAGCTTTGCTCAGTGCTCTGGCGTCATCATGTTATCTAAGTGTGGGATGTGATGCGGTTGACCACTTGTTATGCCGATACACTTCAGCCAGCATGCTCATGAAGACTATTAGATATGGTTGAAAGCTCAGGAAAAAGAAAAGAGAGTGAAAAGTATCAACTTGAATGTGCATCATCTCTATCAGTACCGGAGCGGATAGACAGTCCAGTGGTCTTCGTCCAAAGTAACCGCTCCCCAGTCATCCCAGTGTCTTCGTCCAGAGTCCCCAGTCATCCCAGTGTCTTCGTCCAGAGTCCCCAGTCATCCCAGTGTCTTCGTCCAGAGTCCCCAGTCATCCCAGTGTCTTCGTCCAGAGTCCCCAGTCATCCCAGTGAGGGAGATGAGCGCGCACAGTATGCTCAACACGATTAAGGAATCATTCTTCATTTCAATTGCTCCTAATCTTTGCGACTCCTCTGTTTAACGTTAATTGGCTCATTAAATCACTGCCAGCAGGCCGACACCAGCGTGAGATTAATACGCTGTGTGTGTGTGATGTGGGGAAAGCCTCACCGCTTCAGTGCAGCTGCAGCTTGGCCGCCGCGAAGGGTTGTCACGAGGAAGAGGAACGCAGGGAAGAACGCCTCAGAGACCCACTGTATTTAAGCACTCTGGTTAATCTGAAGTAAAAGCGTTGAAAGTGTGAGGTCAGAGAGAAGTATTGTTCTTTTCAACCGATGAAGGACTGGTCTGTCCTAAAAATAGTCAGCAGAGGAAGCACAAGGAAGCCTGAGTAGCTGCTGTATTAGTCACCGGGTCTCCACTACAGTCACAAGTACGGCTGATTGCTTTTGTTTCCTCCCCCGGAAAATTACTAAAAGCCCATAACAGTGAGTAACACGGTATTGTTTAACAACACAAGCTAGAGGTTGAGCGAGAGCACGGCTTCACTATCTTAGCTCAACTGACACTCGTTCCACACAGACGCTTACACTTTAGTATTATGATCCTCATTCCACAACAATCTGTTTTGTAATTTACAAAGAAGGGACTGGTTTTGTTGAGTCATTTAAATTTGACAATTGAACAGCAGTTTTCTCAATTATCAATTTCTTAATAAATGATTAAAGCAGTATTGTTTTAAAGGGGCACTTCACTTGTATAATGCATAGACGTTATATAATAAGTGGAGGTAGTCATTGTGTCGTCCATTGGTTTGTGGACTGCTGTTTTGAAGCCTTGAGTTCTGCGATTTGGCCGTCGCCATCTTGGCTTTTTTGCAACTGATGAACGTACGTGACCATATTTGGAATGGGGAAAAATGACGTAAAGACGCCGTATACGTCTCTGGTAGAGGCAGCAACCAACCTGTCAATCACCTTGTAGTCCCGCCCTAAAGCGTCCCCTGTTTTATGGTCTGTTTGACTCTAAATGACCATAATGTACTAAATGAACATCATGCTGTATTGAAGAAGACTTGAAACTAGAGATTGAGACATAAACTGATGTTTACAATATTTACTCAGGGAATACATCAAGAGAGAAGTAGAGTCATTTTGATAGACTTCTATACAACCAGAGTCACCCCCTGGTGGTCAGGAGAGAGAATGCAGTAGCTTCACTCGTCAGAATGTAAAATGCATTCTGTGGCTCTGGATCAATTGAACTTGAGACTTTGACGCAAAGTAGACATGGACCCAGCATCTTGCCTAGCGATGAAGTTTATTGTGCATTCACATTTTAACCAACAAGTCTCTGTGTGAGCTTTCCAACTAATATATCTATGTTTCCAACAGAGCCACACTGTAATTGTAAAATCTTAAAAATACATTTAAATAAGACATTCCCGTTGCTTAGGCCCGACGGAGGATCAACTTAGACACGCAACACAACGGTGGAAACCCTGTAACACACTTGAGTACATTTAAGGAGACTCCAGCAACCCAATATTGCACTTACACAAAGTTATGTAAGTCTTGTAAAAATCAAAGCATCTTTTTTAATTTGCATATTTCCATAATGGATGCTGCTTTACGACGAGAAGACCATTTACCAGCCGATGCACAGCAAGGATAATGTTGAATGAGATGTATTTATGGTTTAGCATGAAGCAGACTCATGTTTTGGGCTCACGTGCAAATAATCTCTAACCAAAGTAAACGACGGGCCTCTTTCGGGTCACGTGGGTATCTTTTTAAAATCTTCCTGTGGCTCAGTAGTTTGTACTGCACGCTCCACATATTTCCAACATTCCACACAAAGAGCACTGAGTGTTTTACATCAACATATTCATAATGCATAAATTATCATCAAAACGCTCAACCGGAGGCGAGTGGGGAAAAAGTTTGGAAGCAGGAAAGTGTGGCCGCTTGTTCTGCTTCGCTACGAGCCTGACATCCAGCAATGAGGAGAAACCATCATAACTAAGTGATCACGGGAATAAATATAAACCTGAGAATAATATTTGGGATATACCAATACCACTTTCAGACCAAGCACAAGTACTTACATTTGAGTACTTGCCGATGAAGAGTACCGATATGAATACAGTTGCAGTTCTAATGACTTTGAAAGAAGGTTTTATTTTCAGATGGTCTTCACTTTCTGAGTGTAACTAATTCAATTATGAAGCTGTTTCTGACATTTTATTATTCCACATTGTGTTTTCCTGATACAAACAGAGCCATGGGTGTTATTGATTAACCGTTTAACTGAGCTATCAGTTTACTAGTTAACATATAAATTAAAGCTGGGGTGGAGTGGTGGTAGCATGGTGACCTCACAGCAAGAGAGGCCCGGTTCAATCCCCGATGTTCTGTGTGGAGTTCTGTGTGGTTCTCCCCATGGCAGTGTAGGTTCCCTCCGGGTTCTCCGGCTTCCTCCCACAGTCCAAAGACATGCAGCTCAGGTTAATTGGATAAGCGGTTTGGAAAATGGAATGGAAAGCTGAGGCGCTTATGCTGCGTTCACGCCTGAGTTTACTCGCTCGAGTTTATGTGGTTAATTTGCGTCATTTGCTTTTTCACGGCGGAAAGGGGGCGCGGCTTTTCCGTGGCTTTACTCCGTCATCGGGTTGTTGTTACAGCTGCAACTTATTGGGAGTGTTTCTTATTGTGATCTGGGGATCAAATCCTATATCGTTCCATCCCTCGGGCCGATAATGTTGGGTGGTCCAGAGGAAAATATCTCCAAAACTATTTGATAGATCGGAAAACAAAGGTTTGCCTCGTCATTCCTACAATTTGGTTTTCTTCGCTATCCTCACAGAGATGCTAGCTACATAGATACGTAGTTTGGATTATGATTCAGGATCTAATTTTCCCACGTTTTACCGTTTCACACGTATGGCCAGTCGTTGTGGACTACCATTCATGAATTCCACCACTTTCCATGTTTACCAACTCAAACGAAGCTCATCTGACAATAGCTGGGTTACCATCCAAATGTAGCACAAATCCGGTGTCCCTTATTCTCCAGTCTGGTGACATTAAACCACCACAGAAGAAGAGAGGTTACGTAATTGTTCAAATAATTACAACAGGTGTACGTTAACACGTCGAGTAAACTATCAGCTTCACAAGTTATTAACTAGTTAGCTACTATTTACACTGTGCACCATCAGCTGAGTGGCCATCAGGAGCCCACAGATGAAGTCACGCTTTGCCACATTCAAAACATGGGTAGAAACGATCATTAACCCCCCACCACTGATATAATTAAGACAACATGGTGTTTTTTTTTTTAAGAAAGATGTAGGATGGATGCCGTCACATTTCTGGCTAATGAAGCACGGATCAGGTGTGGACCGAATGTGGAATCCTCCACAAAGTGCGATGAATTTAAAGAGTTCAGACACGTTGTGTTTAAGCAGGTCTGCTGTCGTCACCGGCCAAATGACATCAGAATAGAAAGGCCCGTCCGGATTTGGCGTGCCCGCGTTGAGCCGAGCCGCGGGGCCCGAATTGACGCTGCAGGGCTGCAAGCGCTGCAGATTGGACGCGCCTCCTTAAACCTGCTTCAGTGATGTCGCTCCCCCTAAGTCTGGAGGAGCCGAGTGGAAAATCCAAAGTGACTGGAATTATGTAAAGTAACACACTACTGGCTTTTTATAGCAAGGGACCGCCTACCGTCGGCATGGTAACCAGTCATCGCAATTGCCCCCCCCCTTATTTCTGGTGGTGTGAACCGAGGAATGCCTTCACTGTCTTGCTCGTGCGGTTATGGATGATTGAGGCGGTGACAGGGAGGGGAACGAATTGGACTACTCTAATCAACACACACACGTTTCCCTTTCACCTCCTCGGTGTAAATAGCAGCTTTTATCCTCTCCATCAGGATCCATCATCTACTCTTTCCTTTGGCCTGCTCGTCTGATGGATCAGCTGTAAAGCACCTGGATAGTCGCGCTCCTATGTGACATGTTTTATCATTCAACGGTTCCAAAATGAAATTTTGATGCCCTCACATGTGACACAGATGGTCTGACCAGCATCGGTGTAAAAAAAAGAAGACTTTCTTTGCGAGTTGATCTGGGCCACAGCAGGGAAATGTGACCCACATGCGACTTGTATTATTAAACACTGCCGCGGCGATAAGGACGTCTCTTCACCTGAGCGGGTTGTTCTTCTGGCGCCATGGAGGGGGATGGCGAAGATAAACAGTGACTTTGATCGGTGTTCGGGGAGCCGCGTCGGCTCAGGTGAACACGCAGCGCAGTGCGATGAGGACGAGCTCCAGAAACTCAAGTGATGTCTGCTCTTCCTGAAGGCGCTCGCCTTCAGAGCGCGGCTGTCAGGTCGCATTGTTCCCAACCCGTGACAGGGAACAGCCATGAATAAGATGTGAACGCTGCCTTCTTCACACTTCCTTTTCATTTCACGTGTCTAACTTTGATTTAAACAAATGGGACAAACACACACATACTACATACAGTATATATACAGTATGTGTACACACACACACACACACACACACACACACACACACACACACACACACACACACATGCAGGTGACAAGGATCTTGCTTCTTGTACATCACGTTCCGGAAAATCTCACAAACGACGACGTCAAAACCTTTCCCGTCTCTTTAATCCCAGCAGATTCGTTACTCCTCCGCTTGATAACTCAACACAGATTCAGCGCTCTCCATTTATTTGCACTGACAAGAAAATATGCAAGCCAACAAAGTTTTTTTGTGAGATTTCTGAGTGTCAATAACCGAAGAACAGCGTGTCCTTGATGTCGTTTGTGAGATGGCTCATCAACAGCTGGATGGCTGTCCTGTCATCAGGAAGTGCGGTTGCTTGCAGTATAAACATTCCCTGCGACGTCACGCATTGGTTTGGGTTTTGTGTCGTGCTGAAGTCCTGAGTTCGGCCCTCTGGCCGTTGCAATCTTGTTTTTTTGCAACCAGTGAGTGGAAGTGTTCATGTTCGGACTGCGGAGGAGTGACCTAGAGACGCCAGAATACAGGTTGAAGTGTCTTAAACTTGCATTCTCTCTCCTGACCATCAGGGGGCGACTCCTCTGGTTGTATAGAAGTCTATATAAATGACTCTACTTCTCTCTTGATGTATTCCCTCAGTAAACATTGTAAACATGAGTTTATGTCTCAATCTCTAGTTTCAAGTCTTCTTCAATACAGCATGATGTTCATTTAGTAAATTATGGTCATTTAGAGTCAAACAGACCATAAAGCAGGGGACGACTAGGTACACTTCTTAAGCCCAGCCTCCGATTATGACCGTACACTATCGTGACCAGTGGTGGTGCGTCAATAGAGGGCGCTAGGGCGCCGCCCCTCTTAAAATTTTGCGATGGAAAAAAAAAAAGAAGAAAAAAATAAAATAATATATATTGTCAAAAAACATTATATACCAAATCATTTAAATAAGAAATATACCGTGTTGATGAGCTAAATGTGTGTGGGAGACCGTAAGCCCCTGTCAACAACCACTTAAGATATACCAAATATAATATATCGCCAATCATCATCACTGAGAAAAGCCCCTCCCCCTGTCGGGGCGCTGGCCCAATGTGAGTCTATGGCAGCGAACAAACATTTCACCCTCGTGACGGCAAGGACAGCTTCTCATTGGCGGATGAAACTTGAATCTTCGGGCGCACAAATCTGCGCCCTAGCCAATGACATCGTTTCTTATTGCAACGTGGTTGGACTATTTGTCGAATCAGAGACCTTTATCATTCCCTCACATCCCATATAGCTCCCACGTAGCTACGCGAGCAACACAGCTAGCAGAGACTTTGATTATGTTAGTATGGCGACTGAAAACTCTGTGGTATCTCTACGCGAAACACCTTTCAATCCACGATCAGATGTTGACAAGAAGAGGCTGAAAGAGTTGGGACCCAAACGTCCGGATTTAAATATTCAGCAGCAAAGCACTGACCGCGGGAGGACGTACACCCGGAGCTTCTCCTCAAGCTACATGCTAACCGGAGCTGTTAGCTGTTAGCTGGAGCCTATGTATTCCCTGAAGTTGCTCTGGCCACCACATTGAATGTTTCTTAAACCATTCTGCTCTGAACCTCTCATGCCCAAAGTTACAGTTTGTTGATAGTTGTTATTGGACAGTGTTGAGCACTGTGTTTTCTTGAAATAAAGCTTTGTTTTTTAGAATATTCTACTCAAAACCTCTTTTCTTCTCATTGTGGAGTGCTATTTAAACCGCGCCGCCCAACTGCCCCCCCCCCCAAAAAAAAAATTCACCAGCCGCCACTGATCGTGACGTGTTCAAATGCAATCTTGTCAAATCTAGTTTTTGACATAAAACTTAAATAAATACTGTTGTTTGAAGGAGATGTTTTTTATAGAAATATAAAAGCGGGAGAAGAAACAAACTCCTGACTGAACGGGACTGACATCTGTGTTTCCTACTGACTTAGTAGGTGACCTTTGACACTCCCTCTCTTTGTGTGTGTGTGTGTGTGTGTGTGTGTGTGTGTGTGTGTGTGTGTGTGTGTGTGTGTTGCAGTTGGCCTACAGGGAGCCTGGACAGCCCTGGTTGGACGTTGCAACATTTGCCCCTTGTCCATAACAGCTAACCTTACCCTCCAGGCTGCATGAGCTGAAGTCACACTCTGCCCATGTGTGGAGTGTTGGGTTTGCGGTGGAGGATTCCATTAAATGCTAAATGGGATTCACAAGCGTCAGTGGACCTTTTAACTAATTCCCAAATTACATTTATGGAAATTGCTTCATGCGTGGCCAGGGAATGCAGAGCGGTGACGAGGAAACCTGATCCCCCTCTCTCCTCACTGATCGAGGGTGTGTGAGAAAGAACAGTTCTATAGCTGCATCCCTAACACCAGCACAGGGATGTGATCCTTTAGCCGGAAAGGCCTCTTTTTTTCAAATTGGGTTTGTAAACGCATGTCAAGTTATTGGGGTCTCTTTGGGGGTTTAGTCTTCTGGAATTTGTCAAAATGTTGCAAAACAAATTCTGAAAATGAAATATATCTACAAAAGAGCTAAAAGGGAAATAATGGAACAGGTGCACACCATTAAAGCTAGCGATGCCCCAAAAACCCAGCTCTGAACGGGAACCGGTTCTAAGTCCGTTTCACTGATTGTCAAGCAGCCTTCCGTCCAGAGCACTGTCAATTATTTTAATAATGAATTGTCTTTTTTCTCACAAAATAATCAAAAAGAACCGCTAAGAGTGCAGCTGAGGTTAATTGGACTTTAAATGGCCCGTGAGTGTGAATGTGAGCGTGAATGGTTCTCTGTCTCTTTATGTTCCCTGTGATAAACTGGAGACCCTGCCTTCGCCCAATGTCAGCTGGGATCGGCTCCAGAACCTAAATAAGATGAGCAGTTTGGATAATGGAATGGAACCCGCTCAGAGAAAGGCCTCTTTTTTTCAAATTGGGTTTGTAAACGCATGTCAAGTTATTGGGGTCTCTTTGGGGGTTTAGTCTTCTGGAATTTGTCAAAATGTTGCAAAACAAATTCTGAAAATGAAATATATCTACAAAAGAGCTAAAAGGGAAATAATGGAACAGGTGCACATTGATTGAGATTATAGCAGCAGCGACGGCGCCTGCTGACGCTTGTTGAATAGAGCTCTGTGAAAGCCGGAGTCACTCGGAGGTTAGCACAGACGGGTTCGTCAGAGAGGAAGTGTGTTGACAAGCGGCTCGCTCTCTTTGAGTCGCTGCTGATTTGGAGGAGAGTGAACGACACTACGGCTGCCGGTTTCCTCCATCCAGAGGAGGAAACTGTTTCCCCACTCCGACGCAAAGGTCAAAGGTCACGGGCCGCTGTTTGTTTGGTAATCAGATAATGATTCAGCTCGTGAGCAACTCTTACAGGTGACAGCGCTGCTGGGTTTTCTCATCTTTTTGTCATACCGAACTGTCTTGTTGCTAGGAAACATCTATAGATTTTAGAAACTGCTCATCATTTTGTTGCTGCGAGCGTTGCTTTTCTGTACTGTCCAAACTGTGTGTGTGTGTGTGTCTTTGAAAGGCCTGTCTGGCAGACTTCCTGCATCAGTGATAACCGACGTGTTGCAACTGTGACGGCTGGTTTGTGATCACTTCATGGATTGCACAATATGCACCATTAAAGCTAGCGATGCCCCAAAAACCCAGCTCTGAACGGGAACCGGTTCTAAGTCCGTTTCACTGATTGTCAAGCAGCCTTCCGTCCAGAGCACTGTCAATTATTTTAATAATGAATTGTCTTTTTTCTCACAAAATAATCAAAAAGAACCGCTAAGAGTGCAGCTGAGGTTAATTGGACTTTAAATGGCCCGTGAGTGTGAATGTGAGCGTGAATGGTTCTCTGTCTCTTTATGTTCCCTGTGATAAACTGGAGACCCTGCCTTCGCCCAATGTCAGCTGGGATCGGCTCCAGAACCTAAATAAGATGAGCAGTTTGGATAATGGAATGGAACCCGCTCAGAGTTTCGATAAGGGGCCGATCCGATAAGCAGAATCGATAAGTATAGTCTTGATAAAATCCTAACGACGCCCATCCCTAAAGCCCATTATCACCTAAAATGAACAAAAAGGCAAATCCTGCATTGTATCAGTTGATACTGTCTTTTAAAGCTGCATATTCCCAAATTAATTAAGGTTTAATTAGGTTTGAATTACATTATAAGATTCTAATTAAGATAAAACAATAATAGACATGGAAAACCGGTTGCCAGGGGGACCAACGTACCGCCTGAATCCAACTTCATTTCAAGTCGACAGTGATGCATCATACTGGTTGTGCTGGTTGTGCTGGGGTTTTACAGAGTGGAGAGGAGAGGTCGGCACTCAGCTTGGCAGCGGCGTTGGTCCTATCAGTGCCGCTCATTGGAGCGATTGCTCTTTCAACCGGAAAGGAAACGCCGTTTCGTGTCACACCGCCAGACCTTCAGTCAACTGGGTGGAGGGGTGGGGCTCTTAATATAATCTAATCAATGAAGATAACATGTGCATTCTTTTGTGTGCACTTGATAGATACTGGCACTGATGGGGATGCGCTGATACCACAAATTGTATTCTACGTTCTAGACTTGGAAGTCGGGATTTTCATAGTAGCAAATAAAAAATTCGACATGATGCTGTTGCTGACATCTCAACATTCATATGTGTGTTCTACAAGTAAAAGTATCAAAAAATATATTATTAAAATATATATTATTCTTCTGCCCCAAAGCAGGTTCACCTGGCCGTGCTTCTCTTTTCTCTATTCTCTCTTACTAATGATGTGTGTGAGACACATCATTAGTTTTGTTCTGCCACTGTATAATCTGTGTTTATGTTGTATGTTTTGAATGCAAGCAAAGAGACGGTGTACAACAAAGAACACAACACAACACCATGACATCTATTGCTTCTGTCCATCCGGGGAGAGAGATCCTCCTTTGTTGTTCTCCTGAAGGCTTCTTCCCTTTTTCCCCTGTGAAAGTTTTTTTTTCTATTATCTGGTACAGATTGTAAAGCCCTCCAAGGCAAATTTGTAATTTGTGATTTTGGGCGATGTAAAAATAAACTGAACTGAATTGAACACGTCTTTTTCTATTACCTCCCTCGACGATGATGCTACAGCATCGCTGCTGATGACTCCAGGCGAGGCTGGGTGCCAGAGGTACACAGCCGTAACCGTGGGAGAGGAAATCAGACACGCAAACAACTTGAATGAGATTCATGACACAGAAGCATGCGTACACAGTGTTTTAGTTCTGAGTCCCTCCGCCCAGAAAAAAAACATAGAAGACAATAACTACGACTCTCTGCTGTCCTTTATGCATTTTCAACATAAATTCCACCACAGCAGCAACAAGCCAACACTTCCAGCTCCAGCACCGTTAGGACGGCGACCTTGCTTCCCTTCCTCCCCCTCAGTCCTCTCCAGATTGTTTACCGCCTATCAGCGCCTCGCAAAGTTGTAATCGCGCTTTTTGTCTTCTTCTTCCATTTCCCATTTAGCTTGAAGGCTTCTGTTACTGTTACACTCGATGCAGAATGCAAATGACACGATTCCTCCGTAGTGCCGCGATGTTTTAACGTCTTTGCCAGCCTGTCTTTGTGATTCTGCATGTTTTAGTTTACAGCAGCGCATTAATGATTGTCTAAAAAGTAATCAATTGCATTCAGCGAAACCCACTGGGATCATTTGTACCATTTCCCAGTTGACCTTGTGGAGCGGCGGTGAGGTGTGCAGCTGATCCGCCTCGGGGGCTTTGCATCGCAGTCGTGTCCATAATTATGGTAAACATCCCTCTGGTGTAACATCACAACATGACGCTGAGTCACATAAGTGGCAGATCTATCATCCTCGCATGATGCATGACTTCTCCGCCTGCAGCTCCAGCCAGCACACAAACAGACGTCTTCCATGCGTTCACGGATGAATGCGCCGCTGAAGCTATTACTTCCCTCTGTGTCAGGGCTCAACCAGCAGGCCGGCACGGATACCGGAGTTTGGAGATGCTGCAGGAAATGACTCGTGAATAATTTGAATCTCTATTTAAATATCTGAAATCTGAATTTAAATATTCAAAATGAAATACAGACTTTTATTTCTTTTTTTTTCTCTTTAAGTCAAGTTCGAGGGATTGCCTCCACACGGCTCTCAACATGGCGACGGCGGAGTCGGCGTCTAACAGCTAATGATGCTAACAGCTTGAACGGTGCAAACAAAGGAAACAGAGCTAACAGCGTTAACCTGGATTAGCTAGAAAGAAACCTTCGGGAGAGCAACAGAGGAGGATCCTCTATCGGGATGGACAGAAGCAATAGATGTCATGTGACCAGAATGACCAACGTAACAGAGTTACAGCACATTACATGAATATGACAGGAATTATTAATATAATGAGTAGTATAGCCATGATGAAAAAGTTATATTTACCAAAAATAGCGGCAACAGTGAATGTAATAGAATAATAATAGAAGCAGCAGCAGAGAGACTCAGGTAGACATTACTCCACTATATCTTTTTATAGACAATAGTAGTTTGCTGCTATATTAATGCTCTGAATTTAAACTTCACACCTTTAAATAAATAAATCTATTGGTCCAAATTAGGTATCAGAAATGTAGTAGACAATACAAAGAGAAACTCCACAAAGTTAAACAGGTGATAATTCCATCTGTAATATATATTTCATATTGCTGTGAAAGCATCTCAGGTTCCTCCCTCAAAACTACATTTTACAACATTATATTTGAACACACCATTATAAAGTTAAAATTTACCTTAGCATAATACTCTTTTTTACTTAATAGAGCTTGAATGCATTATAATGAAACTCAATGCAGCTTCCGTTCCGCTATCGGGAGAAAAATAGCTAATTAGCGTTAGCTGCCGTTTCCAACACAGATTTGTTGTTCACAATGCAGCGTTATCAGGAACAAAATAAGGATGCGTCATCCCAAACCCAAATTTGATCCAGAACTGAGTCATATTTGAACTCACTCCATGCTAGGTGTGGTAAATGTCCGTCTTTGAATCCTTTTTTTCACACAAAAGAGTTTTTGTTGCATTCATTGATTAAGAACCAGTGTTAACGGAAGTGGCACACAGAGCACCATGGGAAACTAAACCAGGACAATCAAATGATTTCATGATCAGCAAACCGTAAAATAACACAACTTGTTTGAGCAGTTAAATCAATGTCTGCAGATTTATAGAAAGACTGGAGACTCACTACAGTCGTGTAGTTTCTGGGCTTGTGGAAGATGAATCAATAGACATCTGTCCAGGCTCTGATGAAACGGTTTGGAGACTCGGTTACTTTATCTTCCACTGAGAATCAACTGACTGTGCTCAAATCATTTGTTTGTCTTTTGTCTATAAATGTAAGACTATGTATATTTATTAAAAAAATAATCCTATTTCAGTTTCCCACTAACCTACAGTCCAAACAAAAGATATTAAAGCTTTTACAGCTTTTTACAAGCCTCCAATCCTCACAGAGGAGAAGCTGAAACCCGATTACGTTGACAGATGAATGACGGTCGTGATTATAGTTTCCTGTTTATCGACTTAATCGTGACGGCTCTGATGTCCCCACTCATCTATCATACAGCCGATTTCAAATAAAGTTTGTCTCAATCAAATGCCTGAAGTCTTACCACACGGCACCAGGAGACGTGCAAACAGCACCTCGTCTTTCTCAGAACAAACCTTTATTAAAGTCATTATTCTTTAGTGACAATGTCTGTATCTATAAAGAGTCTGGGGTGAAGATATTAAATGTTGTCAACCACTACAAGGGAAGGGAATCTCAAACCTGAGAGATGTGTAGATTCCTTGTGTGAGGCAGGGAGAGCAGCATTAGCCCTGTTGGTGTCCCGCTGCTCTCCTAATCACACCGGTGGGCCAGTGGAGTAATAATGGCAGAGGCGGCCGCTGGAGCGGAGCGTCTGCTAAATGTTGTGCAACGAACTGATGGGATGACGGAGATCTGCCGGATCACGTGGACGCGGCGGCTAATGAGGTAGAGAGATTTGAAGAAGACCTTGAGATGACTTCCACAACAGGAGGCGCGCTGTAATGGAGCCAGATTGAGTAATAAAACAAAAGTGTGTGTGTGTGTGTGTGTGTGTGTGTGTGTGTGTGTGTTGATTGTTCTTCAGAGTAATAGCAGCTACTGCACTTGAAGCCACGACATACAGTACAGTATCTGCACCTGTGGGAGGTCGATGATGTTTTTAACCCTGTCGTCGTTCGCTGCTCACGCAGGCAATAAAGAAACATAGATATGATAGCAAAGGGAAAGGGCACTGAGATGCACCAGAGCAGGAAAGAATAAAGGACTATCTGGTAAGATGGTAGCTAGCTACAGTTGGATTTTATTGCCTAAATGAATATAATATATCTGGGAGGGGCATTCATAAATAATGATAAATATAGTATTTCAAGCATTATTTAACCTCAGCCCGGGCAATATATCAATATATTGATTTGGTCAAAGGAAATGTAATATGGTCTTAGATTTTGGACTTCCTAATATGTGTTTAAAAGGCTGCTTTACAGTAAAGTGATGCTGTTAAATTATTTGCCTTTACCCACTTATTCATAGTATTAAAATTACTGATGATTATCTACCAAAAATGTGATTGTGTAAATATTTTGTGGAAGCACCAATAGTCAACCCTCCTACAATGTCGTCCCAATATCTATATCAAAGTATTTGTTAAAAAATATTGAGATGTTTGATCTCCATATAGCCTACGACTGAACGTTTCATCTTTTTTAAATCAAAGTTGCCTTCAAATGTAGGACATGAAAGTTTAGGCCTGTTGAATACTGTGATTAGTTAGTCTGTGAATACTGTGATAAAAACTTTCCCTCGAAAGAGGAAGAGCAGCATAATATTCAATCTGCCAATTTAGCAACCAGAAAGGAACTTCATCAAGCGTTCTATTTATTAAATGAATTATGAATATACTATACAATTAGTAAAAATTAAAAGATATTTCCCCGATATCGAGTTCAGGCTGAGGTGTCGGTTACAGGTGGCTGAGTGTAGGTAAAGGGGACAGGGTCAAGGTCAGAAATAGCAATAGGCACACACACACACACACACACACACACACACACACACACACACACACACACACACACACACACACACACACATTTTTTTACTCTAATCACAAACAAAGTCACTGTTGTCGGTTTTTTTCTAACGACCAAGCGTGCAGGAAAAGACCATCGGACTTCTGGAGGGTAAAGTTGAACTTCAATCAGGTTTATTCAACAGAGTATCACACAAGCAGTTAATACGTGCACGGGTCTGTTCGCTCAATTCCTCGACAGACTGACTCTTTAGGAGAGTGCAAAGCTTTATATAGTCTTTAAGAGCATTTGTGATTGGACAGGACTAAGATGGAGGAGTCTCCTGGTTTAGACTTTGAGATCCGCTGGTTGGAGCACAGGGTTGGATCCATCCCTCTTGGCTCACGACTCCTCCAATGGCCTCCAAGTATCAGTGTGTGCGCAATATATGATTTCAAGTGTTAGTATGTGTGTGCGTGTTGTACATATTTGTGCAATATATTCTAACAAACTGTATCTTGTCTAGATTGTCGAGCAAGGCTAAATTCCTAATCTAACAAACTGTATTTCATCTGAACCGTCGAGCGGTCCCATCGCACCTGGCGCTCCCGCATTCCTGGGTCTTGTGATTAGAGTAATGACCTTGAGTCGCAGACTTTTTGACGCTTACTTCTACAATTTGAGCTTTCCCACTCCTGGGAGCAAACTTGTTGTTTTCACCTCAAATAACCGGGCCTCAAGGCCAGCGATGGTTCTCTTTGTCTTCATGGAGGACGCATTATAATGGACCTTGTCCTTGTCCCTGAGGTCCTTCTCTCAGCTGTCCAGTAAAGAAACCCTGTGTTTGCGGTCGCTGTTGAAATACATCACTCAAATTGCCAAATATTCTGTCACAAAGTCAGTACCAACCATGACCCTGGATCAAATTTGAGGTCTGATTAAGTGTTAAACCATGAAATCTGAGTAGGAATACTCCAGTAGTCTTAAGTGCAGTGTCATTTTGTTCTCCCTGCATACCCTGCAAGCTTGACTGCAACGTGCAAGACCCAGATTAATATTTTAAACCGCTTCTGGCCGGGGACATTCTGTAAATCTAATTTAATAACATGATAGCATCTGTTACGGGGTAATTTGGTGAAAAGTCAAAACTGGTGTTGCTACTAGTTAACAGTACAAACAAGATGAATTGCTTCGATGTAATGGCTTTTTTCCAATATATTTAGCTTTTCTAGTGCAACGTAAAGAAACAAGTGAATCAGTTATCTTAATTCAATTACATTTATTTAGAATGGCCCAAAATCACAAATTTGCCTCAGAGGGCTTTACACTCTGGACACATCTCAGTGTTGGTAGCAATGTGTGATAACTGGCCACCTGCTCCAAACAAAGGGCTTCATTTCACCTTTTCTACAGGGTCCATACAATCTAAATACAGTCGTCAGCTATTAAAAAGAAAGAGAAAAAGCCAACTACTGATAACAGCAGGGTAAAAATACACAACATTCAACCAAATTGCTGAAACTCGGAGGGCCAGTCAAAATAACAAACTTATATCTCACGAGGCGTTTCTGCCACTTTGGATTTAATCCAATAAACAAACTATCCAAACATTCATGGTAGTTGCCACTCATGTGCCACTAGTTTTTGAGGCAGCTGCCTGTGTTTGAGAGTGTTGCCGCAACTTGCTTAAGGTCCTGGAAGGTATATATAATATGTGACAACACATTAAGGCAGGGGTAGCCTCACGTGGTCCCTGCGGGCACCTGGTTGCCCGCAGGGACCACGTGAGTCGCCCGCAAGGCATGTTCTAAAAATAGAACAAGTAAGTATCTATGACAGCATGTCTTTTATGCCTCTGGTCGCGTTTCTCTCTCTCTCTTTTTTTGATTTTTTTAAAATCCCTTTATTCCACTTTTCAGTGAAAACAGAAACACTCTAAAACATCACTTAAAACATAAACAAACAAACATTTAGCCATAGAACAAACAAAACAAACAAACAATAGTTTACCACCAGCTCTCCACCAGCACCCAAAATATAACTCTTCTAAACAGAAAACCCATAGACATACATGTCACCATCATCATCATCTCCATAGTCCATGTCACCACCATCAAACTCACCACCAACACCAACCCCATAGTCCATGTCTCCGCCTCCAGACCTGATGGCCTCAGAGGAAGAGAACAGTCCCTGAGTGGCCTGATGAGCCGCTGAGCCTCCTGCCTTCACCTCACCCTCTTAGCTTTTCTCCTTCTCTACCTTCCTCAGCTGTGTGACGTACTTCTTGAGGCGGAAACGCTTCTTCTGGCTCACAAAGTTCGGCCCCAAATTCTTCCTGTGCGTAGCTATGGATCTTATGAATTTAGGGCCGTTGCTGAAATACTTGGTTATGTTTTTTGGTTGATAAAGCGTTGCATCTAGAAACCGGCTGATGGCTTCTAGAGCAGGGGTGGGCAAACTTTTTGGCTCAGGGGCCACATTGAATTAAAAAATTTGACAGACGGGCCGGGCCAGTATCAGATGGATGGAGAGTGTTTGACAAAGGGGGCGTGGCTTATCGCCGTCGGGTCTCTCCGTGAAAAAGAGCTGTCTTTTCCGGTATCGATTATGGAATAAATAACCACTAGTTTTGCTTTATACTTGTTGTGGAAGTCCCAAACATGTCGGAACATGAAACGCCCTTGTGTTTGGGTTCATAATATTATCCGTAGCCGCACACAGCTCGGTGAATTTCTCCGACTCGTCCAGGAACTGCGCCGGTCTTATCTCCGTAAAACGGATACCGATTCTGCCATCCACCTTGGAAATAACCACCAGTTCTGCTTTATACTTGTTGTGTAAACTCCACATACGTCGGAACATCAAACTCCGTGGTGTCTGTGTTCATAATATTATCCGTAGTCCCACAACAGCGTCTGAATGACAGCCGCTGCACACACGAAAAGCCTAAAAGAGCGCTGTGCAATAAATAAGCATGAAGAAACATCAACGCTGGTCTGTTGTGGTCATCGTGCTTCGGGAAACTGAACTTGGGAACGGAGAAGCGCTACAGCGGTCTTTACTATAACTTATAATTATTTAAAATAAAAAACCTTTTTTTAATATATTTTTTTAATAACTTTTTTTGAATATATTTTTTTAATGTTATAATAATTATAATACTCGGCGGGCCGTATATTAATACTCGGCGGGCCGTATCCGGCCCGCGGGCCGTAGTTTGCCCACCTCTGTTCTAGAGGGTAGATGTCTATGGGTGCTTCGTTCTCAAGCCCACTAGCTTCCAGTGGCATCTCCTCCTCCGCTTCGCCGCCCGCAAACTCAGCCGGGCCGCTGTCCTCAGCCGGCAGTCCCCTCCTCAGCGGGGCCGGCAGGCCCCTCTTCAGCGGGCCCAGCAGGCCCCTCCTCCATGGGCCCAGCAGGCCCCTCCTCCATGGGCCCAGCAGGCCCCCCTTCAGCGGGCCCAGCAGGCCCCTCCTCATCGGGCCCAGCAGGCCCCCCCTCCATGGGGCCATCAGGCCCCTCCTCAGTGGGGCCAGCAGGCCCCTCTTCCGCGAGGCCAGCAGGCCCCTCTTCAGCGGGCCCAGCAGGCCCCTCTTCAGCGGGCCCAGCAGGCCCAGCAGGCCCCCCTTCAGCGGGCCCAGCAGGCCCCTCTTCAGCGGGCGCCGCCGCTCCCTTCCCAGCAGAGCGCCTCCCTCGCGTGCACCCAGCCCTCTGGTGCCCCAGCTCCCCGCACTGGAAGCAGCGGCGCTGGTCCGAGCTGGCGTACAAGATGTAGGAGGCCTCTCCATGCCTCACCCTGAAGGACACGTCCAGGCTCTGAGAAGGCGAGCCCAGGGACATGAAGACCTGCCTCCTCAGAGACCGGACGTGCCCTAGCCTCTGGTCCCTGCACCCCAAGTTCACCGTCTTCAGCCCGCTGGCAAACTTCCCGAACCTCTGCAGCTCCTCCATTATCGCCTCGTTGGAGATGAACGGCGGCACTCCCGACACGGTGATCCGCGTAGAGGGGGCGGACAGCGGGGACACCGTGCACTAAGGCAGGCGGCCAAACCGTTCAAAAACCCCGATGAACGGGACAGAAAAACTTCAAAACTCCGCGCCTCTCACACGCTCACCACGCACCCTCACTCACAACCGGAAACGAGAGAGAGCGAGAGAGAGAGAGAGAGAGAGAGATCATCTAAACAGTTCTTGTTCTTTTAACGTTCCACGGTGCCGGTCCTCCTCGGTCCACCAGGATGCTCTGCTGGACTCCAGCTCTCCATCCTGGCTCCGCTCACTTCCTGTTCCTGTAAGCCAGCCTCTTAGCCTGACCGTCCTCTACCAGCTCCTCAAGGACCCTCACGACCAGCTTCTTTACTCTGAAGCGCTCCAGCACAGTGAAGCCTTCAGCTCCTTGCTTACGCAGGAGAGCCCTAGCAGAGTTCCCCAACCCCTCCTTATCGGAGAAGTGGTCCTCCAGCCTTACTTTCCACATTCCCTTCGTTTCTCTGAGAAACTTCTGTATTCTGTCCAGACTGTAAGACTTTGTGCCCACATGGTCTTCAGTCTCGGACCCAGAGGCGAGACAACTGTCGGAGAACTCACTGGACTCTGCCCCATCCTCCTCTGGTTCTCCTCCGGCTTCCCCGGGGCCCCCTGGTCCCTTCTTGGCCTGAGAGCTCCCAGCGCCCCCCCCTACTCTTCCTCTTGAGCTGACGGGCCTCAACTCCTTCCTCCTCTTCCTCCATGTCAGCCTCGTTTCCTTCCTCTACCCCTTCCTCATCTTCTTCACTCATCACCTGCCGACTACCGGCCTCCACCTGTCCTCCAGCATCCGCCTGCTCGTCCTGCTCTTCACCCTCCTCCTCCTGCTGCTGCTGGACCACGTCCACTCCCTGGACCCCGTCTGTCTGGAGCCCACCTGGCCCCTCCTGACCCTCCTCTGCCTGTCCTCCCACGTCCTCCTTCTGGACGTCTCCCGCCCCCTCCTGCCTCTCCACCACCCCCTCCTGACCCACCTTCTGGACCCCACCTGTCCCCTCATGTGCTGCCTGGTCCTGAGGCTGTCTGCCCTCCGGCTCCTCCTCTGCAGCCCTCGGCTCCCCAGCAGGAGCTCCTGCAGCGCCCTCACCTCCTCTCCTCTCAGGGCAGGCCCTGGCCAGGTGTTCTGAGCTCCTGCAGAGGAAACACTTGGACACTTGGACCCTGAGGTCACAAACATAACATAACGTAGCTGTAGCTCAGGGGGATGAGTGGTCGTCCCGCGACCACAAGGTAGCCGGCTCGATCCCCAGTCCCCATAGCTCACATGTTGAAGTGTCCCTGAGCAAGACACTGAACCCTAAAATTGCTCCCCAGGCGCCGCTCAGGGCAGCCCACTGCCCCTTAAGATATTAAGGATGGGTTAAATGCAGAGGACAAATTTCATGTATGTACTATGACAATAAAAAACGATTTTCATTTTCAAGTGTAAAAATATTGTACATGGATTTATATAAATGTAAAAATATATGTAAGCAAATTGTTCTGTTACTATGACATAAATCCATTTAATTTAGGGTTAAGAAACCCACATTACTCTATGAAAGATCAAACTTAAAACAGAAGAAAATAACAAAGACAAAGATTACACGCACGTTATTATGGGGCAGTGGTTCTGAACTGCTTAAGCTAATATTAAATAAATTAAAAAGTCGGGAATGAAGCGAACTATCACAAATAGTCCGGCGTGTAAACTCACGCAAGTAAAGCGTGTTGTGAACGCAGTATTGAGGAGTGTGAGTACGGCACTATGCTGCATTAAAAATTCCCCGTGACTCACTGAAAACGGGTCTGACACAAGTGCTCTACGAGGTGCGCCACGATTTAAAAACTAGTGGCAACTGCTCCGGCACGGCGGCTCCCGGCAGGTCCCGAACTGCCGCGGCATGGCCAGCAGGTGCGCGGCAGGTGCCGGTGCCGCGATTTGAGCTTGCTCCTACTGGACTAGCTACACCTCTTGAGGTACAAGTGGTATTACAAGAAAGTACGGCACAATAAATCGACATATTAGTAACGTCAAAACTGTTACTTCTTCACATTCTGTTGATAATAGTAATTCATTTTTGGAATGTTTTTAAAGAAAAATGTTGGCCAAATCTTACACTTCACACCTAAACACTTTTTAATTGTATTTGAAGTGACATAAATACAAAGAGAGACAGTGTAGAGATGTTGTACTTTGGATGTCAAACCCAGGACCGCTTCATTTGAACACAAAGCCAGTGAGCGTGTCTCCAGCCCTGTGACTCTGTACCACTGTGACCTCTGCTCTGATAGAGGTCAACTGTGGTGAGACAGATGAGGCGGTTGCTGAATCTGAATTGTGTTTCTATATTCCTGGCCTCCAGAGGGTCAATCCAAGGGGCGCTACACTCGCTGCACCTCGGCCGTCTTCCTCAGAGATGGAGAACGTATCTGAGCCCAAACCCGCCAGGACACGAGTTTAAAGGATTAATAGGTTCAGTTGAGTTTAGTCTAAAGTAGGATCCTAGTTCACTCTTATTTCCACGGGTTTTGGGCAAGAAATCATAAAATGTTTGATTGGTTGAATTCAGTTTTTTTCCTCTTTCCAAAATTAGACCAGGTAAAACACTTTTCAAGAAAGGTTTCAATTTTACTCAAAGCTTTTCTTAAAGCTGCATTAATGAATATCATTTATGGATCAAGCAACTGAAAACGTCCTCTCGGCTTTCATGGGAGGAAAGTCTCGCAAAAGTACTGTTTTGGTTCTTATGAATCTCTTTTCCAGAACAGGAAGCTGTTACCTACACACCATCCGCCCAGCAGCAAACGGCCGACAAGACAGAGTCAGCGACGAGCAGAGAGGCAGACATTTGTCTCAGGAGTTTGTGGGGACCAAAAACAGAGCGAAAAGAGAGACAGCATTGGCAGAAATGAACTCTGAATGAAGCTCTGTGTCTGCTAATAAAGTCATCATTCAACTAAAAGGTGGTAATATGTCAGTGTAGTGTTTTGCTTGTTGTGTCCAAAGAATCAATTCATGCAGTTTTAAATTGAATCTCTTATTGGAACCCAAGTCATGTATATCTAAAATGATATTTTGTCTTAAGGAGATGAAAACAGAATCCAGATCGTCTCCTGTCTGTTTCCAACAATACTTTTTGAAAAGCTAACCTCTAAGACACAGCTGGCTGAAATGAGACGGCGGAGGAGGCATTGTTGTAACACAGAGAATATAATTACAGACGGGAAAATAAAATAATAAAAACAGCACTGATGACAGTATTGGTGCTACAAAACCAACCATTATCTCCATGAAATCCTCCCAGTGGGACCTGCTGTGTGTGCTGGTGGTAACCATGCCAGGAGAGGAGAGAGCGATGACATCATCAGACCGCTTGGCCTTCTGGGAAAGCCCTGCAGGCCTCCCACCAGATTGATTTGGCTCGTTGAGGCGGCACAATGATCCCCACTCCCATTTCTCTGCCTCCACCTGTCATCATTAACATTGTTATAAGGTCTCTGCATGTGTTGGCTGCTGATTTCTGTCAAGGTCAAAGCTGCCACACCTGAAGGGAGACGGGAGTAGAGGAGGAGAGGGAGGCCATGGTGATGGAGGTGGAGGATGGGAGGGGAGGGGTCGCAGATTTGGGATGCTGGGTGATTGACTGACGACCGAGACGAGTCGGATTGGACGGGGGAGGGAAGTGGAGGATGATCTGAGTGGAGAGGAGATGAAACAGAGGTGAACAGGTGGAAGGGAACCCACACTGGAGAAAGAGGAGCCTATCATTTCGGTTTTTGGTGACTCAGAAGATGGGAGACACTGATGCTCTGTGTGACGGGTGCAGTGTCGTGATCTGGGGATGCTGCTGTTGGTGTTCCAGGCTATTTGAAAAAGAAAAAAAAGCTACACCTACTCAAAGCAATAAATACACATTCATTCATGCAGACATCCTTGGATGATTAAATATGAACTCTGATCTGGATCCTAATCCTCTTGGTAAAACTGAATTTATGTAATCTAATGTGAGCATTATGTTACACGGACGTTCTTGACCCATTTGAATCAAAATGCCTTTTGAAGGCGGATATTGATAAACTGACAACTTATAATTCTCATACAGTTAGATGTGGAGGAAAAGGTTTTGCTCTTTGAGTCTAAGCAGCTGATGTCAATCATCTATTCCAAGAATGATTCCAGTGCTCTGCCTGAGCGAAACAGTTTGTTTATGTTAATGAAATCTTTTCCAGAAGGCAACCTCTAGTTATGAAAAGTGAAGCCAACGCAAAACAGCCTGTAACTTGCATTCTCTCTCCTGTCCACCAGGGGGAGACTCCTCTGGTTGTATAGAAGTCTATATAAATGACTCTACTTCTCTTGATGTATTCCCTCAGTAAACATTGTAAACATGAGTTTATGTCTCAATCTCTAGTTTCAAGTCTTCTTCAATACAGCATGATGTTCATTTAGTAAATTATGGTCATTTAGAGTCAAACAGACCATAAAGCAGGGGATGCTTTAGGGCGGGGCTACAAGGTGATTGACAGGTTGCTGCCACAGTGTTGTCCAGTCTGGGAGTTGTCTGTTTTTTTAAATCTTTGAACTTTAACCCTTTCACTGTGTGTTTTCACTTCAGGAAAGTTAATTGTAACCTTTTTGGGGACAAAAAAAAAAAAGTCAATTCAGTGTTTGTTTGTACTGAGCTCCAGCCTCTTGATGATATGAAACTATTTCTTAGAAACTATGCAAGGTAACGCGCATCACTTGCTCAATTCAGCTTTGACAAATAAAAAAAAGTGATATCTTTCAAACAGCTATACAGCCAAAGTCACAAAGGCTCTTTGCTCGACAAGCCTGGACAGAATAGAGCTGCGGACGTCACTGAGCGTGAGTGATGGTGATGTGAGTGATGGTGATGTGCTCACCATCACCAGGTCCTCCTTCCTGCTGAACCTCAGACTGATGTCAAAATAAAAGCGGGGGACCCAGAGCTGGTGCCTCTGTTTGTTCCCGCTCACTCACACAAGAAACAGACTCTGCAGAGATACGGTCCACGTTTTATTTATTATAAGAAGGCAATTGTATTAGACCAGATTAGTACTTTTACAGTGTCAGTTCTTGGTTTGAATGGAATTATCAATACTTAGGTTTTCAAATATGTTGTCTTGCTTTTCCTTATCTAATAAGTAAATTAAATATTTGGGTTGCGGACTGTTGTTAGGACAAACAAGGCATCAGGTGCTGTGGTTTCGGAAACTGTGATGGTGACTGTCTTTGAGGTTTCAAGTGTTCACAGAATTACCAGAAATTTGACAAAAGAGAACGCAAATGATTGCTTGTTTCCATCTTCTAACATTATGGAGTTATTAGGAGGGGATTCATCGAGTTAAATAGGAAACTGGCTAATTTTCATCTGATCAGCTGACTGGTGACCGGCTGATCAGTCTCATATTAACAATTTCCTAGCTCCCTTTTACATGTGTGATAGTTTTAGTCGGCACTCAGCAGCTCAGACGGTAACTTCACATCCACACGACATGTCGTCAGAGTGGATGTGTGAAAAAACCTTTTGTAACTCAATCAGTCTCTTATATTTTAATATTTTAATTTGAACATTTCAGAAAACATTCCTGAATAAAATTACTTTTCTTATTCATCTTGTTTCAGTCTTCAGTTTTCATCAACAAAAACACACTTCCCCTGCACTGTATTTCTCTCTTTGTTCCCCTTCTCCATCTTGCGCACGCGCACACACGCACGCACGCACGCACGCACGCACGCACGCACGCACACACACACACACACACACACACACACACACACACACACACACACACATCTCAGGTTAATCTGTGTGTTTTATTTCGACGCTGCTGTTTAATCATGTATCAGTCCCAGTTGCACTTGACCGGAGACCCGCAATTACGTTTGTCGGTAGTGCA
The DNA here is from genome assembly GCA_038501785.1 of Myoxocephalus aenaeus. NCBI lineage: Eukaryota > Metazoa > Chordata > Actinopteri > Perciformes > Cottidae > Myoxocephalus > Myoxocephalus aenaeus. Next base: position 1,288,768 of record JBAMJR010000194.1, read on the forward strand.
TTTTAATACCAAACCCACTTTCATCTAAATGTCTCTTACATAATCCTTTTCATATCCGCTTCTCTGCTTTGTCCTGAGAGTGTGCCACGTTGCCATGGTGATCTGTGAGGGGATGGATGCTGTTTGAAGGGCAAATGGAGGGCAAAGGCCCAGAACAGACTGAATGAAGAACATGTATCCCTGTAGAGATCAACCACAGCTCTCCTTCACACTCACACTCACCTCCAGCGTGGAAGAACAAGAAGGTCTATGTTTTCCAGTTATACTTCCAAATGTCATTCCTGTTTGCCGACTGTGTCGACACACTTCAGCCGTCCATGACGTTAAATTAGAGACATCAGAGCGTACACACTGTTGTTTGTATCCTTGCTGTAATTGCTTATACGCCTTGTGTTTTTTCCCCCAGTTGGCAGTTTGTATTAAAGCTAAATCAGTCGAATGCAGCATTAGCTGCTGTCAGTCAATCAGGGTGAATAAAGGGGCAACACAGTGCATGGGCTAGTAGCCTTTAGCATCACAACATTGGTTATTATTGCTTCAGACCAGCTGGACGAACAACACTGACCTCACCTTTTCAGTTAATATGGCGAACGCACACAATGTTTAATCTCCTTTTAGCTATGTTTTGGTCTTCACCAACGCCTGATCTTTAGCTGTTATTTCACTTTATGAGAAATTTTTTTATTAGCAAAAAAAGAGATGCCTGATGCAGTCAAAAACAACAATATAAGAGGTGAGCGCGAACCAACACAGAAACAACCAGAACAATGAGCTGAAAGAAGCTAAAAAACTACGTACATCCTGAGGGAACTGCAAAATTGTGTGATTCTCTGTAGGCTTGTCACTACAAGTGACACCTCTGTGCACACAGCAGACATCCCCCTCTGGCTGTGAGAGTAATGAACATGGTAGAGACCATAGTGACGCAGCAGCTGCTAGAGTCTGGCTGAAGCTATGGCGGGAAAATACCCAAGAATCATCCGAAAAAAAAGTTTCTAGAGAGGATGCTCCAGATAATAAATAAACGCAACGCTCAGAGCAAGGATTAAAGTCGAAGGATTTGCACGTGCAAGCTCAGGAAAGTCGCCACAGACACCAAACACGACAACTGACGGTACGCTGCGAAGCAGCAGTGGGCCGTCAGGGCCTTCTAAGCCTTCTCTGCTGGCCTGAACAGAATTGTTTTATAATTAAAAGTTATAGCTATTTTATAATGTAATTGTTTTTCACAAATACATTACATGCATTTTAATTATTTTCTCATTGCACAGCTCTTCATCTGTTCCTCTGCTCCTTCAGGCCTCTCGTGTGGCTCGGCTTGGGAGCTGGTTAACAGCATCTTATCCAATCATATTTCACCTCTTTCTCTGTGGTAGAGTAGCCTGGTTAACACTCTGGGGTCTGGGGGTCAATTTCTTGATTTCTCGATTTTACATACTTTTTAAATTCCCCTTTTTAAAGTCACTAGCATATGATACATACTCATGTGTTGTATATCAAAAATTACAGAACAATCTCAGCCATCTATATAATGAGGCACCATTGTCCCAAAGGCACAAGTGTAAAGAGAAAATATGACTAAAGCTGAAAAATGGAATCTTGATTTTGGAAATGTTTCATATTTGTTGTGAAAACATAACTTTACTCAGGTGGGATAGCGGTTTTGGTGATGGAAATTGGTTCACCAAAGGTCTTAGGTTCACAAAAGCAGTGGAATATATGCATAAAATGGTAGACACATGTAATGTAATGTCTAAAACCAAATGTATTATTATATGGTGGGGATGATGAGCTGTGGCTGGCTTTGCGGCCTGCTAGGTGATGTGTTGGCAGGCAGACGGACAGGGAGGCTGCTGCAGCGATGCTACATGTTGCCCTCTGGACCCTCACAGCTCTGAATCCACTCTGTAAAATACATTAATACAGTCAGTATGAGTTCACTGAAAGAAAGTTAACGGTGATAGGGACAACAGTTGATTACCACCGTTCATAGCTGTAGTCAGCTATCTCCGTTAGCTCTCGTTAGCTCGCGCCGTCTTAGCAGCACCTAACGTGACATAAACACTACAGTAGTAACGATTAACGGAGATCCAGCGCTACTAGGCTTACTAAGTTCACTGTAAGAAAGTTAACGTGATAGAGACAAGTTGATTATGCACCGTTCAGTCGTAGACACGGAAGATAACAGCCAACACGGCACTGTGTAGTGACGTGCTAAAGCTACGAAGCTATCGTCAACAAACACGTTATTTACGGTCTTACAAACACATAATGGAGGTCCAACACTACTGGTCGTACTATGTTCACTGTAAGAAAGTTAACGGTGATAGAGACAACAGTTGATTATGCACCGTTCAGTCATAGACACGGAAGATAACAGCCAACACGGCACTATTTACTGACGTGCTAACGCTAAGCTATCGTCAACACACAAATGTTATTTACGGTCTTACAAACACATAATGGAGGTCCAACACTACTGGTCGTATTATGTTCACTGTAATAGGGACAACAATTGATTACTCACCGTTCAGTCTCACAGAAACGCTGTAGCCAGCTATCTGGCCCGTTAGCTCCGGCTAGCTCCTTGTTAGTGAATCCTTCAGCTCTGAAGCTGCGCCGTCAGTCCCCTCCAATATAGCTTTGCTCAGGACTCTTTGCTTGGCATCTTTTGACTCACAGTGAAGCTTTGCACGCCTCATACATGTCCATGTTTAGATGCTCAGACGCGGAAGTGGAAACCATATCCGCCAGATTTGAAACCATATCTCTGTGACGTATTATTGTGATGATATAATTTTATAAAAAAATTGAAACACCTGGTTTAACGCTTCGAAGCGGGCCCCGCCCCCAAAGGGTTAAACTACATGGAGCGGCCTTCTAGAGTGTCTGGACATGTGATTGGTCACAGGGCCCGCGTGACCATTAACATGCGCTGTGATTGGTCAGTGTGCCAGCATGACTTCTGTCAACACAACAGAAAGCTGTGTGGCGAATATTTCACATATCAGCTTTAAAAAAAGTAGCCGGATTTTACGGTTGTTAATATCATTCGTTCTGATTGGCTCGTGCTCTTGCATGTGCGGTTTTTGAGGGCCGCAGTTTTGTTGGATTGTTTTGACATGTTTTGTTATAACTGTAAGCTATTATATTGCGTATTTGAACAGCAGTGTTCGGATGTACGTTTCTGTGGCTTTTATTGTGAAGGGAAAAATGGAAGGAGAGAAGTAGAGGAAACGTTCTTGTGAAGTGTGGAACGAGAATAAAAGTGGTTTCCGTCTTTTGCAAACTACGCTGCATTGTGTTGTTGTTTTATTAATAAAGTGAAGTACATTATCCGTTAATGACGCAGCATCCCGTCATGCGCATATTTATATAAATAAACTGTAAACTGAAGGCCCAGGTCCAAAATGCATGGCCCGCCACTGCTGCGAAGTACAAAGACCGCCCCCTGGTGGGGACGGGGTTAAAGCACAACGTGAGAGCTCGTTTGGAAAGGGCTCACATTTTAGTCCCGCACCCCAGCCAAAAGAAACTTCCATGCTGGAATCCTACTCTCCAGGTTTCCCGTGTGTTGAGTAGCACATTGATTTAGCAACACACAAGATCATAAGCACATTTTCAATTAGAATAATTCAATTCATGAAATTAGATTTCAACAGCGGGTCCCTCTACAAGACGAGGGCTCTAGACTATAATAATGTAGCTGTACCTTAAGGCCCTTACCTTTTCTGTTGATGTCGTGCATCAGCGTTGCATATTCCCAAACAAATTAGCAATTAATCAAATAACCCCAAACTAATTACCATATAGTGAAAGCTTTTAGGGGCCTCTTGGGGTCCGGGCCCTGGAGGAGGCAACCATTTTGTAATCCAGTTTTTGTTCAGAAATGCAGTTCCTTAAATCACAATGGCTGAAATGTTGCCAGATTACACTGCAAATGACACGGATGGGTGCAGATTTTCAGTCTCAAGTTTTACAAGGAGCCAGGTTTGACTGGAGGGACCGGAACCAGCATGCTGCTCCGATGCAGAACCGTATTCTTTTGTAACTGCTTCCTTACTGATTTTGGCCAAAACCTGCAAAAGACGCATTCCATATCCAATGCTGCCAACTGATGGGGTGTAACTGTCTGAATAAACAAATGTATTATAATGCAATTGCTTCAAATCTAACCACTCACAACACAATCAAGCTTCGGCACAACTCCGCTTCACGGAACATCTGTGATCAGGAATACGTATGAGCACAACTGACATTCTTTCAACAGTGGCCCTTTAGGTTCTGCAGCAGGAGGAAGAGCAGCAGAATCTTGTTGCAGGAGACTGGAGAACAACCATCTGCCAGGTTATATTTTCCTCACACAGACCAGGTGTGTGGGCTCCGCATAATAAGCACAATGTTTACTCAGAAGTCATAAACACCGACTTCTCTCCGTGGTTCTCCTCCAAAGCAAACAGGGTCTCCGCCAGTCGACGAAAACGGAACTCAGTTTGTTTCATTCGCTGTTCATCCTGTTGATGTATGGCAACTTCTTCCAAACGGGATTTCTTTCTCTTTTTGTTGTTGTTGTCTTTCTTCACAGATAAATACCTCACTGTGGGACCATTCGGACCAGTATAAATGACTCTCTGAGTTTAATTTATGGTTTATTTGTGCCAGGTCTTCACTCCGTATACGTCAGGCATGGTCGACCATGTATGTAATAGAAAGGCATTGAAGAAGAGGGCATGAAGGAGAGTCTAACCTCTGCTCACCACCCTTCAAACTGGAAATATTGTGTGTGTGTGTGTGTGTGTGTGTGTGTGTGTGTGTGTGTTTGTACGTGTGTGTGTGTGTGTCCCAGAGAATGGGCAAGTGAGCATCATCATTCTCTGCTGTTTCCCTCTTTCTCCTGTTAAAAACAACCTGCTTCATTTATCTGTGTTGGAACAAATAATGCTATGGATGTAGAAATCACTGTTATGTATATTAGGAATTACAGCAGAATTAACCCAAATGATGACTACATTTCATACACCTAAATAATGCAACTGTCAATTAATTATTATCAGTACTACTTTGGTAGCAGCCCTCTCTGACGGGGAACTCATTATCTTGCTCTCTTTAAAGCCAGGAGAGTGCTGGTCTGCTGCCTCGATCGAACAGTCTTTTCTGCGTTATTGTGTGCCTTTGGTGATCGACAGCGTAATTTTGGATTGGCCAAAGTCACACAATAACACAAACGATCAAGGCGACAATAGACTGTGTTCAGCAAGGTAGAATTACAGTTTTTATCAAAGGAGTCTTGTCTGCGAGGAGAGCAGTGATGGATGTAACTGCTGCACTTCCCCGTCAGAAAGAGCTGCCTGACAGCCGGTAAAGAGGTGAAAAACACTCGAAACATAGCGTATTCTTAAACTGATATTGATTCTTGTTTGGTGTCTAAAATACATTTTGCTGGTGCATGCTGTTGTTTTGAATTGTGAGTGAACTTTATTAGTGAGCAACATGGATCTCAGCCATAAAGAGTGTGTTTTTTATTACTTCAAAATTATTTTCACCTCTTCACCACAGCCAAACTGAGAATTACATTACAATAAAAGAAGAAAGCGCCAGCTGACATAACCTTTTCACATCTAAATGTACTCCAATTATCTTTTTATTAATTCAATATTAGTAACAAAGAGATCAACTGTGTCAACTGGAGGGTAACGTTTCTGTTTGCAACGTCATTGCAAACAGAACCAACAGAAAAATAAATAAAATTGGGCCTGTAGCAGCATCGCCGTAGTAAAAACACAGAGTTCAGCATGTTTTGAATCATTTGATAGAATAATGTAATATAGACTTCTCTTCAAATAAATCCCCCTCAATGAGTAATGAGCATTCAGCTCTCAGACAAAAATAACGCTTTTCTAAAATTATACATACAGTGATAAAATGTACGGTTATATGGTGACACTAGATTCCGAGGCAACTGATGTGCACTCGTAGCGGCTTAATACCATCTACCATACCGCTTTCATCGGTGACTTCATGACGTTAGCTTTGGTTTTGGTTGTAGAGTCCTGCTGTGTCCGTACAAACGTTTAGATTAATGAGTGTCAATGTACTGTTACTCTGTCAGCACTGTTGCCGTTGCTTGGACATTTTGTGCGTTTGGCACTGTTAGCCGTTAACCGCCGGCTCAAACATTGCCATGTGGAGAGCCGTGTGGAGGCAATCCCTCAATCATAGCTATGAATTCCTAAGAGCTCCTCTGATTGACTTTTACGGTTTGGGAAAATGTAAATGTTTATCATCTTATCACCCAATTCTAAGCGATATGCTACACTATAAAGCAGTGATTCTTAACCATAGGGCTGCGGCCCCCCATTGAGCCGCGAGTGCCACCTAGAGGGCCGCCAAAAACTTTCCGTTTTCACTTGTGGGCCGCGAGGGTCGCGGGACCGCATAGGTTATCAATTGAAGACACCAGAGATATCACTGTTATCCACAAGATGCTCAGTTACAATACAGCTTCACACCACTTAGTGGCGGTAATGCGTCAGTCAGTTGTTTAACAAGCTATAATATGCAGAAGAAGAAACTCAGCCAGCAGCTAGCCTATAGAGAAGTATTTAAAACGAAAACATGAAGACGAAAGTGCTGCTTAACACCCCCCCAAACGTCTAAATGTTTGTGCAAGTATAAGATAAGATAAGATAATCCTTTATTAGTCCCGCAGTGGGGAAATTGCAGGATTACAGCAGCCTTGCACACAATAGAGACATAGTAAAAACAATCAAGTAATATAAATAATAACAATAAACAGTATTAAAACAGTAGTAAAAAACACAGTACTTCACAAAGTAGGGCTTTGTGAACGGAGGTAACGAGGCGGAGCCCTGAGCCTGTGTGGAGTGTGGGCTAACGCTAGCCTCGCTAGCTAACACAGCACTGAACGCCACAAAGTGGTATCTAGAAACCAAACATCCAACGCTCGTGAGAAAGCCGGTGGGATTTTTCAAGAGAAAGGACGATGTACTACAGATGCAGAAAAGGTCTGTCTGTCACTGACTGGCAACTCCAAATGTGCTGTGACAGCTGTCACAGATATGAAGAGCAACTTCTGGTTCTGCAAACATGAAGACTACTAAAGCATATCATTCACATCATAAGGCTATATTTTAATTTGCACTTTATTTAAATGTTATTTACAGTTTATTTAATTAGAAAATTATTATTTTGAATTGTGTGCACATTTGTCTATACACTAATAGTTGCCCAATAATTGTGAACACACAGAAATATATAAGAAAGTAAAAACCTCACTTTTACTGTCATAAACATTTAAGGTTTATTAACATTGTGGATTAACCGAGAGCACTGTAGTTGTTCAATAATACAATTAATCCTAAAAAAAAGAATTGTCCTACTAATCCTTTCCTAATAATCGTGCAGTGTATTTATTTTATTACCACATATTATTTATCAAATTTCAAATTTATTTCTCAGTTTTTTTGAGAGTCTCCCTTGTTTTTGTAGAAAAATCGAATGATTGGTTATTTTTGTGTTAATACACCTGACTTGAGCCTTTAAATGAGTTCTTGTATTAGCTTGATTTGTTCCATGACTTGTTGTCTGTGCAGGTTTACATACACATGATCAATAAATGTCTTTGTGATGATCACATTGCATCATGTCATTTATTTGACAAGGTTTTTGCTTGTTGAACTGTAGGTAGATTTGATCTAGTTATTGAATACAAATCAAACCAAGAGTGAGATCAATTAGTTAATACACCAATACAGTGTTAACCTCATCAGCCCGAGGGTCCCCCCAATAGGGATACCCGAGGGCTTATTCAGGTGTTCTACAGCTCATATGACCTTGATATGAATACCAGCCCCTATTGTCATTGATCTCTAAAGAATCAGCAACTCCTTGCCTTTAATAAAAAATAAAAAAAAAGATATTATTTATTTTCTGCATAAATATGATCAAAAGTCAAGAGTCTGATCAAAACATTAGTCCTCGGTCGCTCCCCAAGTTTTTTTAATTGTATTTTTGGTGACTTCCCATCATGTCCCAGAGTAATACTGCACCTCTTTAGAAAGATTAAGACCTAAATCATCCAAATATGCAATAATAATCACAATAAACACAAGCAATGACCCGGGGCACCTTGTACTTGAAAAGTTGGCCCCCAAGGTCAAAAAGGTTAAGAACCCCTGCTATAAAGAATAGCATGCGTTTTGCAGTAGTCTTCCATTAAAACGTTTCAGTTCCCTACTATAACTACAAACCTCTATAAAATACATCATCGCAAATAAAGTTGCAATTTTTGTTGTTACGGATTATCTATCTCAAACCATACTCCTCAACTTGTAAATTCATGCTGTATCAAATGGAAATGAATGATGATGAACACATAAAACATGTACATATACATACTAAATGGACGGCCTCATCCTCATGCAAAAGCAGGTCCAGGTGAAGGGAGGCAGCTGACGAAAAAAAAAAGGAATTCTTCACACAGAGCTTTCCTGCATATAAAAAGAGCATCTTGTGTACTGTAAATGGAAGGCTTGCCAGCCGGCATTATGCCAGCTGGCCTCCTCCTGAAGCATAGCTTAGCCATATGTCAATCTGCAGTAATGACTCCCATCAGGTGAGCAGAAGGGAGAAAGGTTACGCGCTCAGCCGCAGGCCTCAACTGCTACAGATCCTGCATCAGAATTCAGATTTGAGAGGCTGCTGAAACTGATACGAGACACCTGGATGATTAAGTTTTTTCCACTATTTCATCTTTATGATCAAGCCCCGGAACACTAAAATGATGTCAAACTAAACCATTTCTATGAAGACTGACATCAAATATAGAAGTACATGATTAATATTAATGTGCGGGTTGTCAGATGAGGTGACGAATGACATTCAGTGGATGAGAAATGACGGCGTGCTTCCAATCTAATTGATTGTTTAAGTGTCTCACTCGTCATTTCTAGCGTCATCCCTCCTTCGTCCTATCTCTGTCTTTGCAGTCCGGTCTTCCAACAATTCTGCCGGCACCTGTTTGGATTTGAAATGTCAGATTTGTACAGCGAGCGTGTGTTTGCATGGGAGGACGACTGAAAGGACTTCCATTCAGTAGCTCAGCGGAGAAATGAAAAGGCAGCACTTTCTTAGGATGGGTTAAATGCAGAGAACACATTTCATGTATGTATGTACTATGACAAATAAAAAGGATTTCTATTTCTATTTCTATGGCTGAAGCTCTGCTGAAAGCTCCAAGGACGTGTCTTTGTGCTGTGAGAGAAAATCTCGGCACCTTCATCTGAAGGTCTAACAACTCAAATTCAATACGTCACGGTCTCCATGGATGCAAAGATAAAGACTTTTAAAAAAAAATGACAATTTGCAATTGTTTAATGAGAAAGGAAATGCATTCAACACATTTGTTAGAGCTCGAGGACACAGACCATGTGTTTCAGTCGTGTATCGATAGAAACAAATCTCTGACTTTTATTGGTTTTCTGATACGCATCGATTCCTCCAATCTCCCAGGTGAAATATGTGTTTTTTATATGTAGTTTTTCTTTTTATATTACAACATCAATAATGAAAACATTATTACTCTTTGGTTGAAATATTTAAGAAGACGGTACATTTGGTGAACACGAGTACATAATGACTTGTGTCGGAGTTCAGGACTTTGACTTAACTCGGGACTTGACTGCCTACACCTGAGTTTTACCTGGGACCAGCGAAGCAACAGCTTCACTGCACCTGTTCATGAATGAATCATGTCTCAAAAACTTTGGCTCGGTTAATATATTCAAAATTCCCGAGCTGCTCTCATAAATACATGCAGGGCAGATGTGAAACAGCCTCCACCGAGAAGCGTCAGCCCAAATGCTTGTGCTCAGAGTCTGATTTAAAAACTAAAAGCTAAATCTCCTTCATTTATTTTTCATTTTGGAGCAATCTTTGCAGCAGCTTCTGTGTGTTCGTCTCTTTTTTCTTCTTCTAAAATCCTTCCGAGCGGAGTCATCATCGCGGACGGAGAGGTAGCTTTCTCTGCTTTTGAGATGCCACCATTTTAGCACTGCAATTCACCTCTGAGCCTGTTGCCAAGCAACTCCTGACACTTTGGGGATGCGGAGCGAAGGCAGGAGCCGGCGTGGTATTGCCATATTGTTTTGCACCGTGCACCTTAGGTTTCCACGTGGTCCAGGACCTCATCCGGGTGTATTTTACAGAGAACAGACGACATGAAATGGACGTGGAGACGACAAAAGAACAGACTTTAAGTCTTTTTGGGTGCAACTACCAAACTTAGTAATGCAAACAAAGTCCATTCAATTCATTTTAAGAGTTGCTTTCCTAACTTTGAAAAACAAAATGTAACAAATAAATATATCGCTATAAATCTAATGAGTTGTTATCTAGTAAAATAATAGCATCTGATACCAGATCAGCCAATGATCACCGATCCAGCTATTTGGGTCAGTATCAGTATGTGAAACCTGACCCTATATATTAGTTTTCATCAGAGACTTTACGTTTTGTTTTCAAGATATTCATATAATCGGTCAATCTTTTTTTAATAAAAGTTCTGTAAAAAGGGATGCTTGATGAAGTTATATGATGTTTCTCGTTTAAAAAGATCCATTAACATTTTATTTAAAAAAATTAAATATATTTCCAGGATCTCAGTCCCCCCATCTGGAATCTGGAATGTCCTCAGGTCTCTGTGTCTCTCCACCTCTCCACAGCGTTCCTTCCTCCGCTGTGGACTCACTTGTAGACGCGCCACAGCTCCGCTCTGTACAACCAGAGCTGCGTGCGTCGCTGCTGCATTCAGCCTCTCTGGCGGCTTGATGGATCCTCTGCCGCTTTAAATACTTCAACTGCGTCTGCTCGAGAATTCTGTCGGAAAGGATGGACATGCTCCCCGTGCAGTGAGCCTGAGGTGGATGCAGGGATCTGAACACAAACACTTCTGTCTTTTACCTCACTCTCTATACCCTGATCAAATTCCCCGACGCTGAACTGTGAACTCTAACTGAACCAAAAGGTTGGTGCAGACAGATGAAAGGACAACATAAAAACGTGTAGAGCAAAACTCGGAACGGCTTTATTAGTTAGTTCAATTTGATTTTCTTTTGCACTGACATGAGGAGTCTCTTCAGTGAACGTATTTGTATTTAACGCCCATCTTCGAATCTTTATTTTGATCTGAACTACCGTAAAAGTCGGGTTACAAGCCGCTCCTACCTCCGGTGGGTGTCCCCACTGTAGCAAGCTAGCAGCAGCACTAGCTAGCGCTGCTGCTAGCTCCCCGCTGCTACTGCTACTGCCCGCGTCTACTCTGCCCGAGTCGGGTGTCGAGCCGGGGCTGGTTCCACTTCCTTCGGTGGTTGTCGGGGAACTAGCGGAGCGCTAGCTGTAGCGCTAGCTGGAGCGCTAGCTGGAGCGCTAGCTGGAGCGCTAGCTGGCTACAGCGGGGAGCTAACGGGAACACTGACTGAAGGTAGTAGCGACTTGTAACCCGACTTTTACGGTACACGCCTGTGAAGTTACTTTGACGCTATCACTGTGACAACATCTGTCCACAGACAGAAATATTAACACCTGGCAACTCACACACAGACTCACAAGGGGATAATGCACAGTGTCACTTTTCATTCAGTCTCTAGCAGACTGAAATGGGTCTTGGCCCTGAGGAATGTCTTTGCGAAAAAGGTGGAGGAAAATCTGACGGACTGAATTTAGGATTTCTCCGTACAAACAAGGTCAGTTTGACCCTGAAGGTAATTTGTCAGTGTCAGCATGGCAGGCAAGCAAGCAGAGCAGAAATGATCAGCTCTATTACTAGATGATTTTGTTGAGAACATTCTTAATGAGGTCAAAGGGTCAAGGTCAACTAGGGATTCGTTCTGTCAGAGATGCTTTCTGTCATTAAACTCCAGCTCCTGACGCCCTAGACTGCCCAGCGGTTTGCGGTGCCGTTTCCCTCACCCTTCTCTTCCACATGCTCTCATATGGGGGGAAAATGAATATTTACTGAGTTTATAGAGGCAGTTACATCAGAAATCTCCTAGCAACTACATGTGGTATAAGGAACATCCAGTAGACTATGAAAGATAAGAAAACACTTTTTTAGGGTGGGGTCTCTGGCTGTTTTCCACTTCTGTCTTGCTAATGATAAGGGTGTGGAAGAGGTTTAAGGTTAGATTTAGGAAAAATCTCATCCAGAAATCATCAAATCCCTCCACTGTTGCAGTGCCAGCAGGCTCACTGGCTGTTGAGACTGAGAGAAGCCCTGCCGGAGGAAACAAAGGGCTGCGTTGGCGTTGCTTCAACTGTGAGAGGTGAACGAGTTTGACGGCTTATCAGACACTAGACTGAAAATGGCAGCCTCGCCATTGTGTGGCTTCACCACCCAGTCAAGTCGGTCGAGAAATTGAGGAATTCAATTCCGTGTTAAGAAATTCCCTCCAGGGGTTTCTGAGATATTGCATTCACGAGAATGGCCTCCGCTGGCCTGGAGGCATAACGAATAAATACAAATGCACAGTGGTTTTGGTTTGTAATAACATGAGACAGCTCTGAAAAAGTGTCAACTTTTATTTAACTTAATGAAATTAAAGTTAAAGGAGCTGTAACATTCTAAACATTAAGCAAACAACTATTATCAATGTGAAAGTATAGCAATGTCCACCTGAGCAGAGAATGAAGTCACTCTCCCTCTGTGTGTCGTTATCTGAGCTTCTATGGAGCTTTTTTACAATGTTAATTGAAGAGCGTTGTCTTTCAATTTTATACCATGACTTATTGATTTCAGATTTTGTAATGCTTTCCCTAAAACACCCTGTCCTCGCACTCAAATAGCACCTGCTTGCACTTGCATTTGCTCTGCCTGAATGCCTGCACGCAGATGTATTGTTGCTTGAAGAGATTTCCTGCGACCTTCTCTTCTTCTGGGTGCTCGTAAAATGTCTGCTTTCCTCAGATTTCTTTGTGTGCAATAAACCTGTCAAAATTCCTGCTTTACAAGAGCGTCCCTGACAGGTTCATCCACTTCCGTCCTCCAAGGCTTTATTTTAACTTAAAATAACTTAAACTTTCTTCTTTTACTACAATAGCTACACCGTCGTCCTCACGGTGTACTAGAAGAGATCAAACAGTGCTGCCGGTGTGTGGAGCAGGTTTCATTTAGTAGCATAGCTAGCTGCTGCATATACCAGTGACGATCAGATTATGCCGTTGGGGAGTGGTGTCAGTTGTACGATACAAGTCGTTGTATTTTGTTTCTGACTGCAGTCGCATGCTACTACAGCGGTCAACAGATAATATTATCTAACACGGCACCTAGACCTTCACTCAATAACAGAGCGCAGAGCTACAGAGCTAACGTTAGCGGTGCATGAAGCTAACACCAGCTGAGACTGAAAACAGAGCACATTCAACCTCATGTAGGCTATGTTCAGTTTAATTGTGGAAGGAACGCGTGGAACTACGAGACTAAATTATAGCTAAGGCGATGTAGATGTCTTAAAGTGGGCTGACACTAGATGCATGAAAAGACGGGGCAGACTGCAGACTCAGTTTTAGCTAGCATAAGAAAGCTAATTGCTCGTTCTGCCGTGAACGAGCATTTTCTAAAGTTGAGTCACGGCATCCTTGCCAGTGTACACCAAAAATAAAAAGGTTGGGTCCAGTAATAGTAGCTGCTTATAGAAGAATAATAACGGGCCCTCCTATACTGAATGTGAGGAGAAGCACTGAACTGGAGCGCAGGAAATCTGTGCAAGCAATAATAATATATCTGAGTGCAAAAATACCGTTTGAGCAGAAATTAAAGCGCAAGAAAGAGCTATTTGAGTTCCAGGACAGGGGTTTGAGGGAGAGCATTAGAACATTTGAGGTGAAATCATCAAGTCATGCTCTCCGATTGAAGTAACACGCTGTTGGAGAAAGACAGGATAGCTCCATGACCTTCTCCTTGCTTTGTTGACCTAGCCGTTAGCCGGCCACGAGTGCTTTTACTGCATGTGATTGTCCCCCATTGGTTACCTCACGGTCACCACTCCGCACCACTCTCACATGGCAGTTAGAGTGCAAAGCATTCAGGTAGCAGCTTTTCATTTTAGTCGGCGCTGATCGTCCCTTTCTTCAGGGAAAATGACAAAACGTCTCAGGAGATCCTCACCTCATCTTGAGTGAGCCCAGAAACCCTGAGAAGGACTCAGCTTTTGGCTGCTGGTATCCGCAATCTCATCCTTTCTATCGGTACCTTTGGCTCCGGGCCATGGGTGGGGGTTGGAGCGTAGATGGACTGGTACATTGAGAGCGTCGCCTTTGGGCTCAGCTACCTTTTCACCACGCCAGTCCAGTACAACAGCTCTGTTAGTCCTGACACCACACCAGTTCGCCTGTTGATCTCGTGCTCCATCTTACTGAGACTCCAAGATAGATACACACACTCTCGGGACAGCGACTCACACCCCACTTGGAGTGAGCAATCCAACATTTTCCAAAATGCCATTAGACACAGAGGTGCTTACTCTCTTTCAGAAACTCGTCACTCACAAATGATTGTGTATTTTTTAGTTTGTTGCTGCAGCACATTCACGCAGGCATCGGATTTTAATATTCTCTACCACTTTATTATGTTACTGATGAGTCACATCCCGCTCGCTCCAATTTGGGTGATTGCCGTGTGTTCATTTAAACTGAACCGCTCTCGCAGAGAATGACGACCTCTCCACGCGGGCCTCTCAACCCGCTCTGGATTAACTAGAAAACACACGCCGGTGTTTCCATTCGCGCGCCGGCAGGACGTGATGCGTGCTTGACATATTTCAGAGTTACCGTTGTCATCCCACTCTCACCCAGACGGAGTGTAAGAGCGATGCCAAAGATACTCAGCACTCAGACGAGGGTAATCAAATGATGCGAATGAAACAAATGTATTTGAATCTGCTTTTAACCTGTGATGCCAGTTCAGAATGTTTTTGTTTTCTTTATTACTGTTATAATGTCATCTATTTTGTTTATATTGTTATTGCTTTTATCACTTCTGTTTTTACCATGTAAAGTGCCTTTGAGGACCTTTTAAAGAGCTATACGAAAACATTTATTATTATTATTATTAAATTATTTCCTGGAGCACAGTGAAAGAAATAATCTGTCAGAAGTCAAAATCCTTCCCATTCAAAATGTTATGTAAAGCACTGGCATCAAATATGATAATTTGGGTACGCTTATATCATTGGTTTATAATTATTGTGCCGTAATGTGTTCATCACGTTCATTTTACAGCTGGTAAAGGTAATTTGAACTACTTAATATATTTAATAACTAGTCTATATTTGTTTTTAATAAGACATCAAAGTTTTTGTCGATTCATAGTTTCTATCAAATCTGAATCTGAAAAGTAGCCTAACTAGTAACAAATATTGTGAAATAGATGCAGTGAAGTTAAAAGTACAATATTTCCCTCTAAAATGTAGAGGACTAGAAGTGTAAAGGTACATAAAAAGGAAACAGTGAAGTAAAGTAAAGTAGACTACAAGTACCTCAAACCTCTACATAAGTACAGTACTTCAGTAAATGTACTTATTTACATCCCAACACTGATCAAACAAGAGCGCAACATTGTTTACAAAGTTGTTCATATATCTATCCTTTTAGTTTTGCCCTCAAAGTTTAACATATGGATGCATTTTACTTAAAAAAAGTAGTTAGCTAGTTAGTTCAATGTGCAGGAGCCAGCCATGTCAGAGTCTCACATCAGGCAGCTTCTACTATCGCAAAGAGTCGACCAATCCCAAAATATGTCCAACAACGAGGGATTTTACCACCATTCTCTCACTTTTGGAAACATGTTTTTTGTTGAGAAGATTGAACCCAGATGAAACAAACTGGACAGAAGGTGTTTATTAGGGATGGTCGCCGCTTGCAGCAGATTGTGTTTGCAGAGAGCCAGACTGTCTGCTTCTGTGTTTACCTTCATGCTCTGCTGAGCTCAGCAAAGGACCTGCTGGCTGGAGCTGTGAGGGGGTAAAGATCTTATATACTCAGAATGTTCCGTCTTATAGACGGCTACATCAGTACACACCTTTTTAAAGCCATTTTTAAGCCACTTTTGAAGGGGCTCCAAAATGTATAAGCCTCTCTATAGTCATAATGTTTTCTTAAACTAACTTTATCTTTAACACAAAGGACTTTTGCACGAATGGGAATAAACCCACATTGCATTAAAAAACAGATGTAAATCTGATTGTCAAATCCAGTAACGCTTATAGCTGCAAATTAAGGGTCTTTTAATTAAGCCTACACACTTAAAATGTGACTTCACTTTGGGGCCACAGCAGTGACGAAGATACTTAATGGAGACAATACTGCGGTCTCTGATGTCGGCGGAGACTTTTTGAAAGTGAAGAACCTTTCTCTTTGTTATTGACCTTCATAAAATTGTTTCTTCCTTCTATTTAACCTTCATTTCCTCAAATTCTCTTGAGTCAGTTGCCTCAAAACCATCACCATGAGTTTATCTGTCTGTATGCAAATATAAGGGATGGTAATTTTGAATTTTCTTTTTCTGACCGATAACCGTTAACCTGACTAGATTAGTGGAGCCTAACTGATACGGGATTTTCTCGGGCCAATGCAGATTCCGATGCTCGGGAGAAAAAACTAATTGATATCTGTCTATATATTTACATTTCAATTTATCTATATTGTATCTAATTATTACCGTTTTTATTTCTTCTTGTTAAGAAAAGGGACTACATTGTATTATATTTACAAACACATATGCTTTGCAATGAACCCTCAGACATTTGTGTCAAAGATCTATAATGGAGGCAGTATATTTTATAGTTCCTTAATCAAATCCAGGCAACTTTTTGCATACATGTATTACATGGAATAAGCAATGCTGGTTTTTGTATAAATTACTCACTATTTTGTATGCAACGAATCAATTTTCCAAGTCAACCTAATTCGTAGAGTAAAGTCAACTTTATTTAAAATTTACAAGCACATTTAAATTGAATGAATTTACAAAATTAAGTTGACTTTACTTGAAGTCAAGTAACGTAATTGAAAAATGTAGTACACTTTACTTAAAATAGGAGGCTTCACTGTCACGCTAGTTTCTCCCATCTAAAAAGGTAATTTAACAACAGCAAAAGAAGATAACGGTCACAAAGTATGGTATGGTATTTACATAGAGTGCATTGTAGCTGCACTCTGACATTATTATTGTGATGCTATAATGGCTCTTGAGGCCAGAGAGCAGCCAACTAATGAAAAACCAGATATAAATAAAAAGGTAAAATTACAAGACAGTGTGAGTCACCCTGCCTGTTGATAGGTACGGAGCAGAGGGTGCTGTCTGAAGCCCCTCGAGCTCTCCTCAGAAACCCATGTGACACATCCAGTGAGAGCTTTCAAGGTGAAAACAACCGTTAATCGGATTACCATCGACCTAGCCGTGAGACGTGTAAGACTGCAGGTGTTGGAACTGGCATCCGCTTTAGCCACACATGTGTTCACGTTCTGGTGTGGCTGAACACAGAGTGAGGGACGGATGCTTTGGAGGGTCTGATGTTACAGTAACAAAGCCATTATGAACTCCTCTTCAAGAGCGGTAGAGCAGGAGTGGATAATGTACCATGGGGTGTAGGACAAACATGATTGCATACTCACAAAAGCAGTTGCCCTTATGAGGACAAATCAGTCGACCAATCAGGACACAGGGAGATTAAGGTTGGCAGTTATGTTAAATTGGAGGCCGCAAAGGGGCGGGACCTGTACTGGCCGACCAATCAGAGCAACGAGAGGTGGTGAAGGAGGAACGAGAGAAAAGATGAATGTCACTTGGAAACATTAAAAGGCACTGAAGCAGTACTCAGCTTTTAACCTTTAACTAAACAGACACCTCACTGACTACACACACACACACACACACACACACACACACACACACACACACACACACACACACACACACACACACACACATCTCTGCTGTTATGTGTCCAAGAGGTAAGAGCCTGTTTGACTTGAGCCTGAGGTCCTGAGGATCCAGAAAATGAGCAGATTTTGTGCTTTGAAGACGCTTTGGGAAGTCACGTCCATGATTTTGTTCCCATTTAAAGGGTCAAACTGGACAACTTTATGCTGCCCTGTTACCTTTGCACAAGTTCTGCCCGCAGGAACTAATGAGACGCTGGTGAGTGAATGTGTGCAAGTTATCTAAAGTTCAATGCATCTAAGTATCACATTTAAAGGTCTGCAACAACAAAACAAGAAAGCCAGTATTGGTTAAAAAGGCAGAGGGCATGGACTGGTTCTCTTTGTGGTGGATGGCAGGCCGATGAATATCCTTTTTTCTTTCCTCTTATTTGAGGAAATGTGTGTTTCTTGCAGCAGCATGTTTCAGTGGAGAGAAAAGAGTCACGTTAGTTGTATTTTCTCTTGCCTTTGTAGTTATTATGTCAAGTGCCGAACAGAACAACTAAAGTAAAACAGCAGGCTTGTACTTTTATTCTTTTCTTTCTTAATTGCAAACTTGGGAGGTGCATCTTAATTAACTTTGGTTACACTAAAGAAACCTTTCTCCACCGTGAGGCTAATTCGGGTGTTTGACCCCGTCTGACTGTTCTTTGAGGTAACAGGACATATCGGGTCACCGGCTGATGACGGGCCAAGTGATATTCCTCTTGTTTCAGAGGGACCCTGGAGGCCCCCGGCCCTCGACTACAGGCGGATTAATAAACCGATAAGCTTAATGAATCCTGACTATCGGAGCAGGTGAAATAAAAGGGGCTAATGGAAGTAATTACCTCGCCTGATCTGTCCGTCGGAGGGCAAGCCGGTCCTAATACTGACGATTAACACGAGCAGGAATGGAAATGAAATGTGCCGTTTGTAAAAACATTATCCGCATGGACGCGTTGCCTCAACGTCTACGTGAGAGAGTTGAATGAGGGACGGGCCATTTTACTTTGACACACGCACACACGCACACACACATTTGACCTGTTTGCGTTTGTCTCAGATCAATACCGAGCCTCTAAAGGGCCTGCTTAATTGGACGGCATGGCTAATTAACTCAATGTGTCACTCACAATAAAAGACCGACCCGTGTGTGTGTGTGTGTGTGTGTGTGTGTGTGGGCCGTCTCTGTACAATTCAGTGCCAAATTCCTGTTCCTCCAGGAGCCAGTCCTTCATGCCCTTCAGCCTGACTGTAATTGAAAGACACGGACGCAGCTCAGCTCCGGGGCTCCAGGGATTGTGCGTTTACCTTTCACCGGTCGGCCCGCGGTTTGGAAGATGTGAGCCGACTGACAGCTTCACAACTTTGACACGAACAGTGGCCGGTTGAAGTAAACGGCTGGAGAGGCGTTTCAGTCCCCGAACGGGACGGAAATCGGCAGAGTCTCCTGCATTCAATTCAATTCAGTTTATTTTATATAGCATGAAGTCCTGAAATGATTCATCATGCATGAAAGAGAAGCGCCTCCAGCCAGACGCTGTGAGGCCAACAGACATCATCATCTGTCTCATCCGACGTTTCAAGATAATCAACATCAGAGCTGCAAAAATCGATATTCTCATATCAGCATCAATATATATAATAATAATAATAATAATAATTGTATTTATAGAGCACATTTCCCAGACAAAAGAGGTCACAAAGTGCTGTACAGTTTAAAAAACACATTAAAAGATGGAGGATTAAAATATATATATCTATATCTATATCTATATATATATATATATATATATATATATATATATATAGATAGAAGTTAACAGCCACTGGTTCACATTAAGAATACATGATGTGAAACATTCTGATCGGATGAAGGCCAAACAAATTCAAATAAGACCACGGTTGTAATAAAGAATAATTTATACTGAAAATCTCAGATAAATGTAAAAGAAACAGCAAAGTTTTCTTTAAAGAAAGACCAATATTCAGCCACTTGATTCCAAAAACTAAATACTGTAGAATACATCGTATATAATGAAGGTGTGGTGCCGACTCTTACTCACTGAGTGTTGTCAGCAGAGGACCAAATGAAGCCCACGTTATGGATGGAGGGGGCAGATGAGCGCTGGGCGTGGAGGCGGATGAACCCACAGACGGATCCCTCCCTGAAAGCTCTTGATTCTCAGCCGTGTTAACGGTCCGTGATGCCAGGGCGGAGCGGGAATTAAACTCAGATGGATATTACAAGTGTTCAACTCGTAGTCACCAAGCGGGAAATCTCAGTGTAGGACATTACAGGGGTCATTAACATATAGCTGCCAGGGAGCATTAAGAAAGCTACATTTTAGTTAGGAAGGGAACAACATTCAGATTAGAGCTGGGAACGGCCTGCTGGTGTGTCTGGTTTGCGCAGCAGAGAGATGGATGAATACAGTTTTCTGGAGGCTGGAGGACAAATAATAATGGCATGCTGGACCTTTTATGCACAATTTAGCTCTGCTTATCAGAGTGTAAACAAAAGACAAATGTCTCCACAATAGCCGGGGCCGGTGAGTGATGCTGCTCACTCAAGCTGAAACCTGTAAATGTTTAGTTTTTTGCCAAAGGACCCAGTCAGCAAAATGAAAAGTTTGACAATGAAGTTGTTGACTGACTATCGGCCGCGATATACAGCATTTATATAATTACTGGAAAATGTTCTTTATTTATTATTGATTATCAATAAAATAAGTACATTTCAATATGCGTTACTCTGGCTCGGATACATCTCTCTAACTGTAGTCGCCACTCCAAAGTCTCGCTCAATGTCCTGCTCACAGCACTGTCTGACGTCCTGCCCTGAAGACAAGAATGGCAGTTACTGGATGTAACTCCACTTCTATGAGGATGACGAGAACCGCGAGACGCCGTCTGGACACGATATTGCGCAAAGGCCTGACCCTACTCTGTCTCTGATTGGCTCACCCAGATATTCGTACCATAATAGATGTCACTCCTTAAGCCTGAAGCTAACCAACCCAACCAACAATGAATCATCAGATTATATTAACCAGAGACAGAGTAGGGCGGGTGTGTGACTTTGCCAATGCACAATTAGTAAAATAGACATGTGACCCATGACCAAATTATCAAAGCTTATAGAGAGGCCAAGTCCCTCCTCTTCCGGTGTCCCCCATGGGAACTTATTTTGGGAAAAATATGGAGGATTCTCAAAATATTTGTTTTATCCCATTTTAATTCAACCATGAATTACACCCACACTGTTTGTCATTTTGCGAGTCAAGGAAGTTGCAGTTTGTCGTAGGTTAGTTGTAGCATCATTTCATTTTGTGTCACCAATGCTACACCAACACGGCTGTCACCAACACGGCCGTTACCAACACGGCCGTTACAAACACGGCCGTCACCAACACGGCCGTCACCAACACGACCGTCACCAACACGGCTGTTACCAACACGACCGTTACCAACACGGCTGTCACAAACACGGCCGTTACCAACACGACCGTTACAAACACGGCCGTCACCAACACGGCTGTCACCAACACGGCTGTCACCAACACGGCTGTCACCAACACAGCCGTTACCAACACGGCTGTTACCAACACAGCCGTTACCAACACGGCCGTCACCAATGCGACTGTTACCAACACAGCCGTTACCAACACGGCTGTTACCAACACAGCCGTTACCAACACGGCCATCACCAACACGACTGTTACCAACACAGCCATTAGCAAGATTAGATTTCCCCGACTTTTAAGGGCGCTGACACAACAAAAAATGACGAAAGACAAGCCTCATTCAAAATCGATAATGGAAGCTTGTTTTGAATGTAAAATAATGACATTACATTGATGGTACACACTTCACATTTAGCAAAATAATACAATAAACTGCAACCACAATTTGATCCTTTGTTACCCGGGGAGGAAATCTCTGGACTCACAAGAGAATCATTTGTGCATGGTGAATTCGGCAATTGTACATCAAGTTCTTTCTTTCTTTGTGTAAAAAACATGAATCAGCTGTTCACATGAGTGCACACGCCTCTACTTCTCGCTGCATATCAGCCATTTCCCTCCCGTATTGTTTCATTTTCATTGAGGCTACTTCTGTCGAATAACGCATGTCTTGGTATTGGTACTGGTATTGGTACTGGTATTGGTACTGGTATTGGTACTGGCAACAACACCCAGCCTAGTGTCCCTGTCTGTTACGCCTCCACTGATGAACAGAGAGTTGTACAGTCACAACCGGCGTCATGAAAACTTGTATCACATCAAAGCGTCTGAGCTTTCTTCCCCCTTTACTTCCATGACGGCTAACCCGTCTGCGTCCGGCTGGCGCCCTGAGCTGCGTGCACGCTGAACTCATGGCGAACTAACGGGATGCTGCAGAGAAACTCCGTCTTCCACAGGGGACCTTGTGTCGTCTACTGGGGGAAAGGTCAGGAAACAGCTGGACTGGATATTGAAACGGTCAATACAATCCAGTAAATAGTTAATTAAACAGATGTCAGTTAGATGGAAATCTGTACGAGAAATAAAGAAAAAGAAGAAATGCATTGATCTATTTGACCTTGACAGATGTTTCCACTAGAGAATATTACTTATTCTTATTCTCGTATTTACTGCCCCTTTAAACACACACACACTTCTAAAAGCACAATCCCCGTCTTCATCTTCTCCATTTTTACTTCTCAACAACCTCATCTCTTTTTTTCTCTCGTTAGCTGGCTAAACACTAATTAGATGCAGCGCGCAAGCTGTTGTTGAAGTTTGCGTTGCGTAGCAACAACAGGGATGTAAGGCTCCTCGCAGCCTTTGAGCTCAGCGTTCCTCACGTTAGGGCTTTGTGCTCGACGCAGAAAACAAACAAAAGCGGGGATCCGATCAGAACACGGGTTCATCCGTAAATGAGACCCTGCCTCCTAAGTGATGTCCATGAATTCATTTCCCATCACCGGGAAAGAGACAGACTGACTCCCTCTGCTCTATTAGGGACGAACAAGCAGTGAAAGCAGTGGAATAGTTGCCGTGTGTATATTTATCACATCAGATCAGAAGCTCTCGCTGTGCTCGGCTCCCAAAGCAGCAACAATAGACGGCTAAAAGACTAAAAGACGGCTAAATTGCCCCGTGATTGCTTTCTCGCTCCCCGGTCCTTTTCCCACAAATGGGGTGAAAGTGTTCAGTGACACACGGCTCTCTCTACCTGACAGCTGTGCTGCTGCTCAGGCTCTCTCTCTCTCTCTCTCTCTCTCTCTCTCTCTCTCTCTCTCTCTCTCTCTCTCTCTCCCCTTCCTGTTTTCCTGTTTGCTCAGACACAAGCTGACAGAGAGAGTAAATGAGTTGGGTTAATATGTCCTCTCTCTCTCTCTCTCTCTCTCTCTCTCTCTCTCTCTCTCTCTCTCTCTTCTCTCGGTCCCTCTTAAACTTGTATGTCTTGGTTTGCTCGTGTTTTTCCTCCTCCATCATTGTTTTGGGGGCTGAGAATTAAACCTCAAATTTATTTTACATCGAGCGTCTAAAACTGTCAAGTACTGAAAGTACTGCTCAGATTCATACTCTCCTTCACTTGTTCTTCAGGTACTTCTGCATTTTAACTGTAATTTTGCCAATTTCTCGTATAGCTGCTTGTAATTAGACAACAAACAACAATTAAGAGCTTTGACTTCTTAAAAAAAGGAGACATCTTTCTAAATTGTGTGTGGTCAACAAAATGAAGAAAAAAAAAAAATCACTATTTCTCAAAGTCTGAGTTGATTTATTCTAAATGCTTGTTTGGTCCGAAAAACCGCAAACAGTCACATTTGAGCAGCTGGACTTTGTTCAAATAAACAATGAATTGATTTTCAAAAATGTTGCTGCATGGTTAGTTTCTGTCGATTGACTAATTGACTAATTGTTTTTAGAGTCAGCACACCGTGACATCACTGCTGGGTGTGGTTACACAACAACAAACACTGTGTTTCACCCGGGTGTTCAGCTACTCGTCAAAGATCTTCACCGCTTTACTTTCAAGCTGAATCCGTGGCATTTTGCCAGCTGTGAAATCGACAAATCTTGACAATCTTACAAAGCACATGCCACATAGTCTTCCTCCAAATACACATTTATTACTGTACTCGCTTCCCCTGCACTGTATTTCTCTCTTTGTTCCCCTTCTCCATCTTACACGCGCACACACACACACACACACACACACACACACACACACACACACACACACACACACACACACACACACACACACACACACAGCCTGACTCAGTGCCAACTGGAAAAGGCCCAGATCATCTGAAGGCTTTCTGTGAGGCAAAGTTGCCACTCTAAAAGCGATTATCTTTCATTACAGAGGAAACGGGAGAGCAGGGTTTCCTGGCACCTAAAGATCAATAACTCCTCCCCCTCCCTAACACACACACACACACACACACAGCTGGCTACTTGATAGTCTGTTGACGAGAGGACGATGATCATTGTTTATTTTTGCTGTTTATTTATTTGTCGTCTTCTTTGTGTCTTCATCGTCTCTGTTCCTTTGCGTTACTCATGCGCTGACTTCATTTGTGCCTCCCGTGTATTCATGAATGCGCTCGGCGTGTGGCAGAAGACGAGCTGTCGGGCCGAGGGCCACGGTGACTCAGGATCTCTCGATCTGTTTGCCCTGATTGCAGGATGTGAGCCGCATGCGACACCAGCATCAATTTACAATGTCAATAACACATGATGACAAACATGACAGCTGGTTTTGTCCCTTCGGCACAATAGGCACCAGTACGGCATGAGTCATCGGATTGTGAAATGATATTCTGTTCTCATGTGTCATGTTTTTTCCACTCGTGTGATCTATGGAAACGATTTCTCATCAGGGCCCGGTCTGTGGTTCCACAGTGTCGACCCATAAGGTGGAGAAAGACAGCTGGGTTCATCTCTTTGAGGTCTTAAAAATTGCATTTCACGATAAAAGCGCATTATGTAAATAAGTACACCTTTATTACCCACAATGCAATTCGGCCGCAGACAGTTTGGTAAGACATTCTGGTGCATCAGGCTAGCAGCGGCTAATGTAGCCTCGAGCAGAGATAAGGAGCGGGCCATTGTCTGATGCTACCTGCGCTGACTCAAGTGACATCACTTGAGGACATTTCACACAGTTCCCCTCTGGAGACACAACAGGCTGAACACAGCTATTTTACAGGAGCAGTAGTACTCCCGACTCAATAAAAAAACGTACAGGGTAACACAAAATAATTGTTAATGAGCTGCATAAGAGTCGTGGAATACGATACTTTTGGAACGCTGCAGCTGTGACGACAAACAACCAATCACAGGTGCAGATATCCTTTCTTTCTTTTAAAAACAAAAATGTATATTTTAATAAATTATTTTAGTTTGTACCTGTCCCACAGACTTTTTTACTTGCTTACTGCTAAATTAAACCGCAAAGGTAAAACAGAGGAGTGTAATTTATGCAACTTAGCTTCACCCAACATGCACGGGACGGACTTACGATGCAATGCGAGTCTGAGTGAGTTAGTTGCTCAAAATGTTTCGAACATGTTCCTCCCGGGCTAATTTTGGACCTGCTGCGATGACACACAGTGAGATGTATGTCTTCTTCACTCTTCACACTGAAGATCCTCCACACTGACACTTTCTCAGTTTCGGTCGGCAGCTGATCGATGCGGGAGGTCTCTAAAAATAAAAGAACCCCAATGTGTGCGTGCGGTGGAGCAAAATTAAAAACTATGAAGTGGCTTGAGGAGCTGGACACCGTCAGGAGAACCCAGCCGGCCCGAGCAGCGTCATGCATCCTCCCTTTGGGTATCAACCTGGATCTAATGGATCGGCAACCGCCCAATCAGTCACTGTGGGTCTCGTTCGTCTTCACTGTTGTTGTCAGCCATCTCAGATCCAGTCATGCAGAGAAAAGAGCTTGTTTTTAAAAATATTTCTGAAAGGACACTAAAATGACACAGAGGTTTTAATAAACAACATCAGGCCCGTGGGGTCAAAGAATGTCACAAACTACGGATTTCACCACAATTTCGCCACAACTACAGTTCTCTCTGTTCTGAGTTGGACTAACACACAGTGGGGTCCATTAGAGGCGTGACAGCTGACAGCTGAAACTGCAAGAAAGACCAAATACTCCAAATATGATTAAATTCATTCAGTATTATTAATAAAAAAATTGCCTCAATTGTACTTATTTGCAAATTTTTAATGGAGGCAGCCATCCGTAGCTGTGTGTCTGCGACTCTGCATACAGATGAAGACTGCAGCCGCCATTTGGCTCCTCGTTTACTTTGAGTGCGGTGGATTATAAATGTTTTCCTTTAATTACATGTCAGCTGAGAGTCAGTGAATGCAAGGAGATAAGCCGGGAAGAGACGCTATCGGGCCCATCCAGTGGTCTCCAAGTAATTTGGCGCCTGAACGCACCACGGCACAAATAAACAACAAGAACCAGAGGCTCTCTTGGTGTTTAATGTTTTAGTCTAAATCCATTAAAGGGATGTCTGGCTACATTAGGACTTTACTTAAGCTGCAGCACAGCAGGCTGTCACTGTTTCACAACAACAACCTTTTACATTGTTTTAGTGAAAGTGCGTCTTTTGTAGTTAGATAATGCAAATAAAGATCTGAATGTAAGTCTATACAACGTATATTGTGAAAGAAGGTAAAACCCAGTAATAGAACAGCTGAACAGTCTGGTGGGTTCAGACAATTACTTCACTTTGCTGTAAAGCAGCATTTTTAAACAACACCTGACACACAATTATACCAGAGTACTTTCTATTACTTCTATACCGTCCAGCCCTCAGTAGACCTGTAGGTCAGTTGTCATGTTAACTACTGTGTGTAATTGTGAATGATTTAGACGTTAAATACAAACACACACATGTGAATTGCCAGCTATCCACAAAGTCCTGCTATAAACCTTTTGTTCACAGCAGACATTTAAGCTTGTCACAGCAGGAAAAGAATGAAAATCGTTTTTTATTGTCATAGTACATACATACATGAAATTTGTCCTCTGCATTTAACCCATCCTTAATATCTTAAGGAGCAGTGGGCTGCCCTGTGAGGCCCCCGGGGAGCAATTTTAGGGTTCAGTGTCTTGCTCAGGGACACTTTGACATGTGAGCTATGGGGGGACTGGGGATTGAACCGGCTACCTTGTGGTTGCAGGACGACCACTCATCCCCCTGAGCTACAGCCGCCAAGTGTAATCAATAAAATGATAAAGTGTAATCAATAAAATGCACAACGCCAGGACCTCTTAGTGGAACACAGCCACCATTGATGTTAATAAATACACCTGGGCAGTTCCTGTTATGATGAGTCAGATGTTTGCCTTAACTAATATGTACATCAAAAGGCAGGCCCAACACATGTTACACTTAATTGCCTGATTAGATTTTCTCCCCGTTTACAAACTGTGTTTAATTGACATTTATGTCACTTTCCTGTCAGTTACCCGGAAGGGTCAGACAACCAACCATAGACTGTGTGCAAGTGGACGTCGTCATCGCGACGTCACCCAGTGGTTTTGATGTAGTCAACTGTGTGAATCAGTGTCAATCACAGTTAGCCCCGCCCTAAAGCATCCCCTGCTTTATGGTCTGTTTGACTCTAAATGACCGCAATTTACTAAATGAACATCATGCTGTATTGAAGAAGACTTGAAACTAGAGATTGAGACATAAATTCATGTTTACAATGTTTACTGAGGGAATACATCAAGAGAGAAGTAGAGTCATTTATATAGACTTCTATACCCTCATGGTCAGTAGAGAGAATTAAAGTTTTGAGACACTTCTGCATCGACACAAGCTGTCAAACTTGTCCTCAAGCTTGCAACCATTATTGACTTATTTTGTACTTTATTTTGCTATTATTGTCCAATGTGAGACGAGGACAAAAATCTGCCTTAAACAAGGATTTTCCTTTTTGAGTTGGCTCTTATGTAGGTCTATAGGCACATTTATAAATACATACACTGGAGCCAATGGCAGCATATAGGCCTCAAATAAAAGACCAGGCTTTGTTGAGACCGTCCGTCTATTGATCTCCTTCCTTGCGTTTCAGCACCCGGGACAGCGCCGCAACAACAAACACACACAAACAAACAAGCACTACCCGACTGAAAACAATCCATTGTAATGGATGTTGATGCATAATTAACAATCTTGGTCTAGTGTTCTTTATTTCATGGGCTATTAAGAGGGCTACAGATGTTTGGGGTAAAGCATATAAACAAAAAAGCGAAAAAACAAACATACGACGTTGATAACCATGAACCATTCAGTTTTCATCAACACAGTTTTCATCAACACACACACACACACACACACACACACACACACACACACGCTTAAAAATACTACGTAATACAGTATACCTCAAACTGAAAACAAGGCCCATTCATATTCTTTGCGAGGAAGTTTCAAACCATGATGATCCAGAGCCTAGAGAGAGCTATTTGTGATGTCATCTCAATGTAAAGTCAAAGCAATGACTCCTAATCGTTTTACCTTCTCATCCATTAAAACAAAGCCTCGTACTTGCGGCCCCTTGTCACATGGTACAAACATCCACGAGTTGACGAGCTCGACGAGAAACAAACATACAGTTTTTCACACAGAACTAAGATTAGGGAAAAGTCATTCTTAAGATGTATGTTTTTATCTTCTTACCCATGTATTAGTAGCTCACAAGCTCGATGGTTTATCTTGCGAAACCACTGATCCATGGGACGAGAACAAAGACAGGGAGAACAAAGGACTTGCATTGGAACCAGTGGGCGCCATGCTGAACCCGGTTCTTTTAGACTCATGATGACCTGAAAGCGCTCTACAGGTCGACTGGCTCAACTTGCCCCGTACATTTGTTTTCTCCCACATTCAAAATGAAAACTCAGGCAGCCACTCCACCAGGTCACGAATCCACCGTTCTAAATTTAGTTTGTTGCTCGCAACTCCTGATGCAACGGAGTGCACGGACTTACCTTTTGAGCAACTGGCTCATTAACACGCCGCTGGGTAAGATCTCTCACCGTGTAACGACACGGAGGCAGCTGAGCCGGATAAGAGGCGTCAGCTGATCAATGGGAATGTCTGACGTGAAATATTTAATACTCCCTCTGCTTATGGCAGCTTCATGGCTCAGGTACTTGGGTACCTGGGGATGTTCGATAAGCTGTCAATCGTTTCCCTTTCAGTGATTTGAAAAGTGATTTAGACCGTGGTACAGTATGCAAACAGAAAGGAAGAGGAAAGACAGGAAACTATCCGACTGTGGACACAACCATCTTCACTGGTGCAAAAGCAAACCTTTTAACAAACCCACAAGTATAGAATACAGAGAACGAATATCTTAAAATCACTTTCATAGAGCGTGGAAGTGTTTGAAACTGATGGCAGTTGCATTGGCTTCTGTGTGTTCATTATCGATTAGTCTGCCGATTGATTTCGAGGTCAACGGATTCATTGTTTTGTCTATGAATAATGTGAAAAGTGTCAATGATTTATGCTAATATTGTGGTATAAAGCAACAAACCACAGAGCAACCACAGGATGACAAACAGGCAGAAGTGTGTACTGAGCCGAGAAATTCATTCACAGATTTTTGATGTTCACATCAAAAACTACGGCATCAATGCATCAAACACATGACTTACACACCGCTCATCTATCTGATGTATTTATCATTCAGGGCCGGTAGTATTTAAGTCACCAAAGCTTATTACAGACTAAAAACCTTCCACAGCAGCTACCAAACATACACACTGAACACGGCTTTAACAACCACGAACATGGGGGTTATTATGAAGTCCTTGTGTGGCTTTATGTAGACAGCAGTAATAACAGAATACCTTGAGTGAACTGTATCCTCCATAACAGCATTAACATTAACAACATTAACTGCGCAGCAAGGAGTTTCAGTAAATACACACAGCCATGACGCGACGTAAGAAAACAATTAATAAACAATTCAATTTTCAATTCAATTCAGTGTATTTTATATAGCCCAACATCACAAATACAAGTTTGCCTCGGAGGGCTTTACAATCTATACACATAACATCCCTGTCCCAGGACCTCACATCGGATCAGGAAAAACTCCCCTAAAAAGATGCTCCCTCCTCTGTGCCGCTGCCAGCCCCAGACCCGGCTCCCGCCTCTGTGCCGCTGCCAGCCCCAGACCTCACTGCCGCCTCCGGGCCGATTCCGGCTCCCCATGTCCGGTCGGTGCTCCGATCTGATCCGAGTTCCCCAGAGTCCGAGTCCCGTTCCCCAGCGGCGGCCCGTTCCGATTTCCGGCCTTCGGCCCGCCCACCGGACTGTTTCCGCCCGCCTGATGGCCATCCTCCGGCCCGCCCACCGGACTGTTTCCGCCCGCCTGATGGCCATTCTCCGGCCAGGCACCCGGACTGGTTCTGCCGTGCCCCAGGTCCCTCCTCCGGCTCCCCTCCACCCACCCTATGTGGCCCAGTCCTGGTGGGACGTCTGGGATCCGTCCTTAGAGGGGGGGGGTACTGTTACGCCCAGACCTCCTGGGTAGTTCTGTGTTCTGTCTGTGTCTGTTGTGTTGTCTGTCACTCACCTTGTCTCTCGTTCCAGACTCCTCCCCCCTCGTGTGCCGCCCTCCTGTGTGATTGCAAGCCCCGCCCTCATTGTTTCCACCTGTGTCTCATTCCCTTGTGTATTTAGTCTGTGTCAACTCCTTGTCCTGTGCGAGTTTGTCTTTTGACGTCCTGCATGTGAATTCCAGTAAAACTTGCCTTTTTTTAATCGAACTGCCTTGTGTCTACTTGTGGGTCCAGCCACCGTGGTCCGGTACATAACAGAGGAGGAGTGAAAGAGGAAGAGAAGCGAAAGAGGAAGAGAAGAGGAGCTCAGTGTATCCTAAGATGTCCCCCAGCAGTCTAAGCCTATAGCAGCATATCTAGGGGCTGGACCAGGGCAAACCTGAGCCAGCCCTAACTATAACCCTGAACCAGCCCTAAGTATAAGCGCTATCAAAGAGGAAAGTCTTAAGTCTACTCTTAAATGAGGTGACTGTGTCTGCCCCCCGGACTGAAAGTGGAAGCTGATTCCACAGAAGAGGAGCCCGATAACTGAAAGCTCTAGCCCCCAACCTACTTTTTAAGACTCTGGGAACCACAAGAGCAAGCAAAGAGACAGACAGAAAAACAGAGAATTATTTTGACTCACGTTATTCGATGCCGAGGCAGTAAGTAAGTAAGAATTACTTTAAATAGTTGCTAATTCATTGGGTGTGTTTGTTTTAATCACAGTTCAAGGTAGTAAAGCTCCATCAGTGCTCCTCTGTGGTTGACCTCTGACCCCTCTGTGGGCTGATTAAAAGAGTCTTTTGGAGATCAATACTGCATATATATATATATATATATATATATATATATATATATATCTATATCTATATCTATTATTTTTATAAATTTGGAGCTGCACCTCTTCTTTCTTTTTTTAATCGTCAGGGATCATTGGAGTCTTACAAGCCTTCATAAACTGTCCAAAACAGTATTATGAAATATCTTTGATGTAGCTGAAGAGAACATTTGCATAGCAGTGCCTGCATCCGTCCCTCTTCCTGCAGCTAAATAAAGGATGAAAACTCGCAGCTACGGAGGAGTGCGCATCAGTATCCCACATACTCACGGCAGTGAAGTGGTGGACGGGGCGGCTGAAGGGCCGGTTTCCTGCGCAGCCGATGTGTGGACTCACTTCCTGCTGCAGCCTCTTCACAGCTCAATCCTGGAGTCATCTCTGCCGTTAAATCGTAATTTCCCCCCGTTGTCTCCCGCCGCTGACACTGGTATTTACGGCCCTCGTGTGTCCCGGCACTTACCGCCACGCGACCCTCCCGGTGGTCAATAAGGGGCTCCGTGTCGGCGTGAGTCAGTGGAAGAGCTTTGGAGGACGCATCCAGAACAAAGCCTGGACACGGAGCCCCACTCTGCCGCCTGGCTCACTCTGCCCTCGTCAACCACGCCAGGCTCATCACGTGGCCGAATCAGGATTTAAATGTACGGCAGCCTCACAGCCAGCATCTTGCTTACATGTACACGTGTGTATGAACATACTAAGGCCCATCATTGTCAGTGTCAGGTCAGATGAGCTTTAACTCGGTCAGTTTCATATTTATTATTATTTAACCACTGTCATGTCAAGTTTAAAAAAAAAAACATTTTGGGACTTTATTTGTGTGCTTTTAGTACTACTGGTAAGGTATGTCTCAAAGGTTTTCAATACAATATTCAGAACATTGATATAGCAGCAAAACGTCATATAGCACAAACCCTCCGGTTCCTCATCAGGTAAAAAAAGCGCTGTTGCCGTTGTTTGCGCTGTTAGCGCCTGACGTGAGAGGTTCATGGAGTCTCGTAGTTTGGGCCGCTGACAAAGCTGCTGCCTTTGATGGGTTGGGCGTGTAAACGCGTTGACTGACATTCATGGCCACTAGTGAGGGAATCTTACCCAGTGTACCAATTTCATACCAAATAATAATTGTATGCACAATGTACTACTTACGGTTTATGAAGTCTGTAAATGTAGAGAAGGGGTTTGAACCCTTGGGCTGGCTCCTCCCCCCCAATCAGCCCAATATAAAAGGCACCTGTTGGCCTCATTCCCTTTTGGTCCCTGTCCTGTGAGTTTAGATTCATTTATTGTAAGTAATCAGAATCTTAAATTGTATGTTGCAGCATGGTGTTAGCCTTTTAATCTCTTTTTATCATGTGTAGGTTCACCTGCTGCTGTTTTGCTTTTGCCTGTTTTGTTTTGCCACGTCCATTTTACCCGTTCTTCAGTTTTGCATGGTTTGGCTGTGATTATATTCTGCATGTTTTGGCTTTTAGTGTTGTTGATCATTTTCTTTTTATCCTTTTAATAAACTTCTGGTTAATTTTATAAAACACGTCTCTGGCCCAATATCAGTAATGTATCTGTGTGTCCTTAACCAATTCTAAAAACTGAATCTTAGGATTGTTAAACTTATATTTCTTGGGGTGCAAGTCCCCAGGTGGCGTTGTTGGTTCCCTTTCATTCCCCTAAGACCCCGTCACATAAAGAAGAAACCATTTTATGTCACAACATGTGCACTGACTACAATGCTAGAGACCGCTAAATGTCTCATAGCATTTATGAGTGTGAACACTCACATCTTTCCAAAGGCGTCTCAGCCACCATTCGGCTTCGAGCAACCCCGTCGTTGTCATTGTGCATTGCATTGTGGGTGTACGCAAACATTGGGCACTATTTTTAGCATGCGTACGGTTTATACTATCTGAGTTTTGTCCCTTTATGAGTGTGAACACACTGACGGCGGTTGATGACCTCCTGACCTTCCCACCAGCGCCACCATGGGGCCAAAGACAGCAACGAGCCTCCAGGAGTCGGAGAGGCGTTCTCGTCTTCCTTGAGGACTAACGCCAATAAACAAATCATGAATGGCACAAATGTATATGAACTACTGTGAGGCAGTATGTGTGAAATGTGTGTTTGTTTTTTTCTCCATGTGTTTCACTGAGGGAGAACTAATACGTTTAAAAACTGATGCGATATTCATGTCACGAATGTTGGTATTTTGTATTTTGGGCAGCTGGTACGGAACACCCTGCCCTCCTCCCCAGGCAGGGAGGCGGAGGGGGAGTGAGGAGTGGGAGACGCACTCCCAGGTCTGGCTGTTTACATCTCTTCGGCACGTCCGTGGCTGTTTCCATGGCGACGGGAGTAAAGATAGTCGGGGATATGTCAGGGATTCGGCGCGCCAAGTGGTGCCGATTGCCGGACGCGAGTGGAAGAGCAGGGCACACGGGAAGTGGGAGGGGTCTCTCCATTATCTCAGCCGGCCGCCAGACGAATGGAGCGCGTTGTGAGACGCCGACCGCTTTGTTTTTGTGTCTCTTACTCTCTCTGGGAAACGACATCGACAGCTGCACGAGGCATGACGCCTCACCTGGGGAAGTGCAGCTGCTGCAAAGTCTCAAAGTCAGTCGTCATCGCGTATACTGGTGCACTCAGATACATTTAGTATTTGCCCGTTAATGTATAACAGATCCAGTACCTGAATTGGCAAAAAGTGTTAGAAAAAAACACTTATTTCTCTGAATTGTTGGTTTTACCTTTTTTACTCATGTGGTTAATGTTTAGGTAACAAAGCCATTGAGGTTAGGTTCAGGGAAATGTTTTTGATTCTATTATATTTGATACGCAAGTTACGTTATGTGCGTTAAGTAACACATGGGACACGAACAGAAAACTCTCGGGTGAAAGTCCTGTTTTTGTTTGACCCAGACGGCCACTGCGGAAGTGACTTAAACCTGCATTCTCTCTCCTGACCACCAGGGGGCGACTCCTCTGGTTGTATAGAAGTGTATGCTTCATGTGATAAAGCTGCATTCTCTGACCATCAGGGGGTGACTCCTCTGGTTGTATAGAAGTCTATATAAATGACTCTACTTCTCTCTTGATGTATTCCCTCAGTAAACATTGTAAACATGAGTTTATGTCTCAATCTCTAGTTTCAAGTCTTCTTCAATACAGCATGATGTTCATTTAGTAAATTATGGTCCTTTAGAGTCAAACAGACCATAAAGCAGGGGACGCTTTAACTCTTTCACAGTGTTTTCACTTCATGAAAGTTAATCGTAACGTTTTGTTACGATTAACTAATTGTTACTAATTGTTACGTCTTATTCAGCGTTGGTTTTCACTTGGCTCCTCCCTCTTTGCCACTTCTGGTTGCAAGAAAACAAGATGGCCGAAACTCAAGGCTTCTAAACCGTAGTCCACAAACCAATGCATGACGTCATGTGACTGTGTCTGCTATGAAGCAGGTAACAATTCAACACATGGAATGAATAAAGTTTCCAAGAATATGTGTGATTTGAAATATGTCTGTAAGTAACTCGGTATGCTAAAACACCAAACAGTTATTTTAATTTAGGTCATATTTAACCACCTGTCTCCCATGTTTCCTAAAAGTTGCATCAAACTGTAATATATATTTCTAGGAAACCTTTTGGGAAATTGGACAAAAAAATTGACCATAGGACCATGGTGTGTGCAGGCTAGAAATGTCCGAGTCATGGATTTCTATGAATCTCTGCAGAAATATCATTCCATCAAAAACAGGAGTGCGACAAAAACAAATCTTCGTCTGGACATGGCCTTCGTCGGAGAATGGAGCTGCTCAGTTGTCATGGAGATGGCCGGGTTGTCATCGAGCGTCCTAAATATGGAACTGCAGTCACATGATGACTCCTGAAGACTGAGACGGGGTGGAAGTGAACCTCGAGTGCAGAGACTCGCTGTGAAGCTTTGACACGATGCGCTGCAATCTGGTATTTGTGTTTGTAAAACAGAAGTGTGACAGACAGCTTGTCAATAACAGGAAGACACGTTTGAATAAACTTGAACCCAAATGAGGAAGAACAAAGCCTAGACCAAGCAAAGACAGAACGCATCGGGTAAAAGATAAATAGTTTATGTGACTCTCACATGGCATTTACTTTCACTCCATACACATTGTTTTGAACGTGATATACAGTATGTCATCTTTTTCTTTTTATACAATTTGGCATAATGTTTTTTTTATTAATTTAAATTTTTTCAGCATGCACTTTAGAATGCCAACAAAAGGCTCCACAAATACAGACTTCAAACTAGAATCTTCCTCACAGTTAAAACATACAAAAACAGGAGCTCGGATCAAAAAAGCCTGCCAGTTTTTGAGGACACGATGGAGAAGCACAGCATCGGACTACCAGGACTTTTACAGGTGAGAGCAATGCACCCGACAGTAAAGACACAAAAATACAGCTTCTGGAGTCCAAAAAATAAACACCTTTTTTTTTTCTTCTTCTTCTTTTTTTGCAAGTTACAACGTCACCCTAAAAAGACACAAAGAACAGTTACCCCTCTGTGGAGTCAAAGAGTAAAGCAGCGTGTGTACGACACAAGGAGGATTGTGGGTACTGGGTGACACCTGGCAGGTCGTCCACGACACAAGAGTCGCGCCGCCACGCCGTTCCTTCTCATCGTCCAGGGCTGCGTCTTCCTGGTCGCCATCTTAGTTTTTTTTAACGGGCTGCTGAAATCACAGTGTGGATCGGCGCTTTTTTTTCGTTCTTTTTTTTTCGGGAAAAAATCCGGTCTGATTGTTTCGGGTGTGAGAGATTGCTACCGTGCAGACGTAGCCATTCTAGAAGTCTCGGTGAAACTTCTGCTACACTTTCGCTCCGAAACCTTTGGAAGAATCAAGTTATGCTGTTTTCTTTTTCGTTTAGCCACCAGGAGTTACGAGGAATATTTTGGTGTGAGAGGAAACAAACGCATGGGTGGTTGCATGTGTAAATGCACGGCAAGGGGGGAGGTGGGGGAGGGGGGGGGGGGGGGGACTTCTACAACGGCATCACAAGGGAACTCTGTCTCATTCATGTTTGTGCTAAAACTAACTGGAAGAGTGACGGCTTCAACTCCACTCATTTGGTCTCTGGCCTTTCAAACTGCAGTTCTGACCCTGGTGTTTTAGGACAAACACACACACACACACACACACACACACACACACACACACACACGCACACACTGAAAATCACACCAAGGGAAACAAAAGCAGAGATACCGTACTGTCACATTTATTCCACCGAGCACGTGTCTCTCTATACTGTAAATACTGAATGTAGAATCTCATATATGAACACACTCCATTTTTAGAACACAAAGTGCCTCGACTGATACATCTTGATACACTTATTGCGAGGGCGGGGTACAGGTAAAGTGATGCGACGTCGAGTTACCTGACTCGCCACCGGCGGACAGATGTGTGGACGGAGCCGCTTGGCCCAGATGTGCTGTGTCTTATGTACAGGAGCATTTATCTATACAGTAGATAGTCTCTTTTAAGGACGTGTCCAGTTTTTTTTTTCTTCCCTCCACAGTTCCAAAACAGGAAAGCAAAAAGAGAAATCAGGTAAAATGTCCTCA
Organism: Myoxocephalus aenaeus; assembly: GCA_038501785.1. Taxonomy (NCBI): domain Eukaryota; kingdom Metazoa; phylum Chordata; class Actinopteri; order Perciformes; family Cottidae; genus Myoxocephalus; species Myoxocephalus aenaeus. The sequence continues at coordinate 1,325,777 of JBAMJR010000194.1, forward strand.
AAGTCCTCCCAGCGTGTCCGTTTTGAGTTCCTCTCCTGAGCCGCTGCTGGGCGGCCGCCAGTCAATCCTTTTTTAGCGTGCCTCCCCCCGTCCGTATTGTCCTGCAGGAGTGGCTCCAAATGGCGGGGAGAGGGCAGGTCCTCCCACGGCAATAGGTCCTCGCACAGGTGACTTATCCTCCCGTCATTCAAATAGGAAATGCATGGTCTAAATCAAAATGAATCATAAACACATCCCTAAATATCAGAAATGCATAATCTGTCTTGGTTGAGCATCATTTCAGAAGAACATGCCATGCACAGACTGGCTATGTTCAATACACACACACACACACACACACACACACACACACACACACACACACACACACACACACACACACACACACACACACACACACACACACGCGGTATTGAATATTGTCGTGATGTAAATGGAGGTGATTCAATCATCTGGTGCTCGGGCAAAGAGGAGTGTTTGCTCTTCTTTTTTTAATTGTTTGACTTTTTGCCGAGCCACGTGCGAGATGCATCTTGCTGCGTGAGCCAGTTGCTAGGCAACCGTCTGCTGCTGTTATGGCCGCGCCGCGGGGACGGGCGAGGGGCGTCGCCGCCGCCGCGCTCATGTCTGCCGTCCCGCACCTGTTGGTGCACGGAGGCAGACGTGCAGCGGGCGGATGCATGACCGAGCAGAGGCTGCTTGGGTTTAGTGCGAGACTCAGGCTGAGAAACGCTCTGAGGGAAATCAGGTCAGTCCGTCTGGCTCGGGGGTTTGAGAGCCGTTAATAGCTCTTAGTGATGGCTGATAAAGAAGTGAGGCGGTGCACTTAAAGAGCAGAAATCTGAAAAAGTTATCTATCACGTTTTTCTTCTTATTTTGGAACAAACATAATCTGCTCTTAGGGTGCAAATTTACAAACAAATCTCGTGGCACATGACTCAAAATGCAGTTTGCTAATGATACCTATATATTGGTAATTATCAGCTGATTGAAATGCTACAAGCAGCCCTTCTAACGGTGCCATCAAGAGTGCATGTTTCACATACAGGGGTCTCTATGTAGGATTATTATTACTGTGACCTGTTAAGTACGGCCACAATCATGACTCATGGCCACAAACTGATCCTCACCCCCGATCACTAGGTCTACCTGCCTCACCCCCGATCACTAGGTCTACCTGCCTCACCCCTGATCACTAGGTCTACCTGCCTTACCCCCGATCACTAGGTCTACCTGCCTCACCCCCGATCACTAGGTCTACCTGCCTTACCCCCGATCACTAGGTCTACCTGCCTCACCCCCGATCACTAGGTCTACCTGCCTCACCCCCGATCACTAGGTCTACCTGCCTCACCCCCGATCACTAGGTCTACCTGCCTCACCCCCGATCACTAGGTCTACCTGCCTCACCCCCGATCACTAGGTCTACCTGCCTCACCCCCGATCACTAGGTCTACCTGCCTCACCCCCGATCACTAGGTCTACCTGCCTTACCCCCAAGCCATTCAGACAGAACGCTGCTCTCTGCTGGTGTGAAACCAGTAAAGACCTCTTTGCAGTTTTCTGTGAGCAAACAACCAGAGACACAACAGGCTTTTGGTGGCGCTCCATCAAAGAAAAAACCAAACATTAAGGCGGCGGGGAGAAAGTTAATCGGAAATAGGAGCAGACGAGCGAGAAAAAAACCAAACACAACAACAACCCACATGCGGAGAGGAACCAACGCCCAGCTGGGCTTTCTGTGTTTTCTGTCTCCTCGGTGGATTGGTGGTGAAGCCGATGGCAAAATGAGACACAATGCAAGTCCTAAACCCCAATATAATAACATTAAATAAAAAAAAAAATACTCCTTCAAATATCTATGTGTATATGGATATACATAGATATATTTCCATAAGCTCTTCCCGCGGTCGGCCTCGTCCCTTCTCCCTCATTGCTTGCAGACGATGCTTACAGGATGATGGTCCATGCAAAAACATGAGCGGGTGAGGAGTGAGCCGTCCTCCATCTCGACGCCCATCCCTCCCGGAAAATATCAGTAGACAAACCGAAAGGCAAAAGTCACAGTTGTGTTAGGATAAAACAAAAATGACATCTCTCTTTCTTATTTTGGAAGCACGTCTTTTTTTCTTCTTCTTTTCTTCAAAAGGTATCTAAATATAGCAACATCTAATATCCCTGATTATTTCACGTGTCCTTTATTAAATGTTACGGCTGCTACTTCTGGAGCCACCAGTCGGAGTTCTTTTATTGCGGGTCTCAAAAGTAGGACGACGTCGAACTAAAGGGGACTCCGAGTGACACGGGAGGACCGACCAGCTCGCTAAGCACATCTATCTTCAAGCAGGGGTTCAGGCTTGCTCGAGCCACTAACATCAGTCTTAGCTACAAAGTTAAGTACTTATCCACTAGTCACGATACCTAGAAGTTCAGATGTAATACCGAATGGTTTGTTTGTGGGGTCGTTTCAGGCCAAAGCGGGCCTTGTGGTGGTGGGGGTGGGGGGGGCTGGACATCTCACAGGATGGAGGGGATGGGCGAGCGGGAGCGCCGCAGCGGGCACGGCGATCCGTAGGGCGAGGTCACAGGAGACAACCTCAGGGTGTTACCGGCCATGCCCGCTATGTTGTTTAAGCTCCGGGATTTCTCATAGCCTTCAGATGAGGGGGTAGGGGGGGGGGCGGCGACAGAGAGGTGGTGGTGGTGGAGGTGGTGGAGGTGGTGCAGGAACAGGATATGAACACACACAGGCAGGCGGGCAGGCAACGATCCGAGTCCGAGCCAGCCGAGTGAACCGGGACAAGACAGGAGACAGGAGTGAGACAGAGCAGCGGTAACACACTGTATGGTGAGAGCATGCACAGCACATTTCCTGACAGTCAGGCAGATCGCAGTCTTAGATCGGTAAAATGATTTAGAGCTGCTCTCGAGGGACACAACATCATTGGTTGAGTTGATCCTCAGTGGCTAAAGAGCCAAAGAACCACAGGCTTCTGGCACAAGGCTCACCCCATCTACATCTAAAAACCTTTCTGAATGGAAAGCATACATCACACCCTCCCCTAGGTACTTGGGGATGAGTTAGAAGTGATCTCGGACACAGCTAATACAGAGGAGAATGGTTTCTTTTAAAGATAGATAAGCTGTTTCATTCTTCGCTGTCAAAGTAGGCGGCTTAATTTGACTGGAAATAACAAGCAGACAAGTAGGGGGGGAAAAAAGATGTCTGCGTCAGCCTTCTAGTAAGTCTGAGACAAGCTATGACTCACTTATGATTCAGAAAAAAATGTCAACAAACCAGTGGGAAAATGGCTGCAAAGCAAAACGTCGCTGGCACTTACATTTCAATACAGTCCAATGTTAGAACGTCAAAAGGATCTAGTGTCAGAAATGAAACTAAGAATCGTTGTGTTTTCGTTTAGTTTATAATCAGTAGCTACTAGATGTCGCTAAATCCTACACATGGCTCCTTCAATTCAAGTCAATTAAATTAATCCACAAAAAGCAGCCACATAACATTTTCTTGGAATGGATCTGTCATTAATGTGATTCGTTACATCTGTGCTTCTCCTGCCGTGACAGCCCGTTATTGAGGTATTATTTTAGAATCCCTGCTGCAGTGACTGTGCACAGAGATTTCGCGACATTAGACATAAACACAGCACGGCTACTGGCTTAACGCCGCGTTCACGCCATGCTGGCAGAAGAAGATTGAAAATCCTCCTGTTATTTCATTTTCGTTATCGTGACCCCGTTGCAAGCATTGCAGTCACAGCAGATAAAAGGGGAATTAAGCTAATTAGCGGATCTTATTGTGATACATGTAGCTGGAACCAGATACAAACAAAACCAGTGGAGCTACGTTTAGCTGATTTGATTGTGTTAATAATGGATTTTATTTCAGGGAAACTGTCAGCGTCGGTGGTTTCGCGGCCATTTTACCTTCGGTCACTTCTGGAGGTATTTTTACCACGTGTGTTGTGGAAATCCCCAATATCGTAAAAAAGAACATAATTACAACGGAGAGGCTTGTAATTACAATTTGATTTGATTAGACATTAGCCTCACTAAAATATCTACGTGTGCCATATTGTTTAGCTGGACTAACTGACCTATAGCTAGCGAGGTAAGCTAGCTAGCTAACATGCTAATGTTCCAACACACCAAATGTCATGATAATGAACTGCCTTTCAGAAAAGCCTGTGTGATTACAATTCCAGTGTGCCAGAGTTCAGTGTGGAAACCTGTTCGTCAAATAAGAGATATTGCTACCCTTTAACTGTTGGGGTTGAATAAGAGAATCACATAAGCAGTCATTAGTATTTTCTCTCAGGAAGTTGTTTAAAGACTGTAAATAATGTGCTAAATGGTGGTCACTTTAAGAATAGAGTGCTGCAGAGATGACATATTTTTGTAGATAACAGGAAGTAAGCATCGCACTAGTTCCCTCTACAAAAAGACAATGGTATTTTTCCATTTTTATGATATGAAAAAGCTTCAAAATTCAGGGGTATTTACTGACATATTTTATGTTGTAGAACAAAACATGTCTTCATTCACCATTAAAATTGAGGGAACGGGGAATAAGGGAACGGGAAGTGCACAAATGCTGACTCATTTCTAGGTTTTAGGACTCTTTTCTGCAGCACTTTATGCTTGTAAATATATATATGTAAATATCACCAGTGTTTGAAATACGGGGGTCTCTGGGGGTCTGAGACCTCTTGATTAACACTTGACCCCTAAAAGGCACAACAGCAAAACTTTGCAAGGTAAGACAGTATCTTTTTGTGTGTGCTGTGACTGAATTGCCCCCACCACCTTAACATCAGGTATTTCTCACACTGTGTATAACAGTCATATATACCGGTAATAAGACTACCACCATGCACATGATGTATCAAATATACCATTTATGTGCGTACTGATGAGGATAAGATTCATGTTTTATACTTGAATCATCTGTACGGATTCACACAACAGCTCAAACTTTGCAAAGTAAATGGCAGCATAAACAAGCAAGCCCAAGCAGCCAGATCATTAATGGAGCATGCCGATCGGCTGGCGTGAACACTGATGAGAAGCAGCTAATGGAAACGTGGCCTCATTACCATCCTGCACGCGGCACCGTTTGTTTCGCCGAGGCTGTCTCAAAGCCAGCATGAGCAGGCGGAACAAAGGGCGGCCTGGGTCTATGCCAACGGGGAGCGGGGGACTAGAAAGGGACCCCATGTTTTATGCATTAGCCGTCGGTGTGTGTCGCGGCAAAAGCGGCCGCCGACTGAAGCGGCGAACACGAAGGCACAGCTGCCGCCGTCGAGCAAGCGAGACTGGAGAGAGGCTCTGCTGCGAGAGAGACCACCATGATGCGCTCGCCTAGAGGATCTGGACCACATGCAATGGTCTAGTCTGCTGGTCTATCTAAGTACCCAGCGTGGAAACCATCAATACGTTGTTTTAATTTCGTCCGTACGCTTCGGGATAGAAAGTAAACCGAAAGTACGTATTATCTCATTTGAATTCTTACGAAATAGGAGGTGAAATTCAATTGAACGTAATCTTCGATCCGCAGAGTCTCACTCTAATGGTATGATAGCATTGATCTGCCCGCTGTGGATTGAGTGCAGTAGCACTGTGAGGCTACAGAGCAATACCACTGAGAGCAGGAGGTTGAGATAACGCTAATGCCTTCAAATGCTCGAGATAAAATGGAGGCATTAACCTAACAAACATGCTTCAGGCCTCACATGGCGTCTAAATATTACTTTAGTTTGGTCGAATGGAGGCTGCAACCAAAAGTATTTCATGGAAGTACTGTCTTTTGTGATTTTCCACCGAATGAGCTGCTCAGTTTATGCATTTTAGTTTATGACCTTTTCTGCCTTTTGAAACCACACGGAACAGCGACGGGACTCTGTGGTAATTCGGCCGATGTGGACTTCACAATGACCTTTAGCTTGGGTCAAGCCCTTTGTGTGACATTTCCACTGATGCACCTCTACTTGATTGACACGCAAATCATCTGGACCACTCTGACATCGTCCAGTGACATCTCCATTTGTAAACGATGTGTACGGTTTCAATCGTGTTAAGCTTTAGGGTGAGCGTACTTTGCCTGCTAAGTTTCAACAATCAGAAACAAGAATCAGGGCTGGCAACTCATAATGTTTGACTTGGGCAAATCGACTTCTTCATTGATATATAAAATGTCAATCCTCAGTGACAGCATTAAATAAAGGACCATGCCTCTTTGTCTTTATTGAACTTTTAGGGTTCATACCATGAAAGAATATAAACAAGCCAGTCGCCAAATGTTGGCATAGTTTGAATGTCGACGTTTCTAAACCCAAAATACATATCGTAAATACATTTTTTGGTGGACGTTATTGTTTCTTATACTCATCATGACACCACCTAACTCTGAATAACGCCTGCTGGATCTATGACCTGGCGACTGGGCTGATATATTTAACAGATCTATGTCAGATAAACACTTACACGGTCAGCAAGTATAGTAGTACATTATTTGATCTGAATGGAAATAATTCCACTGTATTAGCTGGTGATTAGCTCAAAGTAAGCAGCTAAATGACCATTCCAATGATACAAATGAAGAAGTCGATTCATCAGTTATTTATGAGTTGATAGGATTCAAATCTATTTTTGACCATTTTGATTCTTTCGATTGTGAGATACCGGAAACATCTTCTGGTCTACCATCACCTTAGGGGCGGATGATACATTCCTTTGGGAGATGCAGACGGGCAATGAAACCTGGCAACAGCCAATCAGTGAGACGCGGGGTCAGAAATTAATTCAAGTGTTTCCAGGCAACAGGAAAACATGAAGAAATTGTGATGAAAGCAACAGTTCTGAGTCAGCCGCATGGACGCTGTGGTGCGTGTCACTGCGGTGGGACAGCAGATCCACAGGTTACGTTACCTGAGCCGACCTCAACAAACAGCCTCCCCCCACTCCAGGGATGTCGGTGTCCCAGTCACTAAGGATACGGATCAGCTGATGAGGATGTTCACTGATTGTCTTAAAACATGTCGGGCTCTGACACGTATTCTTACGGTAAAACACTCATTCAAAGCTTATTCCACACATACTGAAAATAGTGGTGACAGGAAAACCTAACCCAGACTACTACGTGATGACTAATGAGTGAAAGATGATTAAGTGTCAATGCACAATAGCAGGCATGAATTTCATTGAAACTGACACAATAAATGCGTGACATATTCATTCAAGTTAAATGAAGACCAGTAGAGATCCACATGCAGTTACCTGTTTTGCGCATCCCTCCGTCTGCAGGGCAGGAGTAGTCACTCGCAGCGAGCAGGAAGCATGTCCCCCCGCTCCGCCGGTCCTGTTCCTGGGTGCTGGACCTCCGCATGGGGACCCTCTCCTCTGCAGACATGGTCAGGTCGCTGCCCCCGCTGCAGTCTGCCGACATGACTGCGATAAGAGAAACGAGTTAGAGATCGGAAATGTTAGCTGGCTGGGCTTCATTTTTTAAGTTTTTTCTATTTTTATACTTGCTTTCCTCAATTCATACAATTTACAATTCTAAGGGTTTAAGGGTTTATTTGAATCCTGAGCGTATAACAGTAGCTTCAGTAATAACAAGCCGTTACAAGGGTTACAAGCCGCTACTAACTTCGGTCAGTGTCCCCGTTTGCTCCCCGCTGTAGCCAGCTAGCGCTCCAGCTAGCGCTCCGCTAGCTCCCCGACAACCACCGAAGGTAGCGGGACCAGCCCCGGCTCGACACCCGAGGGCAGAGGGGACGCGGGCAGTAGCAGCAGCGGCGGGGACACTGACCGGAGGTAGGAGCGACTTTTACGGTAATCATAAAGAAGCCTAATCATAAAAAGATCATGATTAGGCAACTAAATCTAAAAAACATACATCCTGATTTAAAAGGAAAAGATGCTTTCATTTATGCATCGTGTTGCAGGTCACCAGTGTCACATTTTCTTCTCAGCTCCCGAAAGTGGATCTGCATCAATAGCATATTTCCGGACATGGAGTCAGGCTCCACAGATGCAGTGGCACTTTAACATCTGGCTACAAGCATTGTAACAATGGAATATGTCATGAATTATATCAGTGAGGCTCTTTTATGCGTTTTTAATCGCTTCTGGATGAGAGGGGAGGAATAACGGCTCCACTGACAATACTGGTTAGTATCATTCATTTATTTTGTCATAGAATTGGAATCTTGAATCTTGTATAGAGCCTTTAAAGGCACTTGATGGTTACTAACTAAATGCTGTGTGAAACGTCTGATGCTAAAGCTAACGGGTCCAAGGCAAAACGTTGATGATCCATTTAGAAGACTATGTATAGTAAAATATTTTAACAAAAGAGACAGCACTCACAAATCTGTGAAATGCATATTCGAGTTTAAAGTACAATTCTAACTGCAACCCCATGTATACCGCTTCAACACGGAGGAATCCAAAGCTCCACGGGCCTGTTGAGCCTAGTTACACTTGGTGAGCTCTGATTGGACGATCCCTCTCCGGGGAGCAGTTTATCGAATGGTCAATTACGCTTAAGATATATTAAGGTAATACTGCTGAGTATAAAAATGACCAGCATAATACGGCAATAATCCACCTATATATACTACCGTTCAAAGGTATGGGGTCACCCAGACACATTTTCAGTTTCTTCGCAATTTCCTGCATGGAATAGCCTTCATCTCTAAGACAGACTGGAGAGTATAATAGCCATTTTGAGAGTATAATAAAGGGAGGCCCGTTTTATAGCTTCTCTAACCAGCATAACTGTTTTAAGCTGTGCTAACATAATTGCACAAGGGTTTTCAAGGGTTTTCTAATCATCCATTAGTCTTCTATGCGATGAGCAAACACAATGTACCATTAGAACACTGGAGTGATAGTTGCTGGAAATGTAGATATTTCATTAAAAACCAGATGTTTCCACCTAGAATAGTCATCTACCACATTAACAATGTATAGTATATTTCTGATTAATTTAATGTTATCTTCATTGAAAAAAACTGTGCTTTTCTTTGAAAAATAAGGACATTTCTAAGAGACCCCAAACTTTTGAACAGTAGTGTATGAAATATAATAAACTTCCTATTCGTGGCCAAAAAGTTAAGTTGGGTTACTGTAAATGTTTTTAAGCCAAAGGTAATATTAGTCTTAGATCAATTAATCCCACAGTAAATTCTGCCTGAATCAATGTGAAATGAAACCTTTCACATTGAAACAGAGAGAAGAGAAAGGACACTGAGAGGAACGTAACCTCGCAGGCTGTGTGTTTGAAATGACCTCTAAGGACCGGATTGATTCCGTCTGTGCGTTCGGTTGAGCCATGAATTATTCTACGCTATAAGGTTCTGAGACTTAACAAACAAATAGACTGCAGAAGAGCCCGTAGGGTGCGTCCTCCCTCAGGAGTGTCTGCACTAGTATTCAAAGACAGCCGATGTATGGACGTCGACACTAATTTCCATCAATATCAGATGTGTGAGAGTAAATTACTGATGTGGGCCTGGAGGGGGGAAACAGCGAATGAACAATCCCTGCTGCAAGAAAGACTTGGACACAAGGACTCTGACTTCTTCTCGGCATAAGCCGTTTCACAGAGACGTCTCCTACTCGCACTACCTTGTGCATCGCCTTCCTCGTCACTGTGGCAACCAGAGACGAAGGTTGCGAGGCAAGAGAGATCAGCCGTCTCTGGTGAGAGAGAGTCTCAAGGGGGAGACCGTCAAATGGACACAGCTTTCTACCTGCGGTCTCTACATATATATGTAACCCCACTGTGTGACCTGTACTTTAACACCGAGGTGTGGCTGCTCACCATTCTTTCTGATCTCTTACCTGAGCGGTTGCGTTCTAGCACCCGGCTCCCTTTGACGTGGCACGGGTCACCTTGAGTGCTGTTGCAGGTGGTGTTGAGATCGGCTTTGCAGTAAATGGGGGACCCTCCCTGCACCGCCTGAGGGATGTGTTTCTTCCTCTTCTTGGGCAGCTTCTGCTTGGCCATGGCCAGGGAGTAGTACATCCCAAAGTTATTGACGATGACGGGCACGGGCATGGCTATCGTCAGCACGCCGGACAGGGCGCACAGCGCGCCCACGACCATGCCCGACCAGGTCTCCGGATACATGTCGCCGTAGCCCAGTGTTGTCATGGTTACCACGGCCCACCAGAAGCCGATGGGGATGTTCTTGAACTTGGTGTGGACGCTGCCGGTGGGGTCGTTGGGCGCGGCGCCGATTCGTTCGGCGTAGTAGATCATGGTGGCGAAAATTAGCACTCCCAACGCCAGGAAGATGATGAGCAGCAGGAATTCGTTGGTGCTGGCCCGTAACGTGTGGCCCAGCACCCTTAAGCCCACGAAGTGGCGCGTGAGCTTGAAGATGCGCAGGATACGAACAAAGCGCACTACCCTGAGGAAACCCAACACGTCCTTGGCGGCCTTCGAGGAAAGGCCGCTCAGCCCCACCTCCAAGTAGAAAGGCAGGATAGCCACAAAGTCGATGATGTTGAGAACGCTCTTAACGAACTCCAACTTGACCGGGCAGAAGGTCACGCGCACCAGGAACTCGATGGTGAACCAGAAGACGCAAACGCCCTCCACGTAGGTGAGCGCGGGGTCGGTTTCTATCTCGTACTGCGGGCCTAAGTCCGGCGTGCTGCTGTTCCGCATCAGGTCCGTCTTGTTGATGATGGTGTTGAAAGCCTCGTGAGTCTCCAAGCAGAAGGTGGTGATGGAGACCAGGATGAAGAACAAAGATGCGAAGGCTATAAACTATACAGGAGAGGAGAAGAGAGAGAGAAAACACGTTAGCATTGATCCAGCCTTTACATTGCAAATGCTTTGAACCTTGACGTTGTATACACCGGCTGAGGATTCATTCCCCGTGATGAATCAATTAATTTACTCTTGAGAAAGAGAGTCAACTCAGACAAGTTTAATTAACTTGCGTCAATTTGAATGGACTCCAGAGAGAGGAGCAATCTATTAGCAAGAGCAACAAATAAACACACACTTCCCCCTTGCTCCTGGTGGGAATGTAACAGGAATGCAGATGCAGTCAGATTTAATTTACTGCTGCTGGGATGTTGGGCTGTTGGCAGTAAAGCGAGGAGGAAAAGGTTAGATAACCAAGCAGGCATAAGACTTCAGAATCAGTGGGGAATTGGGAGAAGGAGCTTATGTTTGCCTCCTATATCCTTTTCAGTGATGCCACGTCTCCTTGCAGTTGCATTGCGTGTGATGTCGTTGTGTTGTGCTATACTTGGTTTGTTAATGTTTGTAAATCCTGCATTGACGTTGCAGCGAGAGCATTGAAAACACACTGTATTCACAACCTTTTAGGCATGTGACCCTGAACAATGAAGTGATTTCTACTTGAGACTCCACATCACAGGTTGCATATGAGTACTACAATGTTCTTGTTCTTGTTTCAGAGTCTTGAAGAATTCAAATCTAACTAAAAGCAGAGGTAAAAGTAATCAAAGAGAAATTTGCTCAAGGTTCTCCCGAGATATCACAAGAATTGGACGGACGTGAAGTCACAGTGAACTTGACCTTTGACTTCCAAAATCTAATCAGTCCATCCCTGAGTCCAGGTGGATGCTTGTGTCTTTTTGACCCGTGACAACGGAGCCATCTCCATCCATTGACGAAGGCCCTGAATAAAAATAATACACCAAGTGGACCTTGACGCTCAAACTAATAATCAACTTTCATACTTCTTAGGTATTGATTAATTTGCAGGATTGCGTTTGACCAAAATTCAGTGACAGTTTGTGATTGTTTTGCATTCGACAGCTTTCAAATATTCTGACTGGCACGGTCCCACCTTCAAGATGGCAGCCGGTGTGAGTGGTAGGAAAGTTGAGACAAAACTGTGAAACCTTTTTAACAAGTGTGCTGCTGCTCTTCTGCTTTCGCCATTAAGAGCAACATTCTGTCTCCTCCAAAGCTGAGATATTTGTTGTGTCTCAATACAGAGACAATACAAGGCAAAGTCCGGTAGGGATGAGGACATTGAATAGTCCTCTTGGGTGCTATTTGGTAACCCCGTCATTCCTATGTACTAACCCTAACCCTGCCAACATGAAGGAAGGCATAGACATCAGGACAATATACTCGTCAGCTTTAGGTTAGGTAGCAGGGAATATTGGATTTGTTAAAATGTTATGGGCAACAAGGGAAAGCTAAGGATGTGGCACTAAGAAAAAAAGATGCCAGAGCTATGACAATAATACTTATAATACAGCTTTAAATCCAGAATGCATCCTTATGAAGCACTGCCTGCTATTGATAGAACGTTCCATAATAACTTACTTTACTTTTAGCACTGTCTAATTGTATCTATAAGGACTTCAAATATTAACAATGCTTTATAACAATAATCACAATATGAAACATTTATAAATACTTCTTAATTGCTGGTCAATACAAATCAATCAACAAATCTATGAAAGAAAATCACAAAACGTAAACTACATTTACACTTTACTTCAAACAAACAATGACCACTTAGTCACTAATAATCCCATTAAAACAAGGATTATAATGCATTATTAAAATATAATAATGTATTACAACAATGGGAATAAGAATAATCCTTGTAATCCTTGCAAACATAGATGTCAGTGAGTTATACGCAATTGTAAATTAATACTTGACCTCATAAGTCATTGGAAATGCTTTATAATGTGATTATTGTTGTAAAGCATTATGAATATTTATGTTTGCTTAAAACTAAATTACACAGGGCTGACAAAATGCATGTTTTCAGTGTTCAGTGTTCATGTTCATAGTCACGTTACCAAGAGTTATACACAACAATAATAATTGAAGTTGTTGAAATAGACTTTTCATTTGGCAAAATGAGAGCGTGTTGATGCACTTGCATGCGCCATCCGCGGCGCATGCAAGATGGCGCCGCGGATGGCAGCCTCGGTACTGCGCTCGCTCGTACTTTTTCTGTTTTTGTTTGTTTGTCTCGTCTCCAGCTCTCCCTCTCTGATCACATTCAGCAGGGAGGAACTTTTAAACTTCCGTGAAACCACTGGACAATTTTTTTCACCGGTTTTCATTGAACCGGAATACTTTACTGAGATTTTGGTTGGAGGAGCAGCGGCTCTTCTCGGAATTCGCCGGAGACGCAGACGGGGGAAGCGCGCAGGAGCGCTTGTTAAAGTGCGCCAGCGAGGATTTCGAACTGCGCTCCCGTCAATTCATCTGGCGAACGTCCACTCTCTGGCGAACGAGATCGATGAACTGCTGCTCCTTAACAAAACTAATAGGGACTTTAGCAGATCTGCCACCCTCTGCTTCACCGAAACCTGGCTCGGTGCGCACATCCCGGACAGCGCACTACATCTGCCGGGCTTCCAACTCCACCGAGCGGACCGCGTAACGGCTCTGTCGGGGAAAACGAGGGGAGGCGGGATCTGTTTTTATATTAACGAAGGTTGGTGCACAGATGTCACGGTGTTAAAGCCCGCACCTAGAAACAATTTTAATAGACTGCAAACCATTTTATTCACCGCGGGAGTTTTCCTCATTCATCCTGGTGGGTGTGTACATCCCACCTCAGGCCTGTGTGAGTGAGGCACTCCAACACCTGGCAGAGCAGATCACCACCATGGAGCACAAACACCCAGACTCCCTGCTCATTGTTCTTGAGGACTTTAATAGAGCAAACCTCAGCAAAGAACTGCCAAAATACAGACAGCATATTAAGTGTAGCACCAGGGACAAAAACACACTGGACCACTGCTACACTGTACTGAAGGATGCATACCGCTCAGTCCCTCGTGCAGCTTTGGGACTCTCTGATCACTGTTCATCTTCTCCCGTCGTACACGCAGAAACTAAAATGTGCAAAGCCTGTGGTGAAGACTGTGAAGAGATGGACCAACGAGGCCAAGCTGGAGCTACAGTCCTGCTTTGCCTCCACTGATTGGAGTGTTTTTGAGGCTGCTGCTACAGACCTGGATGAGCTAACTGACACTGACATCATATATCAGCTTTTGTGAGGACATGTGTGTGCCGACAAAAACCTTCTGCACATTCAACAACAATAAACCCTGGTTCACTGCAAAACTCAGGCAGCTTGGTCGGGCTAAAGAGGAGGCCTACAGAGGGGGGGACAGGATTCTGTACAACCAGGCCAGGAACACTCTAACGAGGGAGATCAAGGTAGCTAAGAAGAGCTACACGGATAAGCTGGAAAAAAAGTTTTCAGCCAACGACCCCTCGTCAGTTTGGAGAGGCCTGGATGTACTCACCAACTACAAGAGACCATCTCCCCCCACTGAGGACAATCACCGACTGGCTGACGACCTGAATGTCTTCTATTGCAGGTTTGACAAGCCCACTTCCACCCCGCCCAACTGCTCCATCATCGAACAATCACCTCCACTCTCTGCCTCACCTCTCCCATCCAACCCCCTACCGGCACTGAGGATCTGCGAAGGGGATGTGAGTCGGCTCTTTCGGAGACAGAAGATCAGGAAGGCTCCGGGCCCAGACGGTGTGTCCCCCTCCTGCCTGAAAGTCTGTGCTGACCAGCTGGCCCCCATCTTCACGGAGATCTTCAACCGATCACTGGAGCTATGTGAAGTCCCTTCCTGCTTCAAGCGCTCCTTGATCATCCCGGTCCCCAAGAAATCCTCCATCACAGGATTAAATGACTACAGACCCGTAGCCCTGACGTCTGTGGTCATGAAGTCCTTTGAGAGGCTGGTGTTGACCCATCTGAAGGACATCACAGGACCCCTGCTGGACCCCCTGCAGTTTGCCTACCGTGCAAACAGGTTGGTGGATGATGCAGTAAATATGGGACTGCACCATATTCTGCAACACCTCGACTCCCCAGGGAGATATGCAAGGGTTCTGTTTGTGGACTTCAGCTCTGCATTTAACACGATCATCCCGGAGGTTCTTCAACCCAAACTCTCCCAGCTCACCGTGCCAGCCCCCACCTGCCGGTGGATCACAAACTTCCTGACAGACAGGACGCAGCAGGTGAGGCTGGGAAAAATCATATCCAGCACCCGGACTATAAGCACTGGCGCCCCCCAGGGATGTGTGCTCTCTCCACTGCTCTTCTCCCTCTACACCAACGACTGCACCTCAGGGGACCCATCTGTTAAACTCCTGAAGTTCGCAGACAACGCAACGGTCATCGGCCTCATCAGCGACGGCGACGAGTCTGCGTACAGACGGGAGGTTGAACAGCTGGTCCTCTGGTGTGGTCAGAACCACCTGGAGCTGAACAAGGCCAAAACTGTAGAGATGACAGTAGACTTCAGGAGGAGCCCCCCAACACTACCCCCCCTAACAATACACAACAGCACTGTTTCTGCGGTGGAGACCTTCAAGTTTCTGGGATCCACAATCTCCCGGGACCTGAAGTGGACTGCCAACATCAACACCATTCGGAAAAAGGCCCAACAGAGGCTGTACTTCCTGCGCCAGCTCAGGAAGTTCAACCTGCCTCAGGAGCTGCTGATCCTGTTTTACTCCGCCATCATCCAGTCTGTCCTCTGCTCCTCCATCACTGCGTGGTTTGGATCGGCCACCAAACAGGACAGAGTCAGACTCCAACGGATCGTCAGGTCTGCAGAGAGAACCATTGGTTCCAGCCTGCCCTCCATCCTGGACTTGCACACCGCCAGAGTCAGGAAGCGGGCTGTAAAGATCACCACAGACCCCTCACACCCTGGACACAAGCTGTTCCACCTCCTCCCCTCTGGAAGGCGCTACAGAGCACTGTACGCCAAAACCACCAGACACAGAAACAGCTTCTTCCCACTGGCCGTCACTCTGATGAACAGTTAAACAGACTCTTCATCTGCACTATCTGCACTTTTTTGTTTTTTTACTACTGTCTTTAATGTCCTTTTTATATTTTTTATATTTATCTTTTATATTGTGTGTGGAAAAAAAAGTACGAAGAGCAAGTGAAACCGGAGTCAAATTCCATGTATGTGCAAATTTACATGGCCATTAAAGCTGATTCTGATTCTGATTCTTGCAGCTGAATCTGTACGGTAACAGAACGGGACGATGAGTCACATGCAGACTTTTTTTTCTTTTTCTCTTGTTTTGGTCTTCCTCTGCAAAGTGTTAATGGAACCACCTGTCAGATGCAGCGCTCGCATCCAGCTTTCCCAACGCCGCCCTGGGAGAAGCGTGCGAGCATCCACATCTTCTCTCCGAGGAGCTAGACGGAGCACATTTCCACACATGCACACACACAAACACACACACACACGCATGCACACACATGCACACACACAAACAAACACGCACACACACACACAAACACGCACACATGCACACGCAGCCTGCTACGCTCCTTCTCCATCTCTTTCCTCCCACATCCACGGGTGCGCTCTGCCCACTGAGCCCTGAAGAAGCCGTTTCACACCCGGCCTTGCTTTGTTTTGTTTTCGGATCGCATGACTCACAACACTCTCAAAATACCGTTGCCACTATTTGGGTCACCGTGCTCCTGAACTGCTCGCGTGCGTTCACTCTGCTGCCGCTCTCTTCACGTATCATACGTACGTCTTTTGTTGTCTTATAAAAGGCGCGTGTTCGCTGCAACATGACATCATCGTTCAGTTACTTAGCAGCGGTCACTTGGTATCATCCACTTCATACATGCAACACAGCATGCCGTGTGTGATAACGCAGAATACGCTTTCAATCTCCATGCATCGCTAGAAGCCATGTTCCTATTCACAAAATACAGACGTTTTCCCTCCTCTGTAGACTCAGACGGAAGTCAACGAGACACCATCTCTGCTGCTGCTCTGCTGGTCACACAATGTGAAATGATTTCCACTCTCAGAAACCATATTTCTTTTGTATTTCCTGACTCTTGAGGTTCAAAAGAAATCTCGGATTGCAGATTCATAATCATAAGCGAGCAGAAATTGGAAAAGAAGTAGCGGGGTTCATTTGATCACTTTCTAACACGTTGACACATGTTTTATTTATTCACTCTCCAGTGTCCCCGCCAACATCCGAGTCGACTTTACAACGGCAAGGCATGGATTTCTCTCTAAGCTCTCTGATCTCCAAGTCACTTAGCCAGGGCCTGAAACCACCTTTAATGAATATAGTGCTGTAATGTCATTGCATGTTTCAAACCTTCACACAATCAACGCTCACAAGTTGACATCTCTAGCGTCCGGTCCAAATGGCGCGCCTTCGGATTGAGACCAAACTTTGTCCAGCTGTTGACTGGAAGTAGAAAAAGAAAGCACCGCATCACGACTAAATAAGATGACGCCCTGCTGCCAGCTTTGATTAAGGCATTCGTTGTGTTTCAGGGCGGATTTCTCCTTTAAACATGCAAACTCTGTTCACAGCAATTCTCTCCCCTGCTGCTCGTCTTTCTCTCTATCTCGCCCCTCTCTGTGTCTTTATCTCCGTCTGCCTCTTATCGGGACGTTGGCTGAAACAAGCAGCGGGACAACCTGAGCCGCTGCTCGGATGCTGCGCAGTGTTTGCATCTGCGGAGCGAGGATATATCATCTAACCCCCCCCCCCCCCCCACTCCACGGGCCGGTGACAACTGAGTCGTGTCACATTAAACACGGCATGCGCCACATCGAACTAACATGCAGGCGCACACACCGACACCCCCTGTGAATACACACACCGGGGGTATTTATGACAGACATTAAAAATGCAAAAGCACTGCTCTAACATGTGATTGCAACAGGCTTCTCGGCATCTTGTGCGCACACACACACACACACACACACACACACACACACACACACACACACACACACACACACACAGCTTGCTAAACAAGTCCTGTACTCTCATAAATGGCTCTTTGTAGGCGGCGCAGGGCGGATGGAGCGCAGACGTCCACCTCTGAAGTATGCAATGCATCTGATTTGGCCCAAAGAATCGCTTTGTTTTCCATTCAGTGCTTCCAGCTTTGGAGTTCCTCGCTCATCGGCACGGCCCTCGCAGAGGTCAAGCCCGTGACCTTCACGTCTGACTGAACAGGTTTCCATCGTGAGCGATCATCATAGAGGCGGTATCACTGATTATACGTCCTGTAATTAAAACTTCAGTGGCAGCAGTGTTTTTTTTGGGTGCACACTCCAATCACACTCCTTTGTTCGGCACACTGTGATGAACATTCCAGTCTCCATGGGAAACTGGAAAGGCATTATGCTTTGCTTTACGTGTGACTGACGTACCAAGCATCTTCTTTCTCCTCTCACAAGGCGCTCCTGCTCGTTCTTATTCACTAAAAGCTGGCGAGATGATTCACAGCTAGCATTAAAACCCTTCCATTTGTTTTCTTTGTTTTAAGCATTATGTCACCGTGCCTGAGTTGAATGTGTTCATATCAGTGCTGCATCACATTAGGCTCAGACTCCTATCCGTCACTCAACATCCGCAGGAAGAGCCGGACGGACGTCTCCTCCGGCAAAGAATCGATCTCCTTACACATGCTGTAATCACATTTTAGACCTCGTTAGTGAGGGGAAACGGGGAGCAGCATGATAAATGGCAGCCGTCTCCTTCAAAAGCTCGGCTCCGTGCATCTCTTCACATGCACTGTACAAACAGAGATTTATTAGGACTCAACCGATTCAGCCGGCAGCCCCTTCACCACCCAAAACCCTGATGGGATGCGATCGCTGGCCTCTCCTCATAATCACATCATTTTTCACCACTCCCTAGAAACTCTGCCTGTCGGCGGCCAATAAAAGAGACATGAGGAAAATGCCAGATCAAACAGGCCTCGCCCCGTTGGCCGGCAGGCCGGGGCGCCGACACTGGAGCCCCGCAGCCTTGGGTGGTAAACAGTGACTGATACATCAGAATCTGAATCAGAAACCGTTTATTAGCCAGGAATGTTTTCACACAAACGAGGAATTTTTTGAGGCGGAAGGTGCATACATTGGACATGGACATGGGACGTAAGACGAGACAAACAACAATCAACGAAAACAACAGTGCAATTGGTATTAAAATATGTGTAAGATAAGCAAGTGCTCAGTCAACAGATACGTTAATGTGAATGTACGTTAAAGTGACACGTGTATTTAAGTTAAAGTGTATGTTAAAGTGACGAGTGTTTAAGTGTGCGGTGTGCAGAGGAGTGAATGGTAAAGAGAAATAAAAATAAAGAAGAGAAAATAAAAATAAAAATAAAAATTAAGAGTTAAAATTAAAAATTAAAAATTAAAATAGCTGGGGGTGACAGAGACAGTCAGTGGGGGACCCGAGCCCCATTGATGAGCCCGACTGCTGACGGGAAGAAACTGTTTGTGTGGCGTGAGGTCTTGGTCCTGATGGACCTCAGCCTCCTGCCAGAGGGGAGGGACTCGAACAGGATATGTCCAGGGTGAGAGGGGTCAGCTGCAATCTTCCTAGCTCGCCTCAGAGTCCTGGAGGCGAACAAGTCCTGGAGGGATGGCAGGACGCCGCATTAGCACGCTAATGGAGAGGAAAAACGTGGTGGTCTGCTGGTCACGGTGGACGGGCAGGCCTGTCAGGCATCAGGGATAAATCAAATGTGATTAAACGGCTGCCTCTGACCTGTTCATGTGTGCCTACAGCAGATTATACAATGTCTTCCATAAATTAAGAAGGAACAAACTAATAAATTAAACTAATTTCATCCTATTGTCTGACCGGCAGTGGAGCAGGGACTTTTCCCTCTCACATCCCCACCCGACTGTGACTGACGGAGTGCTTTGTGTCTACTTTCCCTTCCGCTTCTCTTATCACAGACATTACAATGAGCTGCTCTAAAGGATCAATGCAAAGCCACTGTACAATACGATCCAATCATCAGTTTAGTTACAGGACCAAACAGTCCAAAGAGGTAAAGTACCTGAAGCTGTTAGGAACTGGTTTAAATAACATAAACATGGTTGACTCCAGTCCGGTCTCATCCACAGGTTGTTAACTACCAACACTTTGTCACAGCCCTCGGCATCTGGTACACAATGTAACCGCTGCCATATTAGAGAGCAACCGCTCCAAAAGTCAGGTGATGTAGTTTAATAGGCGGCAACCAGTTCTGAAAAGTGAAGCCAATGCGGAAGCGTCTTAAATGTGCATTCTCACTACAGACCAGCAGGGGGCGACTCCTCTGGTTGCAAAAAGAAGTCAATGAGAAAATGACTCTACTTCCCTCAGTAAACATTGTAAACATGAGTTTATGTCTCAATCTCGAGTTTCAAGTCTTCTTCAATACAGCATGATGTTTATTTAGTAAATTATGGTCATTTAGAGTCAAATAGACCATAAAGCAGGGGACGCTTTAGGGCGGGGCTACAAGGTGATTGACAGGTTGCTACCAGAGTTGTATACGGCGTCTCTATGTCGCTCCTCCTCAGTCCAAATATGGTCACTTTCGTTCACTGGTTGCAAGATGGCGACAGCCAAAATGCTGAACTAAAGACTTCAAAAATGCAGTCCACAAAGCAGTGAGTGACGTCACGATGACCACGTCCACTTCTTATATCCAGTCTTTGGGTATAAAGAGGAGGATGGATGGGTCAAACAAATACAGTGTTTTCCAACGGCTGTTCTTGTCCCGTGTGGAACCAGAAGCCTAGGTTGACTTATTTACTACTTAACTACTTATTTTAACCCAAACCACAATCTTTTATAAACCTAGCAGAGATTGAATTCACAACGTTAACCACAGGTTTAAAACTGCGATCGCAGTGGTGCCAAGAGTTGCTCATCATTGAGACTCCCATGGATGGACTGTGAGTGACACAAAGGGACTGCTCATCTACACTGGTTCTCACTCCTGTAGACATCCAATTACTCAGACACACTAACCGACGTAGTTACACTTGGAAGGGGGTTTTATCTGGAGATGATGCATCTACACGGTTTCAACGTCTGTCTGGCATGCGTCTCAAAGCGCCTCCTGAGGTGGTTTCTTGGAAGCAGTTGCACTTTGCTTGTTTGATATCAGAGAGCTGATCTGCTCGACACTTTCGGCCAAGTTTAAATGGGGGAGCAAATTTCCCAGAAATAAGTGTAAGTTCACCCAGAACACATTTCTCCCTTAACCCCTAAAGGTATCCTAAGCAGCCCCCCATGCAGTTTAGGGGAATGGAATTTTGATTGTAAGAGATTTTTAACCAAGCCTCAATACAGTTCAACAGTATTCGGGATGAGAGATAATGAGTAACTCATATTAAAGGAAAGTGATTTGTCATCTGGTGACTGAGATCTGCCAAAACGAATCCTAAATTCAGCTCCAGCCATGAGAAAGCTAAAAAAAAAAAGGTCACACGTTTCTCCGTAGCCTACGTCCGTTCATCTGTTCAGACAGCAACACGTTGGACGGGTAAGCCGTGGCGTCCCACCGCTCTGAAACCGCCCTGCTGGCTCGGCCAATCCGAGCGCTTGCTGCTCCCGCTTCCTCGGGGCTGCCACCATCTGTTGGACCCCATGAGGGGAGGCTGTGCACTCCGGTCCTGGACCTGGACCTGGTCCCGGTCCCGGTCCTGGTCCCAGTCCCGGTCCTGGACCTGGTCCCGGTCCTGGACCGAGACCAACGTCCAGCGCCTTGCTGCTTCGGTCCTCTGTAAGCCGCCGTGACATCATCAAACTGAGGAGACCCCGCAGGTGCTAACACAAGGATCTCACACACACACACACATACACACACACACACACACACACACACACACACACACACACACACACACACACACACACACACACACACACACACACACACACACAGACATAATTAAACCTGTGGGGCTTGGGGGTTTGAGCTCTATGTGGTTTGCCTTCTGTTTCTGCATGATTGCCCGCTTATAATTTCAATCTGGATTTGGGGCTTTTCCTCACACCGTCCTGCAGACGTGTTCAACATGAGCGCCGCCTCGCTGTTCAGTATGCAAAGACACGTGAGACTGTGTGTACACCACCTTGAGCAACAAGAGCATGCTCAGACTTACAAACCGGTATCTCTGCTGAGACCAACCGGCCATTTGGAGTCCCTCAGGTCAAAGGTCACAGGCGGAAGGATCCTCTCATACTTCATTCTTTCCCATTAAACCAAAATCAGTGCTGCGAACTGCAATCTGGATCCAGACGATGTAATGGGATACGTTTAACCGTCATGAGTCATGTCAAGATGATTTGCTAATGTTGCGGTTAACCTCATTTTACAGTTAATGACCACAACATTAGTGTGTGTGTGTGTGTGTGTGCAGAGATAAGGACGCACACAGCAGGGCTGTCCTCTCGCTCTCCCACAGAAACAAGGCTCGGCTCCAGCTGGAAGCAGAGACCCCCGGCGAGAGAGATCCCTCCGTCTGCTGCTCGGTGTCTGTCACTCAGTGTGTTGAGTCTCTTCAAAGACCCCCCCCCCCCTCCACACCGCCGCCAGCCCGCGGAGCCGCCAACACACCAGGGAGCGACACTTATCACCTCCTTCGTGACGGGGGCATCTCTC
Source organism: Myoxocephalus aenaeus (assembly GCA_038501785.1). Classification (NCBI taxonomy): domain Eukaryota; kingdom Metazoa; phylum Chordata; class Actinopteri; order Perciformes; family Cottidae; genus Myoxocephalus; species Myoxocephalus aenaeus. Next base: position 1,348,273 of record JBAMJR010000194.1, read on the forward strand.
TCTCCCTCTCTCTCTCTTCATGCTGTCTAGCAACCGGTGAACCGGGGCTCGTAAACAAAAGTCAAATAGACTCCACAGCTGATTGTTGAGGAGTTTTGGCAACCTGTGATCCCGAGAGGTTCCTGGGTTTTTTGGCGGCTGGATGGAGTCTGATTCTAACCAGTGTTGCTAACTTTAGCTGAGCATTTTACTGTCATGCCCAGCTCTCTGAGCATGAAGAACATCTGGTCAACACCCCGTCTCCATATCAGTGGAACCTCTATGCATCTAATCTCACACAGATCTGGTTAACACTGTATGAGAAGTGTCACAGACTTTGATGAAACAGTTTCAAACACGGCTTAGTGTCGAACGTACGCAAAGAAACCCACTCTGGTCACATGCTTGTCACCTTAGACTCTAAGGAGAGGTGATGAAAGCCTCACACACACACACACACACACACACACACACACACACACACACAGTACAGTATCTGCTCACCACTGTGTAAACATCGGGCTTTGATCCCACAGAAAAGTAACAATGTCTCCACCAACAGTGGCATCAATATCCCACAATGCAATGCAGCATTCCAACATGCTGGGCTGAAACTCTGAATCTAGAAATGAGGTTATTTTGCTCTCTTTTTGTCTTCTCACAAACTCACCCTACTGAAAAATACCGAAGAATAAAAGTCAGTGTGAGCCAGAAAACACTCTGATTCACTTTGAGCTTTTAAGTGTGAGCGAAGGTGAAAGTGTCTGACACTGTTATAGAAAGTTCTTGTCTAATGGCGCGTTCACGCCAAAAGAGTCAATGCACAGACGCGAATGGTTGCGCAAAAGCGAATTTTTTTAATACACTTTTTCACTTTTCCGCCCGAGTTTAAAATTCGCCCGACGCTGAGTAGCGCTGGAAGCGGCTTCATTCAGACACTCGTCCTGGAGGAGTCGGAGCTGAACTAGTGGTTATTTCAATGGTGAATGGTGGAAATAGTAACTGATAAGCCGCGCCCCCTTTCCGCAGCGGAAAAGAGAATTAACCACATAAAGTCGAGCGAGTAAAGTCAGGCGAAACGCAGCCTTAGTGTATCATCGTATATATATATATATATATATATATATATATATATATATATATATATATATATGACAGGTCCTGTGGGCCACAGAACCTGTCATATATATATATATATATATATATATATATATGACAGGTCCTGTGGGCCACAGAACCTTTGGATGGCGGTATTCTGCAGAGGCCTTTAGCCACATACACAATCCAGCCCATGTGCTTGGAGAGCGGTGCATGCTGGGAGGAGAACAGCGTTCGCTCACATCGAGCTCCCCATTCTAAAATGAAGCGACGGTTAAATCAACATTATGCAGTGCAGTTAGCTGAGTGGCTCATTTAAAAGACCCATCGTAGCGCATACATAATTAAACCGCAGAGTAATTGATTTCCATCTCAGCCTTATTCTATAGAGACAAGGCTGGATGATATTTCTTTTATTAAATAAAGCGGGATAAAAATAAAGCGGCTGCCTGGGAGGACAGCAATGAGATGGGGAATATCAGAGGCAGAACAGAGGCTGTGCCCTATATTACAGTCGAGGGCCCAAACTAAAGCAGGTTGTCGTACACAGAGCTGCTCTTCTCCCTTGATCAGCCACCGCCGCCATGGAAACGCCACATTTCCCTTTTCCCTTTTTGACAGCTGAAGATGGCATTGCACAGGGGAGAAACGGGGGAGAAACAGGGGAGAAAGAGGAGAAACAGGGGAGAAAGAGGCGGCGGCGGAGGGGAAAGTAAACGGGTGTGTTCTTTGGCAGGAAGCGGGTTCCCTCTCTCCCTCTCCCTCGCTCCTTATCTCCCTTTCCCTGAGCATGAAAAAACAATGAGGGGTGTTTTTAGCTTTTGTAGTTTTTAGTACAGGCGGATGACAAAACAAGGGCGGGGTTTGCTGTCACTCACTCATCGAAAAAGACGGGTTTCAATAAAAAAAAAAGAATTCGCAGCTTCAGAATCAACAAAAACAAAACCGCCGACTCCCAGCCAAAGAAAGAACCAAAACACAGCAGCGTTTCCACGCGACGGGAGGATGAGCTGTTCTTGTTGTTCCACCACACACACACACACACACACACACACTTCCTCCCCGTCCTCATTATACGGCTCGCTGTGACATGACAGCCAGCTCACTCGGGGAACCCTTCTAAACCCAGAGATTTTGGCAACCAAGCCCCGGTGCCGCGGCTAAAAATAGCCTATCGGAAATTTCCAGGCGTTCTAATTTGAATAATTTATTGTCGCTTTAAGTCGGTTTGAGAGGAGGCAGACGGATTAATCCTCGCCAGACGGCGTGGCCTTCTTTGACACGGAGACTCAAACGGTGGAGAGAGAGGCAGATGTAGACACAAACACCCAAACAAGAGGTGAAAGGATCCACTTCAAGGGACCCGGAAGCCGATCAATACCGACTCATGCACACACATGTTTATGTCATATCCTTTGAAGAGAGAGAGTCCTTTCTTCCATAAAAGGCCATTAAGATATTTATGCTCAAGGGTCTTTTATTACAATTAGCAAGAGCGTTACTCGTGGCTTTTTATTCAGTCATTAGGCGGTTGGAACTGTAGATATGGTCAAAGGTTTGGGTCCTCATATTGCTTTCTTTAAGTGTGGCATGTTTTTAAACAATTATAAATGTATGGCCTTAAATATAACTAGTTAGATTGAGGTGTCAGCTGCCTCCGCACAGGAGGTCATGGGTTCTGTTGCGTTGTTTTGTTTTGTAGGTTCACAGTTCACAGTTCACAGTTTCTGATCTGGTCCCCTTATGTTAGCAATGTTGTATGCGTAGCGTTCCCGTTAACAACCCAGGAGGTGGGTCTGACATATCTGTTTGGTGACACCATCGCCGTCCCGCATCATTACATTCAAGTCAGTCGCCTGTCATGACCAAAAAAAACATGCCAAAGCATTAAAGCCAGAGATCCAAGCGGGCCGCGGGGACGTGGACGGCATGTGAACGCCGATCGTAACGGCGCTCAAAATAAAACAAAGGCTGTGTTCAACCTCTCCAGTCAGACGGAAATACTCCAGCTTGAAGATCCCGGGGAGACTGTGATACTAAATATAACCAACGCCTCTGTCTCGCTGCCTCTCCCTTTCATCTCTTCATCTGCCCATCAGCGCGCTGCCTTCAGCGCAGACGTGCCGTTGACTCATGGAAGCTGATGTTCATCTGAGCGCGTGCCAAACTTGTAAGAGTCGCCTCTATGCAAATCACGGCTAATCCTAATAGCCGAAAAGATGCCATTACATGCAGCCGTTTCCCGCTGAGGACACTGACACTGCCCAAGTCCCAGAGAAAAGACACAATCCTTTGATTCCGCGTTCACGTCCTTCTCCCAAATCCTCGGAGACTAAATGTGACATTAATCACATTTCAAGGCTGGGACACATCAGAGAGTCCGACATGATAATCTGAAACAGAGTAGCCTGATGTGACTCAACAGCCTTGATATTTCAGTGGCCTTTGATTCGGCGCGGCACAAAGCGCTCCGGGCCCCCGGCTGGGTCTCGGGTTCAGGGTCAGGGGTCGATCAAGATGGAGGAAGGCGGACATGAAGGTGTTTGTGTGGCAAGCAGAATGTTTTGGGCATTTCATATCGGTCCAATGCGTCTTATTCTGGGTTGTTTCAACACCGGCTGCTTCCGTCCTCTGTCACTGGCTGACAGGTTTAACATCCAGGTGGCTCAGACTCTCGCTGTGAAAATCAGACTGTTTTGGGCATTAAATCCCAACGTCTCACTACCGTGTCTCATGAAAGCAAAAACAAAACAGAAACAGCACAGACATATCATGGCAGGTGTCTCGAAAAGTAGTGAAATATGTAATGTGTCTTAAAGTGCAGACATAAAGTTTCACTAAATGATGTATTTGAAGCCCACCTGTGCCACTTCACAGGCAACTGATCACGTGATTAATAGATAGATTAATAACTGGTTCAGGCCCTTTTGTATTGAGGGCTCACGTTAGCTGAACACAAACTGTACGCTACCTCTAACAGTTCATAATATAGTATAATAATAGGCTTCCGTCACAAGGAGGTGCGGATGGTTTCATCAATCCCGGGAAACTAAACGCCGTCATTTCTGGGTTCATGACATCATCGCTCAGTTAATTGGCTGGTTTACGACAGCCGCATGAACCCAAGATAAACTGTTTTTGCTTTCCACTGTGTGGACCACGAGCCGCACAGGAGGCTCGGCTTCCTGGTGACTGAAACGAGATGCTGAAGATGATAAAGCTCCACACCTTCCGCTCCCTTAACCTCCGTTAGTAACTCATTACAAGCAATAGTTTCGGATCACTGCCTTTCTCCGGAACACAGTACACAGATCTCTATTGTTGTATACACTGTATTCTGATGTTTTTATTTAGTCGGATGCTGTTTCAGCGCACTAGTTGTATTTATGTTTGAAGGTAATCTGTTGCTGCCCATTGGCTCCATAGATGTGGATTTGGTCAGTAACAGCAGTCACAGAATAAAACGGGCAGAAACACTGGTCAGGTCATTTCTGTGCCAATATTTGCACAAATAAGAAAGTGACCTGTTTTCTACATGAGAGAAGAACACACTGCATAGTAGAGTGTTCAGCTTGGTACAACACCGATCGGAGCGCTCCTTCCTCCTGTCATCCATTTGTAGATAAGTGGAGAGGAACATATGATTTGTGTTTGTGTTTGCGTGTGCGTGTGCGTGTGCGTGTGTGTGTGTGTGTATTGGCCTCCGTGTAAAAATTGATGTCAGTATCTGGGCGATTTTTCCGTTGTGATTAAAAGGCGAGTTGGCAGGCGTTTGCTCAGCGCTCCCAAGATTCCCAGAATACATGAATACATTATTGTCATTTAAAAGAAACTAACATGCAATTACATGGAGTGGAGGAATAAAAGAGAGGAACAAGCCTAGTCCATCCCCTTTGTGTGAAGCCGACTCCGAACGTGGACTCACCTTCTCCTGACGACTATATAAATATATATATTTATGTTTTAATATCACACTATGAGCCCGTTATCGCTCACTTTGCGTTGCTATTATTTCTGTTTTGACGAGCTTCCTGCTCCAGATTTTGTGAGCTTGATTTAGCCATAAACTGCGGAGAAGTGGGTCGTGCACAAATAGCTCGGGCTGACACGGTCCGAAGCAGTGCAGTCTGGGTATTAAGTCCTCCTCCGTCGTCGTGGTACAGGTAGTACCAGACTTGTGAGATCCCATGTGCCTGCGGGTATCAATAATTCCAGCTCTGACAAACGCCGGGACGTGGGACAACGGTTCAAGGTCAATGATATAACCCAAAATGAGGATTGGAGGTCACCAACGACTCTGACGATCTGAACCATGATTCATGCAAGGACATTTTTCCATCAATGACTTCATGGTATCGGCTCGTGTTCCGGTCACCTTCTCAGACTGGATGGCCGTCTTGTTCCACCTCATTATTCAGTCTGACATCATGTCTGCTGTTTGGGAGGAGTTGTTATTTTTGCCCTGACCAATCAGCACCGGGTGGCGCATCCATCCCGACGTGGTAACAGTTGCTAGGAGCAGTTCACTTTAAAGTTGTTCAAGATAAGCGGAGAGGATTTATGCATGAACCTTTCTTTCTGTGCAGCATAGTCAGGTGCATGTGAACTGGAGCGTAAATCAAATGTGTTTCAATGTTCACAACAAATCTCTTGCTATTGAGCGTAAAATGAATGAACGTGAATCCCGTCGAACGGTGGATCTCTTCACGACTCCCACGGCAGATCAGCATTATTCAACATCCAAACGGCCGAGAGACGAGGTAGGGAAGAAAAAAAAAGCCACTGTTGCTATGGCGATGAGGAACGTTGTATAGCGGCGACCGTGAGGAGCGCTGTGACAAAAGACGAGGCCAGACCCGACAACGCCCCTGAGCCGAATGCTGATGAGCTCTGACATCACGGCGTTGGACCACGGACTCGAACACAGCATGCGCCGAAAGAAAAGTAACTTGTGCCTTCAAGCATGGAGAGTGAGGAACACTGACATAATACCTTATGAAAATAGTGTTTGAATTGACTCAATATGCCTTTTGTGAATGGCTGTGGACAAACTTTCAACAAGTGCTCAAAACCCAAAGTAGGTCATTTGTCAACACCTTCCAAGATGAAACTTTGTCCAAATCTTCTCTATTGTGAAGCTTTGGTTAAAAAGGTCCAATGTGAACAATCTGGCAAAATGAATAGGGGGCTACTGGGGTTCATATATTTATAAGGCAATCCTTGGTCTGCTCCCAAACTCCCTGTGTGTCTTCATCATGCAGAGACAGACAATACTCTTTGCGTTCTCAGGACTTCTTTATGCTCACTGTCCAAACGCCAGAACGGAGATGGGAAAAAGGGCTTTTGTGTACTCTGCCCCTTCATCTTGGAATATGTTGCCGAATGTTTTAAAGCTCAGAGAACTGATACCACTGACTGCTTTTAAATCTAGAATGAAAGAAATAGAGGCAGGTTCTCAAAAATGTAAATGTTTCTTAAATTGACTGTTACGTCACTGTCTCTAGCTTTTAGTTTCTTTGAACTTGTTCTGTGTTTTCTGTCTGTAACTATGTGTTTTTTATGTCTTGGCCACGTCTCCCTCGAAAAAGGTCACTCTCCTGGTTAAATAAAGGTTTAAATAAAAAATAAAAAATATAATCTAAATGTACAGTCATCAGTTAAAAAGAAAAAAAGACAACTGACTAGAATAGGCTACGCTGTGAGCCGCCGATCGTTACATTCCTTCTAAATAGTTTCCGTTGTCTCTTTCAAGGCTGATCAGAAGAGTTAATGGAGCAGAATGGATTCTCACTAGCCTGCTCTATACATTTGCCCAGAGAGCGACGCAGCTGGACACACATGCACTCACCCACTCTGCGGGTAATGCGTCATAACCAATTGTTGGAATAACCTCATCGTAATGCTAAGAGTAACGGCGGCGTTGCGAGCGTGCACAACACAAAGCGGATTAGTCTCCACCTGGAAATCTTCACTGGCTGTGAGACTGAGTAGCAATCTGTAGTTTTCACATGTGGTCAAGTGAAATAAGCTAAATGGAAAATGCCCCCCGTCCCAAATAGTGTCCTTCACCAATCAGACTCCTGCCACTCACAGCAGGTCTTCTATTATCGCCTCGCTCCTTGGTATCTGTCCCCAGCCGGACATCAGGGAGGCCCGTGCTGAAGTCCGATTGCAGGGCAAAGCTGCCCCGTGTAATCCTCCCTCACTCCCTCAGGCAACTTCAAATTGCAGGCCTCACTTTGATATTATGCTCCGCAAGATGGACGCCCACGGACAAACTGTGAGTGAGTATAGCAGCGTGCCTTATAGAGTAGTCCGGCCAGTGATATAATCCCTCGTGGGATTTACTGTTGACCCACTAAAGGTCAGGAGAACGTAATGCAGGCAGGCGATGCAGCGGCATGATGGGCTGGAGTTTCAGTTTTCATGCCTGGGTGGAAATAGTGGACCACTTCCAACATTTGTGAACGTGCGTTGTTTGAGAGGCCTCTCTTCAAGACGCAGTCAGTGACATTATGAAATAACAAACACACACGTCCGGGGAGTAGGGCTGCGCTCTCTTGGTTGATTAGTCGATTAAGATTCATTTAGTGAATAAGTCCCCCTGCTTCGCTCCGTGTGTGGAGGCCGAGGGCAGAGGAAAAATAATGATGGTGTAAAATGTTAGCGCCGCGGTAGAATGAGTACAGGAGGAACCCTGTACTCATTATCTGCAACTGTGCCGTGGGTTTAAACAGAATGAGTGGACCACAGACTGTATATAAGAAGTGGATGTAGTCCGCGTAGGTTTGTGGACTGACGTTTTGAAGGCTCTGGTTTGGCGTTTTGCCGGCGCCATCTTGGATTTTTGCAACCAGTGAACTAAAGTGACCATATTTGGACTGCGGAGAAGAGACGTAGAGATGCCGTATACCGCTCTGGTAGCTCTGGTAGCACTAAGACATTCTCTACCTTACGGTCTTTTAACTCTAAATGGGACAGTAATTTACTAAATTAACATTATGCTGGATTGAAGACAAAGTAGAGTCATTTTCTCATAGACTTCATTACAATCAGACTTCTTTTTGCAACCAGCCTATTCCTGAATGTAGGCTAACCGGGGACTAGCAGGCCAGCTAACGTGACAAAACATGTAAACGAAACATCTTTGGAGTCACTAAAAGGGTTTTACTCAGTCTCCCAAAAACAAATATTGACCTTCCACCCAACTTCTGGTAGGACAGCGAACAAGCCGACAAACCAAACCCTGGAATGAATAGAAACGTCCCAACTGTAAACCCTTGGGCTACTTGTGGTTGAAAGAGGTCATTACAATACTGTAAACCCAACTCAGTAGTGGTTTACTCCCCAGCACTGTTTGGGAGAGCGCTCCTCTATCTGCTATTCGGCGTCACTTCATCACACAGTGATTTGAAAGTGGGATAACCATTACTAGGATCCAATTTTTACCATGAATAACGTTCCTCTGAATTTAATGTCCGTGCCAAATGGAGCTGATTCTACAAGTCTCTCGGGTTCTGACAACCTTAACAATGAATTAATTCCTGTCTGATGAGGCCGTATAGTCCACACTCCCTGTAGCAGCTCCAGGGACGAGCAGGGAGGCAGACAGGAAGTCTAGAAACATGAATGTTAATGCAAATGAAGGTCAAGTGCTGGTCTGAGATCTGGGCCTTGTGACTGATGAGTGTCCCACGGCTGAACGCCACCTTTTCAATCCGACACACCTCGTTTCCTGTGTCACAGGGAAATGCAGCAATCAGTTTGTCTCCACCCATGAGAGCTATGAGCAAAATAATTGTCCAGGAGATGAATTATTTATCTGTTGTGGCGTCTTAAGGCCTCGCACTGATTGTAATTATTTTACAAAGGTATGACGGAAATTACTAGTTTATCACCGTGCAACGAAATCTCTGATGGTAAAGATGGAAACACATGATGACTTTCAGCCAGCAAGAATCACAATACATTACTGTGACAGTCTGATGGCAAAAAGTTGACAACACTTCACACAAATCAAAAATCAAACCAGTTTATTCCGGTGACCTCAGTGCTGCTCATCTGTGATCAGGTGATCAGGTCTGATGAACAGCCAGGAGGCTTTTGCAGCCGTTTATTCTTCAAAAAGGAACAAAGCCTTGCATCTGTTGTCACTACTGTAAATCTATTTGTGGCTTGCCTGCTGAATTATTCATATCAGACGTGTATTTTGGTCCTGGCTGATCACTCAGGTAACGGTGTCACGTTGAAGCTCTCTCTGAAGCGTTGAGGTGAATCTCAGGCAGTTTTTTCAAATCCACTCACTCAATGTCTTTTGAAACGTTTTATTCTTCCAGTGTTGGATAGTATTTTTTTCTTCTGATGGTGCAGGCAGTATCTCATTCTGGAATCAAGTGGTATTTTTTTTTTTAAAACCTATTTACTGTATTTCCCATTACTGTTGAGGAGGGTTGGTTTCAGGAGGCTTCAGACCAACCGTATCAACCGGTATCACGCTTCCCTTCGGTTGTCTGTTAAGCAGGAAATCTGGGAACGTATTTCAGTGAGCGAGGGCCGGACGCGTAAACCGTGTATACGATATACCATGCATACTATTAAAAAGGACATTGTGTGTGTCATGCTTATTCGTTTTAGGTTTTTCGCATGTCGGTTTAGGTCACGTTACTGGGAAACGGCCACAGTTCGGTTCAGAAAACGAAACCCATTAGTTAAGTTTAGAAAAAAACTATCATGGGTGGGTTTAAAAATAAGTTTGTAAACCAAGACAAATGGGAGCAAAGTACGGAAAACAAGTGGCAACCATCACTTCAGAACAACCTGGTTGAAAGTGCTGTTTGATTGACCCTTCCAGCCCACCGTAGTCCTTCTCACCGTTCGCATCGTACATGTTGTTGTAATTGTAATTTGAGCTTTCTAATTGTAATTTGTAATTTGAGCTTTCTAATGAACAGACAAAAGTCTTCTGGAACACAAGTTGTAAAGAGTGATTATTTATTGCTTGCAAGCGGAGAGCAGTTTACACAGGCACGTATCACAGTGACAGTGGAAAGGACTCACACGGACTTCTGTCCGTTCCTTGATATTTAAAGGTTCCTTCCCTGTCTGCCAGATGAAGTTACGACCACCAATGAAAATGAGCCGCGCCCTTGAAAAAGGCCAAAATATGAGTTACACAACCACGTCTTATGTTCTTGTTCCAACTATTAATTAAATTTATCAGCAGGTGCAGACTTATCTATTCACCCTCGTCCTGTATTCGGCCTTGAGGAGAAAACAGCAATATTTCAAGATAATTGACTGGGAACCTTTGTGCTTCCACTGGGAGTATTTGGGCCTTCCAGTCTTAAACTATGGCAAGATATATTTTACCATTACACTACATTGTAGTAACTACAGACTACGCTGAATGACTTGAATAGTCATTCATACGCCATGAGGTGAGGCCCTCACGCAGACTTCAGACCAGCCGTACGCAGGGTTTTAGCTGCGGTAGTTGCGTGTGATATGCTGAGAATGAGCCTGACATTGTTTTTAGGTTGATTGTGTTCTTTTTGCTGGCCGCACAGACTTCTGTAAAATGTCTGTCAGAGCCACGTTTATATATTTGATTTCAAATGATTTATCTGTGATGAATTTCATAATTTTTTGTTGACAATGTCAACAAATGTCAATGTTCGGTTAATGTTATTAACGGCGCTTTGTCACGTCAGTTCCAACAAAAAAACATTTTAAATAAAATGTTCGTCCTTCTGACTAATACTAATAATGACGATTGAGATTTGACTGTGCTGCATGGTCCAGGGAAACGTGTGATGAATTATCTCTGGGACAGGAAACATGAGTCCAGCGCCACGATGATTTAAAGAATATTTATTTAGATTTGTGAAGCGTAAGCGACATACGTGCAGCTGTCTTTGTGAAAATAACACAATAACGTACTTTATGCTGTGGCATTAACATAGAAACTGAAACTCCAGTTGTTATCCCACAGATCTCCAGTCTGCATGGCAATACGTCTTAAATGCAAAGTGAGCTGCGAGGGTTACCGTGACTTATACGTCCCAAGAGTCCCGCTAGCAAGGGAAGTAGTCGTATATATTTATATTTGTGTATATATATACACACTGTATATATATATATATATATATATATATATATATATATATATATATATATGTGTGTGTGTGTGTGTGTGTGTGTGTGTGTGTGTGTGTGTATACATTTGCTCAGGAAGATGAACCCATTATTTTTTTGGTCCCTCCGTTAGCTTTCTAAAAGCACCATCCTCAGGACAAAATGTCCAATGTTCAGGATTTAGATTCATACGCAACATGTTAATTAATCAGGCTAAACCTTTATGGTATAAAATACCAGGTGGAGACGTACGGTGTACACAAGAACTACCACTTAACACGTGTCATTGTACAATTCAAATATGGCCCTTGGTTCTTTGCATGGTGGATCTACATTTCGAATAACACTCCTTGATAACAACTTCTTTACGCCTAGGTGTCATGGCAGTGAGCCAAAAAGCTCTCTGGAATCAAAGATACCATTAGTACAATAATTACATTTCTGTCAGAAGGCTGATGAGATGCAATCCCTCAGGGAGAAAGAGACAGAACGGGAGATAAAGAGGCAGCGGCTGCAGGAAGGAATAACACGTGACGCTAAAAGGGAGGCATGAAGAATGGAAGAGCGGAGGGGAAAACAAGATAAAAGAAATTATGAAAGAGGAGAGGCAGAGGCGGGGAGAGATGATAATGAATGTGGCGGCTCGCTGAGCCACGATCCTGACCATCCATCGTCCAACCATCGTTAAATAATACAGAGAAGATGGAAAGGCTCTCATCGGCCGCATCCATTTAGCCAAATCGCACTCTATTGTGGGGGGGGGGGGGACGCCAAAAATGTGCTTAATGATTCATGAAGCGGCTCCCATTACTATCACACGGCAACTTTAAAGAGAAACTCTGAGCAATACGCAGAGGAGTTTCATCAGAAGAAGAAAACAAGGTGCGTTCCAAGTCACGTGACCCTCAATCCCCTACTCTGTGGTTCTGCCCAACAAAAACACGGCAGAGGCAACGCTCGGTGTGATTTCAGGTCAGAGGTCGCCGCTGAACTACAGTCATTTATGCTAGCATCTCAAGTGTAAAATCAGGAAAGTGCTTTCCATGAAAATGCCCCTTTAGACGGTGGAGAAGAACAGTTACTTCTGATTGGTGGACATGTTGGGGTAAAACAAAGAAGTGTTGTGGAACTTAAACAGCCATGTTTCGGCTGGGTTGCAAGAAAACCGACACTTCATCTGCTTTCATCTCTGACACGTCAGCGGACAGTTTAACTGCTTTCCACCGTCACTCCTACACTTTTACATTGTTCTCATACATTATCAGTCAGAGTATACTGTCTCGTAAAACACAGCAATGGCCGCAAAATCTTTAACGATGCCAGATCGGAGATTGGGAGCATTCCGGTTGCTGACTGCTAACAGAGACTGAAAGGCCGGCCGGGCTAAGTCAACAACGCAAGGAGAAGCTCCCAGGACGTCGGTTTGGTTTCTACATGGTTAGGGACACTTATTAGGCAGAGTGGGGGGGGGGTTCTCCCCGAGAACATTTGGAGTTCAACACATCATTTCCTGCATCAACTTGTGGTGGACAAGTCTGTTTGTGTAAAGGAAAACACTCAATTCAGGCACCAGTTGACAATTTTAAATATAAAAATACAATGGAACATACCCAAATATGTATTCTCCTGTAGATCATTTCTCATGTAATGTTGTCTCTGATGAGTCAACACATCTTTTGTGTCTCTAACCTCTTCAATGTGCAGTTTTTCACCTCAGTGACAGATTGAATTCATTTGTATGAATTCCCATAACCTCAAGAATTGAAGAGCTCATCAAAACCTTCTCCACACTCAAAACATCTGTGTTCTCTGGGAAGTCAGGAAAAATTTTAAATATTGTGAGGAAAACGTTTTAATATTTCAAGAATAAAATCAACCGAGATGATATAAACCAAGTCAAATCCTGAATGTGTCTCAGCATCACTTCCCTGACCTCAGAGGAGAGGAGCTCAGTCGGGTCACTCGTGGAGGAAGTGATCATCATCCGTTGTAGAAACACAACCTTCAACAGCCTTAAGAAGTCAATAGTTTTCGATAAATATAGCCCCTCACCACCACAGCTAGTGAAGCAGGCTCACGTTTCAGATGCAGAGACACGGTGGACCTTTTAGGAACTATTAACCGAGGTCCGGACCTCGTGACCTCACAGCAGACTACGGCCATGATGGTCACACCTTGAGAGCCTTCCTCCTCCTCCTCCTCCTCCTCCTCCTCCTCCTCCTGCTGCTCCTCACCCTAACTCTCTCTCTTTCTCTTTGTGCGTGTGCCATGGAAGATGATAAACACGTTATATGAGAAGTTTGATCAAATGTTGGCGGGGCCAATTCTGTCCTCCCGAAATATTGCTCCATATCGTCCATATGCAAACACTAGAAGCTCAGATTACCACACACACACACACACACACACACACACACACACACACACACACACACACACACACTCACTCTGATCAGGTAGACATTTCTCCATCTTTACATAGTTAGGGACAATAGCCTGAATGTTAAATGCAGCTCCTTTAATAAAAACCTACAAAAGGCAATTCCCGATTCCTCCCAGACTCACATTAACCTCGTCATGGCTCCCAGTCTTACAGCAATTACAATAATGGGATTCATTATTTCCAATATTAAGCTTACATAATAAGGCTCGGAATTATGATAATCCGGATAAAGACGGAGCAAATGCGCATCAATTTCACCGCATTGTGGCTTCTCGTCAAATTAGCGTGTTCGCTCAACCGCGATATGCCGCCAGGCAACCTGCACCGCACAGACTGACACTTGGGAGCAGCCGGAGTTCGGTGTGTTAGCACTGTACCATGCAGACAGTCTGGCACGCACTTGTGGACACACACACATACACAGAAACACACACACAGATCCCACTGCTACCCCTCACTACCCAAACACACACTCTCTGTCTCCGTCTCACACACACGGCCAGTGAGGCGTGTTCGCTGAAACACAGAAGAGCAGCCCTGAGCGGATGGATATCAACGCTAGGCATTATGGGTGAACCTATCTGCCGTTTCAGATCAAGTTAGGGCCAATTAGCCTGGAGGGAGCGAGAGGAGCCGTCGCATAAGAAGCTGTGATTACAGCAGTGATTAGAACGGAGATACCCGCCTCCAGTCCTGTTGTTCGAAAAAAGAATATTGTGCAACACTCTCAGTAAGACATTAATAAATGCTTTGACACAATAGTTACTCAGCCTACATGTAGATCTGATCGATGTGTACATTTGCTGATTTGCTGTGAGAGATGTTTCAGTCTATCACACCTTCTGCTGCAACATTCTCACTTCCAGCTCGTCAAACTCTGACGCTTGGTTAGTGACGCTCAGGCTGCTCCTCTAGCGTCAGTTATGCACGTGTCAGTTTCCACCTGTTACATGCACGGTCCTTTCAAAATAAACTTCACACTTAGGTTTACTAGGTTTTGGGGTTGCTAATGCAACAAAACTTCTTCGTTAGTTTCAGGAAAAGATTGTGTTTTGGGTTATTGTATGTTTGATAAGTAACTGCCGTTCGTTAAATACCGAAATGATGTAACAGAAGTATAGAAAAAACTGTCAATCCTGTCTTGGTTTGACACAAGAAATGAGTCAAGTCCCGTCACGCTGGTGGGTTTACATTGCAGTTCGTTAAAGACGCTAAAGGGTGCCTCGATGCGTTGGTATCAGTCGCCGAGGGTCACTGACCGAGTGGCGGTATTTGACGATTTGGGGGTGAGGACGGGTTGTCAGCTGTCGTCAGACAGGGTGTGAGGCTCCGGGAAGAGTCTCCCATAAGGTGGCTGTGGTACCAATGTGGACACCTGTGCACATGGTAGGTGGAACAGGTGTTCACATATCAGAGCACTACAGCCAACACATTCAGGACTCTATTCAGGTATCTGAAACCAGAATATGATGTTTAACTGACCAACCGCATGACGGGATACTCGTGTGCATGTAAGCACACTCACTGCACATCTGGACACGATGGTAAAATGCAGAAGAGGCTCCCTTTAGCAGCTGTATGAGACACACCTCAACTATCCCCTGTTCCAATCCACATCATTATAGAGCCAGAAAACTGGTGTAGTATGAAGACAGCAGCTGACATGGAGCAAGAGAGAGTGGAGGTTGGACGAGTCGAACAAACACGGGACTTTCACCCAGCACACTGCTGTTCGTGTCCCGTGTGAAACCAAGTCGACGTTTACTTCATTTGTCATAGTTTTATTACGCAACTTCCATACTTAACTCACGGCAGTTACAAACAAAATGTACGTATTTTTTTACACAGCCTCATCAAGTAGTTTTGGCACGCAAGAAAACCTAAAAACGACGTAAACCTAAAAACGACGTAAACCTAAAAACGACGTAAACCTACGCTATGAGTTTTGAAAAGAGAAAGTAACAAGCGGAAACTGGAGGATTCCTGTGAGCACAGACGTTTGTTTTGAAAAGACACAGCATGTAAAGACAAACAGTAGTCTTGTTTGTAATACAATGGCCTTAAAATATACGTGGTAACTATTCTTTGAAGTGAACACCTTTAAACCGTTCGGCCCCTTGAGAGTTCAGGATGAGTGAACGTTCAGCAGGACAGATACAGTACAGCACTTGCCTACACATGATCCACACAAACCGTGAGGTGGCGGTGATCTAAGCGGCTGGGCGGGATGGATATAAACATCATTTATTTTCCTCTGAAGGTGACGGAGATTAGCGGCGCAGCGGTGGATGGATGGATGCGTGGAGTGAGAGGGCAGCGGTGCCGATTGATGTTGTGTTAACATGAAATGAATCGCCTGAGGGAGGGAAGCTGTATGGTGTTCTGGGATATGATAAGAGACCGAGCGGGGATGGAGGGCCAGGGTCCTGCGTGTGTCAGTGTTGCAACGCGCGTGCGTGGGCGTGCGTATTGTTTGTGAATGAGGCGGCTCGGAGAGTGAGTGGCACGCTGTCACGTTGGAGTTTACTGGTACTCTCTGCATGTCTGCTGCATTGATGTGAACAAGAGAAAAGGTAAAGAGGAGGAAGTTGGAATAAAAAAGAAAAGGGTGAAAGAGAATGAGTTATTTATCTCTCCCCTCCAGTCTGGGTATCACCTTCTGTAATGAAAGCACACACTTCCCCCCCGCTCCCACTACCCAACTTCTAAATAAGGCCTGGGCTCTGCCAAGAAACAAAAACATCGACATCCATCCCTCCCTCGACTCTCCAACGGGTTTGTTGCCTCAAGGTCATTACCATCCATGGACAGAGACAGATCCGGGGAAGAGACAGAGGTCTGTGTGTGTGTGTGTGTGTGTGTGTGTGTGTGTGTGTAGTGTTATAATGATTGAGGAGATGCAAGACTGATTAAGGTATACAGGACTTAATTGGCTCGTACTCATTCTCCTTTACATCCTTTCCAGACCAGGGTAAAGCCGTTGACTCCAGTGGAAGTAACAAAAAGACAGAAAGCAGTATATTCACATTTTACTGTACTGTAATTAATTAATCATTCTTTTAGAACAGATTTGGACAGACACCGCTGTGCCGCCCGGACGTCAGAGAGTCCACAGCCATGCTAGCACCTCTGAGACTGTGCAGCAATGCTTTTAGCTGAATGCTAACGTCAGTAACATGCTGACACTTAGTGTTTACCACGTTCACCGTTTTAGTTTAGCACGTTAGCATGCTAACATTTGCAAATTAGCATGAAAACACAAAGTGTAACTGAGGCTGAGTTTTGCAGGTATGTGTTCATAAACCAGAGTATTGGACATTAAAGTTGTAGCTGAGTATCTGATACCACTTCATCACACCGTTTATCAGCTACAGAGGAACAACAACCACAACAGCCACATGTCCCTTGCTGACCGATCTGTACTTCCTGCCCATTGGACCGCACATGTGCAAACTAGCACTACAAACCACTCGTATCACTCGTATCGGTACTTAGTATCAGTGAGTAAGTTTAGGGATGGGTATTGGGAATGAATTGGTCACATCTCGAATTATGATGCCATATAAAAAATGACGGGATAGAGAAAGTTGCTATAGTTTATCCTGAAGGGGACATGGCAATCAATCCAGGAGTTGGTAAGATCCACCTCAACGACTGTCATACCAACATCGCCATCACAAAAGCCACACCAATTATATACTGTGTGTATATATAAATATATCACCCAGCTAGTAGAAATAGCTGAAGTAGTTGTAGTAAAAACATATAAAGCTATAATAGAAATCATTGTAGCAGAACGTATCCTAAGGATAATGAGTAACACCAGTTACAACTACAGTAAGGGTAGTAGTAGTTGTAGTCATAATAAGAGTTTTTGTAGGAATAGTAATACAAGTGGTAGTACTAGCACTAGGTGCAATAATTGCAGTAGTGATAGTGTCTGTACTAGCAGTAACAGCACCAAAGGAACAGTGCTTAGTGGTATTTGTATCAGTCCATACCATGATAAACGACCAGTGACTAATGGTCTTCTTCATGTGTAAATGGTGACCAATGAGGCTGTCTAATGGTGTTGAGTGGACTCTACGCTCCGCTGCACCTGGAGTGAAAAACAGCTCACACATCATCCCCCCTCACCTGCACCTCCCTTTGGTTTTCGTCCAATCACGGCCTTTAAAGCGAGCCCTCGGGGAGACTGAGGGCTTGTTGTCACAGCGGTAACAGGAAACGAAAGAGAAAAGCCTTTCAATCGACTCCGAGACTCTTTTAGACGAGTATAATTATTGTGCCTCACTCGGACGTTCGACCCACTGGGAGGACTGAATCTCCTGAGGTGGGAAATCGGTCCGCGACTCCACAGCAACGAGGAGCTGCGACAGCACTGTGCCTCACAAATATTTCAATTTCAACATTTTCATTAATGATGCGCTCTCCTGTCTTAACGACGGGGAGCTACATTTCATCCCTGGGAGAAGTGTTTCCAGGACGTGTGTTTATCGGAACACACGTCATGATGCGAAACTCAATTATGACAACTTAAGAACGTCTCAAAGCGGCACTGTGTGTCTGCAAACCCACCGAACATTCATGCCTAAAACTCACATACATAGCAAGTTCTCATTTTAAATGACTGAACCACAAACGTTCAACATCAGTCGGTCAGATGTTTTGAACATTGTTTCTGAAGCTGCATACGTGTCTGTACTAGAGCCTGGTTCAAATAGGCTCAATGGGCAGTGAGTAGGCCTATTGGCACAAGTCAGGTACACTGAGTTAAAACCAGTGGCGGGCCGTGGATTTTGTACCTACGCCTGCTGTTTAACAGCTGATCCCAATACCCAATAAGGGGCCTGCAGGGAGCAAAGCAGACGTCCTGTTCTGGCTGCTGCCTTACAACGGCAATGATGCTCACTGCAATTACATTTTGATGTTGGCACTTCAATCTGTAGTCTTCCGAATAACTGCATTTTAAAGGAATAGTTTAGCGTTATGGGAAATACGTTTATGCGCTGTCGGATATGTTAAATATGTTTCGGGACACAAATAGCTTAGATAGCATAGGGACTAGAATCAGTGAGCCCAACCGTGACAAGAAGTAAGAACATTCACCGACTAGCACCTCTAAAGCGCACTAATATGTTATATATTTTGATTCATAGTTTGTTTAATCTGCAGAAAACAAAAGGTGAAAAATAAAATCTTTACAAGGGTTTTTATGTGGTAGACTATATCTTAGACCGTGACTTCCTGGAGTCGTTATGCTAGGCTTATTCTTTGGCCCCAACATTCAGCCCAAATTGTTGATTTCATTCATCAAAAGCATGGACCTAAAATGTTTGACGTTAAAGTCAACAGTCACCAACGTGTTGAGTGGATTATACGACATATTGGAGACACTGTTTCTGTTTTTGTTTTCATAACCTGCACAAATACAACTTACTTAACTGTAGTGGTGCAGACAGATTTGGTGTTAAGCTTTTTGTAAATTGGATGAATGGATCCTATTCCCTTCCTGAATAGAAGTGTAAGGATTTCAGTGGAATTGGAATAAATTGTGACAGGAAAGGAAAAATGTAGCTGGTGGAATACCTGCAAATTGTGGGACATAAAGGAAAACATTTTTCGCCGGAGGCTCCTTCTTCACCACGGGGACCGAAGACACTTTATATACACTTTTGTGCAATGCTCACAGGCACCATTAGACATTTGGGAGAGACGTTTTCTTATGGTAGTGGATATTTATGTCTGTGTTCGGCCGGCAATGCCTTAGGGCCATGTGTGACAGGAAAAGATGAAGGAGACCCAGGAAGAGATGGAGAGCCTGGCCTGCAAAATAGCAGGGCCCTCTGGTTCCAGTAGATTGGCTTGAGATGACTTGGCACTCCAAACAAAGCTATTTACGTCTTTCAAGCTCGCTTACTTTATCCCGATGACAAATGACCAGCGTCTGACCTCCTGTGGCAGCCATTTTACTCCTTAACTCAATTCATTAATGTTCTAAAAATACCTGCATTCAAACACCAGCGTACCTCCAGGGGTGTGAAGGTGGGAAAAACAGAGAAGCCACGTGAGCAGGACGGCTTTGCTGCACAACAAACGCCTACGATAAAAAGAAGAAAGAAAAAAAAAGGATTTCTGGATATACATCCAGAACTCATTCTGTGTGTAGCAGGAAAACAGGCTCTCTCTCAGGGCTCTTTGGAGTGTTGTGCGTCTGTGTGGCCGGGGAAGCAGAGTTAAAACGTGTGCGAAAGCTCTTCGCCTCAAAGGTGTCTGAAGAACGGGCTCCGCCTGCAGGATCAATGCCAGGCAGACTTGGAGAAACGCGGCCACACGTCTCGTCTTACCCCGCCGTGTGAGGGAATATGTAGCGTTTCAGTGGGGATTACATGACAGACAAAGAACACGGGGAAAGAAGGAAGTACACAGGAGAGGGAGAGCAAACACAGTGGATTTGCTCGTCTGCCAAAAGAACAATTCAGTTTATGGGGTAAGGTGGGTTTTGAATAGTGCGCTACACACAAAGCTAATGTGCTTTTGGATGCTTGCAGAAGAAAATAATTGTCTAAACTGCCCTTCATCTTCAAGGGCAGAAAAATTAAAATGTATCATTACACAAAATGACACTCATTAGCAGTGATTCACTGATTAACAGTCTAAAGTGTCCAGCTTTCTGGCAGCGAAAGAACATTTTCTCTTTGAACAAATGCCCCCAAGACAATTCAGAAGAGTCCAGCGAAACCACAGCAAAGGATAATAATTATATCAGTGGGACAATTGGGTCCACTTTAGCCCAAAGAAGCACCACAGGCGCCTCCCAAAAGAAGGGTGTTCTTGGTACAGTCCACGCCTAAGATTATCTTGCTTCTGAAAACCTAAAAAAGGTTGTGAATGTAGGCCAAAGTCAGTGCAAAGAGAAGTGTATCGAGAGCACCAGACTCCCCAGTGTGTCTGTGTTCTTCCCGTTCCTGATCATCACCCCTGCTTCCTCTACAGGTGAGACTGCTTGCAGAGCAGGGAGTGTGGCGAGCTCTGAGAAATAGAGCTACGGCGACACAGATGGAGCGAGCTATTAGAGAGCAATTCTGCTCAGTCAAGAAATGGAACTAGTGGAACTAAAGGAGATGGGACACTTCCAGCGACAGACAGGTTATTTCTCCAGCCAATTTCCTGCTGAACTTTAAAACCCCATCTTTTCCCATCACCCTGATAGTACTGATACATCCCTGTCCTACAGAGCTACTAATGTCTGACTTGCTTACCATAATTTATTACCATCTTCCTTTAACTCCCTCCTTTAATGTTCAAACCAATCAAAGACGGTGCTGGTGGTTTTACAGGTTTCAGTCCATTAACTTTAAATCAGGCAAATCATATTTAAAAGGCTTTCAGTGAGCTTCTCTACCAGGCAGTGCCTGGTCTCATTCAGGCTGGTCCCATCCCGCATTCGCAGCTATACCGACCAAAAAGAATGCGCCGTGATTTGTAGATGTCCCACCAAATCGTCTTGTACGTCATGAACGATGAAGTATAAAGACCACAACAGAACACACAGGAGTTGCTGGCTTTCGTAGGAAAACACACTAAGAATTAGGAGTAACTTGTCAGATATCATACAAACCATTGTTCGAGGACACGTTGTTTCATTTCATACTGGCTCACCATGAAAAGCAAATTGCAGCGACAATTGTTTGAGATAGGTCATCAAAGACAAAGCATTTCTGGATAGCAAGCCACTTGCAGTAATAACCCAGCACATCAGATAGCTCCATTATTATTCTGGGTTACAGGTCATCATGGAGGAGGCCATCAAATACATATTTGAGATCCTTTTACAGGTTTCTGTACAGTCAATTACACACACACACACACACACACACACACACAAAAAAAGCTTGTAACGCTTCAGGCGTCCATAATCCCAGACAAATGCATCCGTCTTGAGACAGCAGCGTGCATTATTCTACCATTGCGTGGCGATGGGTGCCTGTCCCAAATGAAAATTTATCCCACTGAATAATCATCTCAGGCCCGGTGCTTTCTCTTCGTGACCACTCAACCCCTCTCCTGATGTACTGAGGGCGACGCCTCCCCGGAAACTGTGCAGAGGTAATAATAGACATCGTCTTGCTTTTGTTCTTCCAGCTCCAGGCTTGGATTTGGCTACGGAGAAAGGTGCCGCCACTCGAGGTGGAATCCTTTGAGTCTGTTGCCATTCAAAGCACTTAAACATTAGACTTTCCACTAACGGGTATTGATTAAAGCTTCTTTACCTTATGTCTGTTGAAACTTTGCAGCACTTTACCGCAATTACCAAAAGGACTCCGATTTGTTCTTGGCAGCCATTAGAATTCTGTCAGGTGGGGTAATTAATAGATGCACCGATACCAATATTGGATACTGGGCCGATACTGACTCAAATAGCTGAATAGGTATCTGTGACTTTAGGCCCGATCCATTCAATTCTATGTTCATGTACACTACAATAAACATTATGTACTGGAATGTTTGTTTTGACGACTAAATTGCAAATTTGATGTAAAAAAAACATTGCTATTGATTCTTTGTTCTATGTACCTTCTACACTGAAATCACTGGTGATGTTTTTTTGTATCACCTACGGGCAACCATGTATCTGGTTGTGTTGTTCTTTTCAGTTCCGGCTGACTGCCAACACAGGTCAATCACACATTGATTACCTTACTCCACTTTAATTTGCCTCCATTGTTTGACCAAGAGGAAAATATTTTTCGCAGCATTACCGCAGGCTAAATGCTGCCAATGTGGGATTAAACATAAAATGACCCTGAATTAAATGGAAAGGCCAGAGGGCGAGTTTAGACGCTGCTGACAGATGAGGATTCCGGGAATGAGATCGGGGTGAAGAAAGAAGTGTGATGTTGTAGTCGCACTTTGTACTTGGCACAAGTACACAGCGGCTCAGATGTGGTCCGGATCCGAGACCCGTGGCTATATTTCTCTGTCCCGGTGACAGGAACGCCTCGTACCCCGTCCCCTCTCAGGCTTCAACTCCAGATTCATCCTTTCTGTTGTACCCTCTTGAAATATCGAACAGAACTGACTTCTGAGAAAACTTTCAGTCTTAGAGGAGTTTGGTTTCAGAGTGGTATATGCAGCAGTTGAAACAAACTGATAGCTAAGGATTGAACCCAAGAGGGCACAGTGCATATTAACATATTTTAAGTGATCTATTTCCTGACTTAAGAAACTGATGAATATTGTTTTAAAGAAAATAAATGAAGGCGAGTAAATTATCTTATTTTGCATCCAAGTGCCAAGAGCTGAGATCAAATATCAGCTATGTTCAATAGTACAAATGTGTTTGGCACCAAAAACCTCCAAATAATGTATTCTGATCCAATAATATGATACCAGTTATTGAAAAGCTATCTTTGAGTAAAGATCTGTTACAAACATCAACTCCAAACGTGGGTAAAGTAGAAGAAAACACTGGTTCAAATTTCCTGTAGAGATCTGAAACTTAATCTGTGCTTGCCGTCCAACATGCCAGACCAGCTAATTGCACTGATATCAATTCCTGCTTCCACTCATATCTCACTATAACAAAACCCAACAGATTGTCCAGAACAGGTGTGTCACTCATTAGTCTTGTCACCGGACATCTTTCCAGACTGAGGGCCATGGTCGATGCGTGACTAATGTTAGGGCATCAGGCTGAGAGTGGCAGCACGGTAGGTCACTGGGCTTTCGCCCTCCTCCATAATCACCTCTATTTGGAGGGGTTAAAAGAAGGGCCCATAAAACATGACCTTTTCTAATGCTCTAATCCCTCTCCTCGGGGGCGGGCGCCTTCCATCCCCAACATGACAGTTTTACAAGTCCCTTCTGACACCATCGCCTGGGTTCAGGGACACTAAACACACATAAATACAGACTAGCGAAAGCCCGCGGACAAAAGGAAGGAGGAGGATAAAGGGCGAGTAGAGGTGTCCTGGTACGTGGTCGGCATCCGGACAATCAATAAGGACGGTGAGAACAAGACACCTATTAGCATCAATAGTGTGCTTTAATTAGCTTTGATCTTATCATTCTGTTGTCTGAGCACTTTCTTATCTTACACTTATTTTAATACCCACTGCACTGTTGTTATCGTTGATTGTTGATTGTTGTCTGTCTCGTCTAACGTCCCATGTCCATGTCCAATGTATGCACCTTCCGCCTCGTAAAATTCCTCGTTTGTGAAAACATTCCTGGCTATTAAACAGTTTCTGATTCTGATTCTGATTAAATATGGGTGGAGCAGATGTTTGAAAGAACAACGTGCACCAATGCAAAAAAAACACACTTTATATTGTTATTTATGGCTGTTCCCTGCATCATCTTCTGAAACCAAGACCTAAATGTATCCAAAACTGGAGAAGCTGCTAGCTCATTAGCTATGTTGTACTATCCAACTGTATGTAAAGCTCGTCTGCCCAAGTAGAACTGCTCCACAAAAATTGTTTTGTAGACATCTTAGGATACACTGAGCTCCTCTTCTCTTCCTCTTTCCCTTCTCTTCCTCTTTCACTCCTCCTCTCCTCTTCTTTCTCTCCGTCTGGATAAACTATTGTCACATTACTAACTCTACTTTCTTTTTCCATGGATTCATGGCTGCCTGGAACCGGCCTGGAACCGGTCCTGCCTGCTGCCATGGCCCTGCTGATGCCCCCCCCTACCGCCTTCTGCTTCATGGATCGTGGATTATCTGGATCATGGACCATGCCTACTACTCATTATATGAATAATTTCTGTCATATTCATTGAATGTGCTGTAACTACGCTATTCATTCTGGCCACATGACATCTATTGCTTCTGTCCATCCGGGGAGAGGGATCCTCCTCTGTTGCTCTCCCTCAGGTTTCTTCCCTTTTTTCCCTGTGAAAGGGTTTTTACTATCTTTTTAGGGGAGTTTTTCCTGATCCGATGTGAGGTCCCGGGACAGGGATGTTATGTGTACAGATTGTAAAGCCCTCCGAGGCAAACTTGTATTTGTGATGTTGGGCTATATAAAATAAACTGAATTGAATTGGTATAAATATGTTTCTTGAAAAAAAAAAAAACTTGAACAAGTATCATTCAATTATTGTGACCAGCGCTAGCATCTTAG
This sequence comes from Myoxocephalus aenaeus, assembly GCA_038501785.1. Lineage (NCBI taxonomy): Eukaryota > Metazoa > Chordata > Actinopteri > Perciformes > Cottidae > Myoxocephalus > Myoxocephalus aenaeus. Next base: position 1,373,059 of record JBAMJR010000194.1, read on the forward strand.
CAGGCAGCTAAGTCATAGCTCTATTGAGTCGTCACCACGTCAAGAAGGTTGGAGAACCAAACATTTGCTAGTGCGATCTGGAACTTTAACTTAGCTTTAGATGCTATATTATTATTTTCTAAATTAATTAGGGTTTTTAGATATCTTTTGTTTTTGCCTGCACATAGGTTTTTAACACATGGCCTTTATCTGTATATGAAGAACTATTTCTATTTCTTCATATCTTTATGTCAGTCTTAGGTATGTTGAGCTTGAAGGTTAATTCTTGACCATGACAAAACATTATGGATGTACAGACAGCAATCATACTGATGATATGTTTCATACTCATGAAAACATCTCAACATGATCACTACATGATGATCACTTGGGAAGATTTACATTATAAAGGTCCTCTTTTTTTACCATGATCGGATAATAGATGGAAGTAATAATGAAGGAAGTGTTTCTTTGTGTTGCAAGCAACTGATGCTGATTCTGGGACTTTGGGTTTGATCAACTGATGTCCTTCAGGAGACGTACAGATTTAGCACAGAGGCCATAGGCCGACTCATCGATTGTAGACAGAGTAAAAGCCTGCCATTAGTCGCCTAGTTCAGCCATCTTTTTTCGACCCTTCCACAATCTGCACTATCTATCTTGCAAGGCTACTGTTGCTGCATCCAGTGCTTAGCGCCGCCCAAAACGATTGGTTTAAAGAAATATAAACAAGCCAGAGCGTTTTTGTCCCTAAAAGCAGAATGATAATGTGCAGAGCCAGGCACAGCCTTTCTGTAGTGCTGACACAGCACTCTGGAGTTAGGTCTGGCTATGAGAGACTACCTTGTCCATGACAGAAACAGAGTGACCCCCAAGTCAGAGACTACACTTTACTTAAGAAAGATCCTTGAGTCTAAGCTCTACTCAGGCTTAACTGAGTCTGTGGGTCCTCTTTTCTTACATGTGAGGAAGGTTCTTCAGCGTTCTCCCTGTACTCTTTGTACAGGGAGAACGCACACAACCTTTTAGACCTTCTCCCAGAATAGATTCAGCGCACTGCTGTAATCCTAGACACATAGTAAATAAAAAAATCAAGTAATATAAATAAACAGTAAAACAGTAATAAAAACAAAAAAGTATATAAAAAGTATTTATATGTATTATATATTGCACCAGATGAACATAATTAAAGTGGCAAAAAGGGATTAAAGTGTTATAAGTGTTTGTGGTCTACTGTGAGCTCAGCTTGTTATGCAGCCTGACAGCAGCGGGAAGGAAGGACTTCCGGTACCTCTCCTTCAGACACCGGGGATGAATCAGCCGGTGGCTGAAGGAGCTGTGCAGTGCTGCCAGAGTGTCCTGCATGGGGTGGGAGGTATGGTTCATCAGGGATGAGAGCTTAGCATCATCCTCCTGACTCCCACCACCTCCACAGTATCCAGAGGACACAAGGGAAACAAGGGTTTGACTTGACTTCTGATGTGTCTCCTCCATGCGTTTGGTTTGGAGAACACTGTCAGCCAAACTCTTCATCTACCAGAGGATTGAAAATCCAAGACACAGTCCTCTCCTCAAACTTTGGTACCCTTTGTTCGCAGTGCCAACTAAATATCTACAGACATGCCTCAAAAAGGCCAGGGCTCATGGGTTCAAGGAGAGAGATGTGAAAGTGGAGCATAACAGAATGAGCCAAGGTCAAACTGCAGACTAGACCGATACTCACACCCAAGAGCACAGAGCGCAAGGAGACCATGAGTCATCACAGAAGCAAAAGGTCTGTCGGATATAACCAAGGTACTTGCAGGTGGATGCACACTGTTAAAAACAAGACCAATTGATTTGTTTCTCTTATCTTGAAACGCGTGTGCGTAACATGGGACTTGAAATGGGTAATATTGATAGTTTCAGATGGTTGACATTGTCATTTTCATGCTGAAGTATTTAGTGTTTCCTGCACAACTTTGATGTCGTCAAGGTGGAAACACCTCAAAACAGCATTGACTATTATGGGACACTAAATCTGAGTCATACTGTGAGAGTTGTTGAGGCACGCATGATGACTCACCCCACATACCCACTGGTACGGGAAACTCTGAGACAGAGCTCACCTTGCTACAGAAATATTGGAGACATTCTCTGTGTGTAAAAAAAGTAGAAACTTACAAGAGCCTGAATGTATGCGCTGCAGTGTTTGTGAGTCTCCAAAAGCAGACTTCAAAGAGTTGTCCATTGATTTAGCAACGCAAGCCCAATACACTGTTAGACTCGCGATGAACAGGTGAAAAAAAAAAAGAAAACTTGATGAAGCAGAACCAAAGATATAATCTTTTTTATTCCACTCAGTTTTATTTATCCTCTTATTTGACAAGAACTTAGCTGCTACATAACCCACAATGCAACTCAACCACCGACAGCTTTGGCAGAGGATTTAGCTAGTAGCGGCTAATGTGTGTATGTATGATGTGCTTTTTGTCAAATTTCAAGCTGTTCTGCATTTATTTGCATGTGTTCCGTTTGTATTGTACTGTATTGTTCTTTAAAATGTTCCTGCCCAAGGACCGCAGATGCAAATCAGCTAGACCAGTGTTTTTCAACCTTTTTTGAGCCGCGGCACATTTTCTACAATAAAAAAATCCTGCGGCACACCAACAACCCAAAAAGTTACAAAATGTCACATTCTAACATAATACAGCAAATATGGTAGGTAATTATTGCACTACCTGGCATGGAAGAGTATTCAGTGTTTCAAGTAAACCAGATCACTCCATCAGACAAAAAAAAAAGTGTTATCACTTTGTTAGAAAAATGAAAATAAAGTTGTGCAAAAAAGAACTAATATATAGTTACTACTAAATAGCTTATTGTGGAAAACGATAAGCTATTTTTTTTGCAAAACGGAATGAGTGCAGATGTGTGAGCATCAGGTTGTATCAGTATTAGTGGCTACAGTGAGCTGCTTTCCTCTACACATCTTTTTAAAACAGGGTTGTAGATTTGATACGGCTCTCAATTCATGCTCAATGTTGAGAGACACAACAGCAGAAAGCCGACCTCACAGAGATCTCATAAAGATCGTCTTGTAGGCAAAATGACAAGAATCGGCGAGTCGCGCATGCGTGACCTGTTAACGGCGGACGGTGAACATTTAAAATCAGCATTTCCTCTTGTAATAAATACCGCCCCAGTTTGATAAACTGAGTTAAAGGAAACATGGTGTTCATTTATTTTAATGACAAACACAAAATGAGCAGGCTTTGTCACTGCAGTGTGTTTTTCAGGCTTTTGGAAGAATATTTCCAGTCAGAGACGTCATTTATGGAGCTCCAGGCTACAGCCTGTTGGATGTTTGTCTTGACCTGCAAATACATGAACTGTTGGGCTTTAACAGTGAACTCCGCCCCGATGCGCGATGTTGAAGACGCGACCCAGAAATGACAAGCTGTCGTGTAGATAAGATCAATAACATACGGCCGTTTAGTTTGTTTAATAGCATATATTAATAATTATCCAGACGGATTAATAATTAATATATTAATCTGCCAGCCACTATATTGCAGCTCAGACGCTCAACAATGGAAAATCATTTGCGGCAACTAAATAAAAATTTTTTGGACCAATTAAGTGAAATTGGACATTTTCTCACGGCACACTGGCACAGTGGTTGGCAATCACTGAGCTAGAGAGCGGTTGTGTTGCATGGCCCTTGTTAAATAAACTGATGAACTAAACTAAAAACTAGCCTCAAGCAGAGATAAGGAGCAGGCTATTTTCAGATGGACTGTATGAATAATTTGTTTTCAAACCTTAAAGCTTGTAAATATGTTCTAGTAGGAACCCAAATTCCAGAGTATCATCATGACTGATCCAAAGTGAGCAGGACCCTAACGGAGAGAACGAGCAGCTGCTGGCTTAAAAAGTAGCATCACATCTCAGTTTCTGACTCTGACGTCCAAAAGCACATATTAATTACGACGCACCGTGTTATCAGAGCTGATGGCCAGTCAGCGTTCACCATACCCAATATTTCAAAGACTTTCTTGCCTTTTCTAGATTATATTCTATTCTAATATACTCTCTTGTGTATCATTTCCTGTTGGGATAAGCGTCAGCTCAGTGCTTTGTTACGTCTTGAGGAAAGTGTTTTTGATACAACCGGCAGCTCCTTGTAAATATTACTACGAGCTCTGATCTACTTTTAAGTGGAAGTCTATGTGAGATAATGTTGTAGCACCCTGACACTTAGTCAGAAGAGCACGGCCTCTTTGCTGACCGTTGTTTGAATCATTCACTCATCAGTCTGAAAGTTTGTTTGTATGAGAGCATCCGCCAAGTCTTGTTCATGAAAATGCAGTTTATATCTAAATGTGTGTGTGTGTGTGTTTATTCCTTCCCCAATGTAATCAAGAAATGCTTATTATATTCAAAGATGAAAAAGAAAGGTAGATCTTAAGATTCAGTATTTGATTCTTCAAAACAATGAGTTTGTTTTCCGTCCTGAATGAATGTGCAAAGATTTGAGGATCCTTAAATAAGAGCTTATTGCAACTGAAATCACTGAAATGGTGAAACGCTATCAAGGAGATGGCTCACCACATGACATGATGTGGAACTTTGGTCCAATTTAACGTGTATATTATCATGTGACGTGTACCAACGTCTTCTCAGCGACAACTTTGCACGTAAAAAAAGTGGAACTTGAGTTAAGGTCATATTAGGAAACGGATAAAATAGTAAACGATTAAATTAGAAACAAATCTTCTTCCATTAATGTTCATACTAGTGAAAAGTATTCGTATCATTATAGGCATCGACGATATACTGGCACTGTATTGGATTAAAGCTAACACCATTAACCAGCACAGGTCTGAGTCATCACTAATGGGCCAATGCTGAGAGGAGAGTCTGCAAGACCGTGAAGCAATGTTAATAACATTTTAATAACATTTTATTAACATTGTAATAACATTTTCTTCATCGTTTTGAACCATGTTTAAATCGACACCATGTTATCTCATTAATGTCACGGTGTCTTTTGACATCACATAGACTTCTTTATGTTAATTATCACCCAAAAAGAGGAAAAGAGCAGTGGGAGGAAGCAGACGGGTCTGAGGCTTGTTCTGTCTGAGCAGGTGCTGGGAGCCGAAGACAAGCCGCTTCTCTCGCTCTGGCTAAGACTCCTCAGTGTTTGGAGAGCCACTTCAACGCACCACTACGAGAGGGAGTGTGATAAAGAGACCCTCTCCGCTGCCTCCCCCGGCCCGCTGCTTAAGTGACTTCCTAATGGAGGAGAGTCGCGGTTCGAGGCCGAGCTTGGCAGAGAGAGAATAGCGTAATTGCCCGTGTCGGAGGAGGGCGGGAGGACGAGGGTGCTCCAGAGGAGAGGGTTATATTTACATGCCGAGTTGTGAGCGCGAGCAGACACACCACGGCATTTAAATCCGACGCTGCACAACTCACGCGGCACTTGATTGTTTTTACTCCCATGGACGGCTTTCTGAGCTTAAATAGGGGCATGATATCACCGCATTAGAACAGAGGAGAGCACGTGGAGTCTCGTACCAACAGCTCCTGTGTTTAGCCAACGAGCGGGCGGGTAAAGGTGTAGCCCCCGTTTGTGGAAAACCATTACATTTAAATTACAGAGCGAAGCGGCGGCCTTTTTAAAATGAATACCTGACAAACTATGAAAACCACGAAGATCATTCAACAAAGGGGTGAGCGGTGCGTCGAGTGATCTTCACGTGACGCGGCTTGTTCTACGTGGGATGTATTGAGGTCAGTAACGGGGACGGAAGATACCAGCCTCCACTTCAACAACAACAACAAGGTCAAACTAGCCCCCACATCTTTTTGTGGTAAATGTATACAGGCATTACGGTAACAACTCATCAATAACTGACGTTTAAATAAAAGTTCCACATCGTCAATTATTACAACATTTTTCAAATATAATGTATAAGAAAAAATACAATATACCGCCTACAAACTGTATTTCAGAGAAAACTTGAATTTCGATTGTGTGAACGGTTAAACAATTTATAAGACCAATCTGCCACCTCCAGGTGTTCAGATTAGTTTGCTAGAATTATCATGTCGGTATGATCATACGCATCAAATTGTTAAATGAAAAAGTAATTATATTTCAGAGAAAATATGACATTATCAACATATTGTTTACATGCCTAAACATATTGAGATATTACTTTAAGCCCTGATTCAACAACACTTAATGCTGTTCTGAATAAACTTCTGTATGAATAAACATTCTGTCTGTTGTAAACTTTGGTTCACACTTTACTGAGCAAAGAGATGTCGTTTCTGGCAGCAAACCTTTTGGGAAAGAGGCAGAACGTGGCTCCTGCAGGTTTTGCATCTTTGCAGTCAAACCAAACTCACATGTGAGACTACAGGAGTATTTACAGTCTGGTTCTTTGGACCCATGAATGAGACGCAGCTAACGTTAGCTAGAAAGCTAACGTTAGCTAGAATACCAGAAGACGCTGACATGTAAACACCCACTAAGAGGCTCGTATAGGTTCTACAAGTATGTGGAAAAAGAAACTGGAGACACTTTAAAATCACTACTAAGGGGTAAAGTATTAAGTAATTAAACTTCATCAAACATAATGGATAATTGTATTGTTTGTTAATAGTCAAATAACTATGAACTAAAGTTTAATGAGACAAAAGTGAGAAGAAATTCCCATTTCTCTGGTACTTTGGGGCCAGATCTTGGCATAATTTTTCAACGTGGATCAGTGATTTGCAGATGATGTGAACCCTGTGGCCTGGAGCCGCCTGATGAATGCAGCATGTCCTCGTTCCCGTCTGAACATCCCAGCGTCCTTGAGCGTCGGTGACTGACACTTGAGCACGTCTTCGTCCGGCAAGAGTTCAGACTTTTTTGCGACCGCAAGCTCTCGAAGTCAAGTGGTTTGCCTCTGAATCAGACCCAGTTCAGCACCTGGGTGAAGGTGACACCTGAGGTCATTCAGGTAACCGACACGGTGACTTTACTCTTTTCCCTTTTGCATGCGCTCGCTTTCACCATGGCGCCGCTTTTCGTCCTCCCTCCTTCTCATCAGTTCCTCTCTCCATCTCGGTGCTCATAAAATAAGCAGGAGTCGACTTTGTCCATGAAATATGTTGCAAATAAAAAAGGCGGCACCTCTGGCTGATGGATCACCAAGGCAACAAGAGGGACTATGGACTGAGAGGAGACAGATTTCTGCATCGAAGTCGACTCTCACTTAATACCGGTATTTATTATCTTTTTTTGTTGGATTTGCTGAATGTTAAAACCACTGTTTCAACTTCTATGACGGTCAAATCAACTATGATTAAGATATTGAATTTCGGCACAAAAAGAAGAAGAAAAAAACCCAAACACCACATTTGGTGACTTCCGTTTCAAAAGAAGAGAACTTCCCTAGTATCAATGGCTGAATCCAAAAGTGCAGACTTGGGTCATACAAACAGCGACGTCATTGGCTGTACACGGATTAAATAAACTGCCAGACTTCTTCCCGTTGATACCAATGCAAGTTTTTGACCCCATTTCAGAGTATTCTTCAAAATAGACAATCTCTGGTGAAGATCACTACTCTCTGAGTAGCGGGGCCTTGAGGCACCTTCTGCTTTTTGATATGTCCACGAAGGTTTAGGTGAAGAAGTGAAGATCTACTCAGCCTGCGAGTTCATGACTCTGGAGGAATTTAGTCAAATTAGAGAAAATCACTCATCGGACATCTGTATGTCGTAAGGTATCAGGTCCCGATCCCACCAAGACACGTTTTGGCAAGGAGCGTCGAGCAAAACAGATATTATTTTCTTAGCAATTAATCTAATGTCTAACGGTTGTTTGGATTAATCTACCTAATTCAAGCAGGTGTCAAGCCCCTTCCTCTAATATCATCCCCAGTGGCGGTTCTACATGTAATTACGCCCCGGGCGATCCCCCTGTTCCCCCCCTTGTCCGTTCCATTTGGGAGACCCAGAGGTGAACTATTCCCCCGCGCCCCCTCCCCTTCCCCTTCTCACACATGATCTGTAGACGGTAGTGATGGGAATCCCGGCTCTTTTTAGAGAACCGGCTCTTTTGGCTCGGCTCACTAAAAAGAGCCGGCTCTTTCGGCTCCCAAATGGCTCCTCAGATTTTTTGGTGCTTAAATTAATTTATTACCAACAATAATGTAAAATTGTGCGCAATATGAATTACTAATGAAAAAAAAAACATGCACTATATCAAATGTTTATTATATAAATACACTTTTATTTATACACTCTACAGAGTGATAAAAAAAAATAGAAAGTGCAAAAACAAACGTTTAACTATTTACAAATGAAGTTAACTAACTTTTAATTATTTTAAACCTTTAGCTTTTTAATACTTAACAGATTTAAAGTAAAACAACATACAGAAGCTTACAGAATCACACAACAAAATATAAATTAAAATGTGTAAAACAAAAAGAAAAAAATCAGCATCCAGAGTTTTGTCCTTCAGTGAAGATTTACATTGAGAAAGACCAAGTGCCTCAGCTGTGAGGGCTGATCCTGTTTCTTCTCTGTAATGATCTGCCAGATGATATATATATATATATTTTTTAAGTGGTCGTGCTGCCCCCCACGTGTCATGAAAAAGTGCCGCCCCGGGCAGCTGCCCGGGTCGCCCGTGCCCAAAACCGCCCCTGATCATCCCTTCGTCCCACTGCTCCCACCACGTCCGCCGGCATCCAAACAGGAAGGAGGTGCTAAGATACTAAAGCCACTTCTGTGATTTGATTGGCTGCCCGGGTCACATTGACACTCATTGACACAATCATCGTGTCCAAAAACTGCTGGAGACACGCAACGCCAGAGAGGAGCGCACGCCGTACCGTGGGGAAACCGCGGCTGTGCTGCCGAACACGTGTCTACTGACGTGTCTACTGACGTGTCTCGGAGCGACCGAGTCCTCGATTCAACCGGTTCCTACAAAGACTGTATTTCAACTTTGCAACATTTTGTATTGATGCAAAGTGCCTTTTCCGTGTATCTCTACTGGCTCTCATTTGAAGTGTGCTTTTACCGAGAGAAAGTCATTTTCACAGCTGTGCCAGTCAAGCTGCACTGAGCTGAACTGAGCTGAACTGCGATGCTTGCCGGCTGATTTAACAGCCATTTAGCCGAGACACGGGCCGACTTAAAACACTCCTCTCCCTCTCGGACAGCAAGCAGCGGTGGTCATTTAAGAAACATCACGTGCCGGCTGGTGCTGGCAAACGGCGGCATGCAACTGCTCAGATGAAGACTCTCACACCCGGGAGAGAGCACCCTGCCTCTGCACAGCGGGGCCTGGGAGGCACACGGGTGTCCTCGGGTAGCAGCCGGCTGCGTTTCTCGCGCTCGAACAGCCCTGAAGTCAAGCTCTTCAAAATGTTAGAAATGAGTCCTCGGCCAGCGGGAGCAGATGCTTCGTTACCCTCTCCGCCGGGCAGATCGGAATCCCACAGAATTTAGGTTAACTGTCAACGAACAGGTGGGGAGCTCAGACTGTTGGATGGATTTAACAAGCTACATGAATATCTCGCCTCTCGCTCTGAGAAATATTACAGGCATTTTCTTCTTCTATTTTCTGACTAATAGTTATTGAATAAATCAGGAAAGTAATTAGATCAATAATAATAATAATAGTATAATAATACTTTTTAACAATTGAAATGTGTAAATAGTAATTTCACTAGCACAAGAACAAATAACACCGTTGCTTCACCCGCGTCTCCAAAACGTTCGTACGCACGGGTCAGAGTTTCCGTACAGGGCTGCACATTCTCCCGTGAATTTGTTTTCTCATAGATTGCAATGTTTGCGTGGGAAGCGGCATGATCTGGAAAATGATCTTCCTGACCGGGGTCCTGAGCCAATCAGTCGCTGGACGCTGCTCTTCAAATAACATCACAAAACCAACTAATGCAATTCCTCCCCGTCCAATCGGCCAAGGTTTTAATTTATTCTACGCAAAGAGCAGCAAGATTTGACCTCAAGTTTAGAGGTAGAAGTAGAGCAGGTCGTCCAATAATGGAAAGATCGGCAGTTCGATCCCCACTCCTCCGGTCCACAAGTCAAAGTATCCTTGGACCAGATACTGATAACTCAAAAAGCTCCTGAAGGCTGAGCCATTAGTGTGAATGTTGACAAGCAGTGTACAGCGCTTTGAGTGGTCGGAAGACAGGAGCTATATATATATATATAGATATATAGATATATATCTATATATATGTATATATATTGGAGCAGAATCAGTGGAATGACCGGCAGCAGCTTGGATCTCTCAGTGGCACGTGGTCAGACGTCATTGGGTTAGATGGAAGGCTTTTATACCGTTAATGACTCTTAGAGTATTATCAGCAAACAAGTGAAATTAATTTCGGAGTCATTTATGGAAAGGGCCCGGGGTAATGTTCTCATCTCCAGCTAGATTCCTGCAACACTGAAGATGTGTGAGTCAATGACAAAATTGCTCGCGTGGGAGTGAATCAGCATTGTACTTTGACACATATGCAAAACAATTTAATTAAAATAAAAAAATAAAAACTCTCCTCTTTCAGTCCATCACTTTGAAACATATTTATACAAAGACAGTCAAAAGAGCAGATTTTATGTTTTTAAATAAGTGAATGTTTCCACCAGCAACTCAAAAACAAAGAAGGTCAATTGGTAGATTTGGAATTGTTTGGCTCCACCCACCAAGGTTATATATTGGAACATTTATAAATAGTTGTATATGACGTTAGTGAATTCGGAATGCAGAAACATGTGGGCATTCTATTATCAAGTGTAACAAAACGTATAATGTATCATATTTAATCTATAATAAACTCATAAAAGTGCACTTACTTTTCCGAGGCTTTGAGATGCCGTTAAAAGGCTAACAAATGGGATGTTACTCTGTAATGCTACTTTGATCTGAGGTTTGCTTTACCTGCAAACAAAATGTCAGTATAAATTGTAAATAAGCATTTAGAATTTACTTGGTCACAAAACCAATTTAAAGTTGTGCTTCATGAAACTCGAGGAATGACATCGGAAAGAACGCAGAGCGGTCTGGGAATCATTCAGCCGTTGCTTTGGCTCCAAAGGTCAGCTGGTATCACACCCAGCGACACCAGTGTTAGAGTGTTGAATGTTTGTGACACTTGCTTTGACTTGATAAGTGTTGACAAAATCATTTGTGAGACGATGTAGCTCTGGGGTCAGCTCGTCATAATGAATTTAAAGGTGTTAAAATAACTTGGATAGGTGCAAACTAGGTGCAAAAGAGTAGTAAAGCTGATCTACATTTGTACTGCAATAATCCATGGACAATTGTCCGTCAACAACAATAAAATGTAAGATTAAATCTGCAACTCCACAAGCTTTTGCGGTTGAAAACACTCCAGTCTTGTTTAAATTCTCCGTCTAGGCCAATACAGACCTGTCCTTCGAAGGCACAATTAAAATGTAGCCTGAGAGAACGACGTCTAATTGGGAGCCAAACTGTTCATTCTCTCCTGAGGTTGTTCGTGAACGCCAACGCTACGGTGAGGAATTAATCAGTGTCGGGAAAAGTCCTGACATCCAAATCAAGGGCAGGTGAACAATGAATCACATGCTGCCAGCACAGACTCGTCCTGTGGGAACGTCAAGGTTTGGGCCAAACGATCATGAATACACGACACGTCTCCTTTGGAACCCGCAGAGGAGCTTTTTAAGAAATGATTTGCATGAATTGATGTGAATTTGTGCAGCAGGCTGTGAGATTGTGTGCTAGACTGGGGGAAACGTGAAATTCCTTGTCAGGTTCATACCTAGCGGCATTTTTAACAGACTCTCAGCGTACACTGAAGGCACCATAACATCATTAAATGTTAAACACACATTGAGTGTTATCGTCCATCTGCCTGTCAATTTCTCTAGCGAGTCTATTTGGTTAGCTTTTTCTGTGAGGGCCAATCTATAATCACATCAAATCTCAGTCTGATGCATTATGTTATCAGACTTACAATATTGTAAGTCTTTGTAAACTGCCGTCACAGAGAGGACAGAGTTATCGTGAACCAGAAAAAAACGTCCCAAGCCGTTGGACGTTTTTTTCCGGAGGCATTCCAAAATAGACAACATGCTGTAACCAGTCACGTAATCCATTTTGTAAGGCCGTAAAAAATGATCGATATGGTTCATTAGTGGAGGCCGCGTGGAGGATAACACTAAAGAGACGTTGTGTGAAGCCAGAGTGTCTGTTTCCTCGGTTATTTCAAATTCGTAATCGAATGACTGCAACCGGATCTCCAAAGGTCTCGTTATCACGCTTCTTTGATGCGATGTCCTCAAGACCTCGGCCTTTTCTTCTCTGCTCATGCTTTCACATCTATTGACCCAGAGGCATCTGGTCTGTCTTTCCGTCAGACATCAGCTCAGAGAACTGAGCCATAATATTTATACTTCTATCTATATTCCTGGCATAAATGTGTCCAGAAAAGACACACATCGGAGCTCCAGAGTGCAGCTGCACCACAGACTGTATTGAAGACTTGAAACTAGAGATTGAGACCATGAACTCATGTTTACAATGTTTACTGAGGGAATAAATCAAGAGAGAAGTAGACTCATTTTCCCATGGACTTCTATACAATCTGACTTATTTTTTAAACCAGAGGAGTCGCCCCCTAATGGCCAGTAGAGAGAATGCAACTTTAAGACACTTCCGCATTGGCTTCCCTCTTCAGAACCAGAGGTTGCCGCCTGGGTTGCAAATGCAACTACAAATTGTGCTACTAAACATGTGTGTGTGTGTGCATGTGTGTAGGGCTGCTCCTCCTCAGGCCAAATCACAGCCTTAAAACGTAACTGTGATTCAAAATGATAGAACTATTGACCCCTATTGGCTATTGTCCCTGGTCCTGAAAGGCCCATCCCAGACCCGTCATCATCGGTGGAGGTTACCGCTACACCACCTGTCCCTGTAGGATGCCTCATCCAATACAAAGTCATTGAGATCCGGAGTGTTCGTTGGCAATAGAAAAATGGGTGAAAGCCTCTTTGGCCAATTGGATTAGTTCCCGTGTGGCAAACTCGGGTAAAGTTCAGTGGATTAAACTTTTGCCCCCCACATTTTGCTACACTGTGTGCTGGATTTCACGCTACAGGCTATCCCATGTATGATGAATCGAATGTCTCCCTCCTCGTATGAAAAGCATCCAGGAGGAATTGGTCACGCTGGGGCTTCACCATCTACCACCATTGATAACGATAAAGGTCTAAAATGTCCGTCTGCCTTAAACAGCTTTGAGAGTCGTTGCAAACGTATAGTGAGAAGAGAGAGATTCCCTCAGGCGTGAGCCCTTTAGCCTCGTCCTTCAGAGGGCAAACCCCTCGTGGTTCTGACAGAAGAGCAAACGCACCCAGCCGTGAACAGCCGGCTGTCTGCGAGCTCCCGGGAAGAGGAGGGGGGCTCATCTGGGGCCCCAGGAGCCCGGATCCAGCAGAGAATTACTAATAGGATTGGTTCTGCCGGGTCGGTATCAGTGAACCATGGAAGAAGACTCAGACAGACATGGACTCCGGGGTTGGGGTCAACTTTCACGAAGACAATTCAACAGAACAAGAAATGAATCGTTCCTCGACAAACCATTTAGAAATGTGAGTCATAGTCTTCTGATCTGAATGCTGGAAGCCAAGCAAAAGGGTCCACCTTCATTCATATTAAAGTCATCTTTGAACTAATCAAACTTTTAGAGTAGATATTTTAAGCTGGCTGAAGGTTAAAGTCATTGCTTCTTTTCAGAACGGGAGTCTGCTAGTAAAACAAGCAGCCTTATTAGGACTTTTATATGGTCGTCCCTCAAAATGGTCCCACTTCCAGACTTGTACTGCGGCGGAACACCACCGCTTGCTTTCCCAGGACTCGTAGGGAGAGAGAGCCCCGTCACGCTTGTATTACAAGTAAATCAGAGGTATATTCTTTATTTAATATGTTCAGCACACACTGTCCTCGACTACATGCCCTGATCCATACTGAAAGTTGCTTCCTAACATGTGGACTTCAGGCCAGAATGAGATATCCACCATCTGGAAAGCTGTGACACCCACCTAAATTATTGCTGGAATAAATAAAAAAAAGACTCTCTCTCTCTCTTTCAGTCCAATTTTCACAGCTCTGTTTTGCTCACCAACTGTCTTTAGCTGCTAAATGCTGCACTGTGTTCACCAGCTAGACTCTAACTGCCATCAGTGCTGAGGCCTCACCCGAACAAAAGGCTGTCGGCCATGAACAATAACCTGAACAATGCTAAAATGAGGAACTGCATTTGTCACTATAAACAATACCTTTCACAGTACACACTGTCACTTTACTCTTTGTTTATACAAAAATAATGACTCATGCCGCTTTAAAAATGTGCATAAAAGCCACAAGGCGTATTGGAGCCCGAGCAAGCGAATTAACATGATAAATGAAATAGCCAGGTAGTTTTTGCACGCTCATCTAGTGCCTGCAAAACATGTTTTGCTTAGAGAAATTTAGTCTTTATGGAACGACGGTGTCATGGTTGTAGAGCAGAACTTCAGTTCCAACCAAGAACATGAATAGCCATTTAGCCAAGTGAAAACTTAACGTAGCATTTAGAAAATAAAGTCTTAAAGCAATAAACTCTATATCACAACTGACTGCAGCACTGTGTGAAGGGCGGAGGATTGTTGAGCAGAGCGTGAAGTCGACTCAACAATGTTCTCCGCTTCATGTCACTATGGAAGTTCACAGTTTGTTAAATACTTTTCAGCCCTTTTAGATCATATCCTCGGCCATAATGTGCACTTATTTCACAATATATGCAAAAGTATCAAAAGATTCATCAGCAAAGGCCACTGAAAGTCTCCTGACCACTATGAGTCCTCCAGATCTAAGTCTTAGCTCCACAGCCGAGTCCTTACTGACACTTTTGCAATGGTGCTCCGTCTCGTGCAAATTTTCGTCTTGAGGAAATTTGCGAAGCTACGCAAACAAACATTTTCCAGAGCTCCACTTCCCTGTGTGACTGGCTTTTAGTGCCAGAGGGTGGAGGCAGTGTACCGACCCCGTGCACCGTTTTTTTCCAAGAGACAATGTCCTGGGAGGTTTCTGTTACTGACTGCAGTCGATATCAGGCTGGCAGAGCCTGCATTACCATATGTCATCACCATCAGCCAGAGACACCCCTGGCAGTTCTGAAATAAGCTACATTAACAGTATTTATAACAACCTTAATATAGTTACAGTTCCATAGAAAAGAGGCTGGAGTGCTTAAGCCTGGTCCCCAAGGTACCTTGAGGAGCTGTGAATGTTGTATGTCAATGATGAGAACATATTTGAGCAAGAACAAATAAATGCAGAGAAGACATAGCATGCGACAGGATCTTTTTTTCTTAAGTGGAGAAAGTAGTGCATGTGCTGGGGACTATTTTCAGCCGCAGATTAATCCACATTTGGTGGTGTTGTGAGTGTTTTCCGGCAGCAGGACGGTGCATGTGGTCAAAATGAACTGCAGTGTGAAAGTTAGTGGTGATGAAGTAACATGTCACCCGGTGCAACAGAGAGGCTCACTGAAGTGCTTTTAATGGTTCTTGGACCACAATGGAGCTCTACGGCACAGAGGAAGGAAACATATCAGGTTTTATATACACACAATACTTGTTAGTTGGATACATGCACCGTTGGACTTTTCATTGAATTTATTGCCTGTAACTAAAATGTAAAACATCAGGAGACTTACAGTATCCTTTTAAATGAAGGAAACAGCACCACAACCATCCAAATCCAAACGGGACACTTACCAGTACACATGGGGAGTTTAACTTGTCACTTAAATACTTAGATAAGTTTTATTTTTCTTCCTGCCTCTTCAGTGTTTAATAACTTGCACTTCATTATTATACATGTCAGACTTTCTTTCCCACCTTATGTTGAACATTGTTGTTATTTTAGACTGTTAGCACTTTCAAAGCTAGAATTACCGCCTCGCGACTAAATGCCTCTGCCAACCAGTCGCAGTTTACATCCAAGTCTGTCCAAATTGTCATCACTTCATCCTATTAGAAAATCCTTTTGCTTTCGTGAGGTCACATTGACCTTTGACCACTGAATTATAAACAGTTCATACATGAGTCCAAGTGGACGTTAGTGCTAAATTTGAAGATGTTCCCCCAAGGTGTTCCTAGAATATAGCTTTCACGAGAATAGGACGGAAAACCGGCAGACCACACAAAAAACATACTGCCTTCGACTACGGCCACTGCGAAGGCATGTTTTTCCCTAGGTTGTGAAGCACTTTAATGGTGTGTAGAGCAGCGCTAAATACAGTTCAAACCGTCCGCCTGTCTCTCGCTTTGTCCACCTCCGTTTCTTGGTGCGTTGATTCGACATCACAGGTCCCCTAATTGAGCCCTGCTTGTTCAGATGTGGCTGCATTGGACGGTGGATCCCCTTGAACGCTTTGGTCTTTGTCAGTGGAAGTGATCGGTGGACCGAGCTGAAAGGCAGGAGGGTTGATCCGGCAGGGTGACGCAATCAGCATCACACAAAGTTACCAAGAGAACAGCGACATCCACTTCATTGCCATGCCTCACTTTGTAGTGACAAAAAAGAATGAAAGGAAGAAAAAAAAAAGACACATTTTACAGCTTCAATCGCAAACCAAAGCTGTCAGAGACTGTCATCGTTATAACGAGATGAACACTCGCTCTGTTCACATCACGCCCCGGTCGTCTCCTTGCTGGTGTGATATTATTTCTGTTTGCAGCCTGTGCTGTCACCCAAGAGCCTCCCGTGCTATACATGTGACACGTAGCTAAGATGGTGTTGAGGATACAGTAAACACCTCTCTGACCTTTGCCTGTGAAGTCTGCAGGGCTCTGTGGGTGCGTTCCTACCAAATGGGAGTTAATCTAAGCCAGGGGTCTAAGCCGGATCCGGCCCGCCAGGGGGTCCAGTCCGGCCCGCGGGATAATTGTTAAAAGAAAAAAATAAAATAAAAAATGAACAAAAACATTTGAAAAAAGAAAAAAAAAACTACCTCAGTCAGGATTTAAACCACTGATCCTCTGATTGTAAGACATGCATGTTAACCATTGAGACACAGACACAACTGATCACAGCACTGACTTTACTAAGCATATTGCCTAACTGCGAGGGAATCTGCAGAGGAGAGCCCAGGCAGGTAAACTGTGGGCTGATGTCTGAATTGTTGGTCTTTATGTTTCTAGTTTATTGAAGAAAGACCTTAAAACAGGGTTTATCATCCAAAAACCTTCACCAATGATTTAAACATAGAGAAATATTGTCATTATGTATGCGTTATTACGCTGTGATTTTACTGGTCCGGCCCACTTGAGGTCAAAATAGGCAGCATGCGGCCCCTTAACTAAAATGAGTTTGACACCCCTGATCTAAGCAGTGAGAAAGAGCTTCCTCAATACTTACTCTGTGGCTTAAAGGGGGAAAACCAGGTTTGAAGGCTGTGAAACTTAGTAGGTTGGATCAGCCTTCAGTTGCTAAGTGACGGGACTTTAAACCCTAGACAGAGGAGGCAGACAGGCAGGAATATCTTCTATTATCTTCATCAGGCTTGTGCCAATTGGTGGTCGGATTGTATATTGGCGATTGAAGGGCTGATCGGCGATTGTTTTTTTCTAAGGCAAGTTGAACACCTTGCTATCGGAACTAAGATGCTATGAAAATAATTCACAGAATCTGTGCATTTAGAGATGTTTCAGAGGGAGCGGCATGGTTGACACCGAGTCCCGGTTCATCATCTCTTTACCATGGAGCCGCATCTCCCTTGTCCACATGCCTGCTCACAGAAACTTTACTGAACATATTTAAATGTCATTTATGGTGCTGTTTGATTGCTGCTAGACCCGCCCCGTTAATACAGATGTGGGTCTCGCTGCTGACAGCAGTGAAAATGTGTTTTTATCAAATGCTTAACGCCAACAAATATGGCTCAAAGTTGAATATTTTGTTGGATACAAACCTGTTTTGGAATCTTTTTTCAATTGTTAAGGTATCCACCCAAAATGTCCGAGACACACTACACTATCTCTCCATTCTTCTATTAAGAAAATTGATTCCCCAATAATTTAAGTTGATTTATTCAAATTGAAGATTAAAACGTGAAACGGTGGTACTGCTGTGTATTGCAGATTAACTTTGATGCTGTCTAACGCCTCTACTTCCTGTCTAACTCATCTACTTCCTGTCTAAAGCCTCTACTTCCTGTCTAACTCCTCTATTTCCTGTCTAAAGCCTCTACTTCCTTTCTAACGCCTCTACTTCCTGTCTAACTCATCTACTTCCTGTCTAAAGCCTCTACTTCCTGTTTAAAGCCTCTACTTCCTGTCTAACGCCTCTACTTCCTGTCTAACTCATCTACTTCCTGTCTAAAGCCTCTACTTCCTGTCTAACTCATCTACTTCCCGTCTAACGCCTCTACTTCCTGTCTAACGCCTCTACTTCCTGAGGAGGGAGGCCCTAAAGTGCTGCAGCAGCGTTCTCTGGTTTTAATGATGATAGCCCTACAGTGTTTTTCCAACATAAAATCATATGTGCTGCTATGTTGACTGAATGTAAAAGATAAGTTAAATAAAAGCCACACACTCATTTTCTCAGTCATTCAGCGTTTGGAGAATATTTCTCTTCCCTCTTTGTCCGTCCACCATTTTCTCCTCCACTTAAAAAAACGCGTAAGCCTCTTAAAAGTCCTCCTCACTGCTCAGCGTTTCACCTCAGGAGCTCTCATAAGGCCTACCATGCTTTGTGAATAACTTTTATCTCTTGAAGGGGGAAATTCTGAGAACATGTCATAATTCTAAGAACTTTCCCAGAAGTTCGTCCTCTCTGCACTCGGAGGCTCCGTGAACACGGCCCCTGGTCTGGTTGATTCCCCGCTGCGCTCCACATGACAGTGACTCAGCCTCAGCCGGTCGACTGGGACATTGTCAAGAAACACAAACCCGCCTGACAGTCTGATTTATTAATTACCTCTTAATGCGCGAGCGCCGGGGCCGTGCAGTTGGTGCCAGAGAAAAGAACTTTCAGTCAATCCATTGTCCTTGGGAAGAGCTCAATCTTTTGGAGTGAAGTGATGAGCATTAATTATTCAGCATTAAGCCCAAACAAAGGGGCACGTCTGTAGTGGATCACGGAGCGACATCGGGGCCCCTCCTGGCGAGCGGCAGGCGGTAGACGGGGTGGGGAGCACCTTTAGCATGCCATCACATCCATAAATGCTGAACTCTTATCTTAACCCATTCCTAAGTGCATTTGTGACCCATCTATCTCACCCAGTCGAGATGGACATCAAAGAACGAGACCTCTCTCCGTCTCTTTGATCCGCTCCGGCTTTGACAGCACTCCTCGGCGTCTCCACTCCGGGTGACATCAATTTTCTGTTTGCAAATTGAGCAATAAAGCTCGTCCAATTTGAGCTGACATTGAGTCAAAACCACCCACCACTTCTTCCATTTTGAGGTGACTGTCACACCGAGAACTCTTTCCTCGCACATTTCCACGACAAACGCGAAACGTTTGAGCACTTAGCACGATCTGATGACTAACCCTTGAGGTTTTTTTTCTTTTTCTCAGGCGAGCACCTGTAGAAACCCAGCCTGGAAATTGTAGGAAGAAGGTGGATGGGGGCAAGTTAACACATGCAGCGCTCATGTCGTACGCACTGTTGAATGAACACCTGTAGAAACCGGAGACCACGAGGAGCGCCGTTGCCATGGAAAGTCACACATGCACTCATGCTTCAAAATGCTTCATTCATAAGCAAAAGCATATCATGCCGAGCAGAGACAGACTTGCTAGCTATTCCATCAAGGACCAAGAGATTTCTAAAGCAATGGTTACCCACAATCCATTACTCTTTTATCCCTAAAGGCGTCATCCCTCCTGACCCTCTTCTTTTTAAATGGTTAGACTGAAAAATAACACAATGATTTGAGAGTTTATAACCAAAAGACGTTGGATGGACGTCAAAGGCAAAGATTCCGAGATCCAAGTTTAAACGTTTCCAAGCAAACGTGATGAAAGACCTTTAAAGAACATCTTCTTTTCTTTTTTAAGAGATTTGGAATTGCTCCTATAAACTGTTATAGTGTAAGTATTACAAAGATTCAAAAAAGGCCACACAAAGGGACAGAATCAGTCATGGAGACCCAGTTTAAGACCTGAGTACCACAGTCATCATATATTCCAAATCTGGCACTTTAAACTACTGTGTAATAATTTAGAGGTCCCTCTGACAGCATGAGCGTGTTCTTCATTTCACTGGAGTGTGTGTGTGTGTGTGTGTGTGTGTGAGACTGAAAGACAAACAGAGAGAGAGCAAGGCCTGATGGGATGCCGTATATAGTGAACAACTTTGAGGCAAGGGGTCGATCATGCATACAGAGCGAGTCTCCTTCATTAACTATCCAACAGGCCTCTCGCTTTCCCTTTTGTACACAAAAACACACTCTACACTCTGCTGGTGGTGGACGCTCACGACATCGTCATGTCAGGTAGGACAATAGAATAAAGTGCAATAGTGATGACACTACATTGTGTCCTGTTCACTAAAGTTGGCTTGAACTGCAATTTACAGCGGTGGCTCGACCGAGCAGCAGTGTTGCAGTCAGTTAATTCAGGATTTATTACTACCTGGGTCATATTTTTCTGCGTTCCCTTGAGGGGAAACCAAAAGTGAGCACATCCAAAATGTCGTTAATAATAAATGCAAAATCAAGAGCACATACAACTATGAAGTTTGAATATTCTTCTATTTTTTAAAAGACGCATTACAGAATTTGCGTCCTAACTTGAGCTGACCTTTTGTCGGACGGCCGACCGTCATTAAGGTGGTTCTTGAATTATTCATCGTTCGGCTTGAGCGTTATATTTAATTTTAATCTAATCAAAGAGGTGCTGTGTGACTCCCGCCATGTGGTGCGTTCATTCCACAAGCAAACAGCTGCCGACTGATGCTCTTTTCTTCACATTTAAATATGGTTTCTTTTACATTTAAATGTGTGTTTTTTTTTTTTACAATTCGAATATATATATCCATTCAAATTTAGAATATGAATTGCCAGCCCTACTATGGAGAGTACATAAAATCAAAGTTGAACCAGGAAGCTGGTTTGACATCTGACTCATCAACATTAGTTAAGCCAAAGGTTTGACTAA
Organism: Myoxocephalus aenaeus; assembly: GCA_038501785.1. Classification (NCBI taxonomy): domain Eukaryota; kingdom Metazoa; phylum Chordata; class Actinopteri; order Perciformes; family Cottidae; genus Myoxocephalus; species Myoxocephalus aenaeus. Next base: position 1,394,261 of record JBAMJR010000194.1, read on the forward strand.
CCCAGGGGTTTGTTTCCAACAATCTGACCATCAGATCATTTAGGTTATTTTACCAAGACAAGACCCATGTTGTAATAAACTTGAATTTCCCTTAAATTGATATCAAGTTCCTTTACTGCGTAGGCTAAGTCTCTTTGGACTGTATTCTGTAATCGCCTCCAGCAGCCATCTCAGACGTTCCCCACGTTCCTCTGTGACGTTCTAAGATGAGGTGTGATAGTCTCATGAGCCAAGAAGAGTCATAAAGTTTGTGAGGGGACATTTGTTACACAGCAAAATATTGCAAATATTAGCCAACATTACCCACATTAAGCTACTGGTTGGTTCTGACTGTGAAACTATGGTCTTAGTGGTGCTTAGTGCTTGATTGACCGGTGTTTCCGCCATGGTGGTTGCTGCTCTTCTTTGTACCACTCAAGTTCCTCACAGGCGTTCTCCCCTCTGACCACATTTGGATTTTTGTAGCTAAAGAAACTTCCAAGAGCACCTATATGGAAAATTCAAAACTTCCCCATAAAATGTGCGGGCGATGTCCCACATGTTACATCCTTCTGCAGTCAATGTGCTGGAGAAACTACCCAAAGAGCCGGTGAAGAACAAGTTACTGACGGCCGATAAACGTGCAAACTGCAGTGCATGAACACCACAGTGATGGACGCTTAGCAACCAATACACCACCAAATGTTGAAGAAGAAAAAAGCGTCAGACTCCTCAGATCACACCTTCAACAAGCAACAGTGTGAATGTGAAAGTCTTCCTCGTACTCGCAGCACAGGAGGATGATTGGCGGGCAGATTAACGCGGCCGGCCGCAGCCACAAACATGCCCAGCGGCGCGCCGTCACCGCCCACGCTCCGGCAGCCATTTGCCCTTCTCTCATAGCCGGCGTCAGGTCTGCCGCTGTTTACGCGTCAGCCTGGATTTACTCAGCTGTGTGCAGCGGGTCGGCCTCGCTTCCTCCTACAGCGTCACACTCTGATTCCACTGGGCCTCCTGGTGAGGCCCTTGTACACCTGTAGCTCGTTGGACAAGAACAAATCACCGCGTATCATCCCTGACAGCAGTAACATAAAAGAGGCATTTAAAGAGGCATGCACACATGGGGTTGGTTGTGTGAGCGACGCTCTGACGCCCACTCTTACTTTTTGCTCGCACGCAAGGGGTTACTGAGCAATAAGGGTTCATGGTCGGGCAGGTTTCTGAAATCAATCAGTTTCACAGACCGGACGGATCTGAATGAAAAAGCAGGCCGTGGTGATGAGCGATGATGTTGCCATGACAACAGGCAGGCTGAGCGTGCAGCTCTGGTGTCTTCAGGCGTGCGGCAGGCGGCACCCAGACGGTTTGGGGTTTTAACCTCCTAAGTGGAAGAAAGCAAGCTGCAGTCTCAGATGGGTTCATGGGAGGATGGGGGTGTGGGTGGGGGGGATGCGTGGGTGAGTGATGGTGAGGTGTGTGTGTGTTGGGGGGGGGGCTACAAAGTCAGGCATCGGTTAAACCTCTGCTTCAGAGCGCAGACATGGAATATGACAAAGGTGGTATTGTTTTGCATTTTTTTGTTACCATCCCAATCCAGCAATGGCCAACTACAGAGACGTGAAGAGGAACAAACACACAGATTAACACATTGGAGAACACATACATCGACACACAGCCATATACTACGCCTGTAGTCTCAGGCCTAGTAAAAGAAAGGAAAAAAACACAATCATGGAAACAGGAAAATCAACCAGAAGCTCTTTCTATCTCACGCAGACTAGTGAACACACACCGACAGCCTCTGTTAAACACACACTGCATGCAGATTAAAGAGGCAGCACCGAGAGCGGAGAGAGAACAGGAAGGCTACAACAATAGAAACAGCGTGGGGAGCCCAGTGGAAGAAGAAGAAGAAGAAGAAGAAGAAGAAGAAGAAGAAGAAGAAGAAGAAGAAGAAGAAGAAGAAGAGCTGCTACCGCTGACTGCTGGCACGTGAACACTGGAGAACCAGCTGGTGGAAAGGGGGACCGGTCAGACTTTTGGGGGTTTTCAGCTTACCTGGAGAAACAGACCCATGAAAGGCTGATCCGACACAGAGGAAGTGGTCTGATGTCAGTTATTATGCTGTTAATGAAGTTAGTGAATTGTTATGTTAGTTCAAACGTATTGTAATTACCGTGATCAAGCGAGACTTTGATAGACAGCGGTGGTTTCGTATTTATATTACTGTATATAGTGGACAAGACCGGATAGAACTGGCCAACCGTATTTCAAGCTGACACAAAAGATGTCTTGAGTGCACGTCGTGGTTTATAACGACTCAGAGCCTTTCTGCTAATGGCGATCGATTGTCTGCTGTTAAAGAGCACCATTACAGTTAATACGGTCGCATCTGTGGCGCCGGGGTCAAAGGTGAAGCGTGTCAGAGCACTGAGTCGCGAAGCTGAAATCACACCTTTCATTTCCATTTAGGTTAATTTCTTTACGAAAGCCTTGTCTTTAACTCTTTAAGCACCCTGGAACTCATTTTGTCTCTAGACCTTTTTTTCGTTTTCCCTGTGTTTGAGTCGTCGTAGGAACCTCACATCAATTCCAATACTTGTGTTCATTGTATGTATTTGTTCAGCAAAGTCTTGGGAATTTTTTTTATATCTGCAAAAAAATCACTTTTAAAAGATATTTTGATCATGACTATGAACATCCAGCACGATATGAGCAAGATTTCCCAAAAATGCCTCCTCGAGCGGTCACCGAGTTTTTCAAACTGTATTACTGTATTATTATTAATACAGCTTTCACACCACAATGTGTCTGGAAGTTGCATTAAAAAGGGTTAACCAACCTCCGGGACACCAAACTGAGGCCTGAGTGCAGGTGGACCACCATCGGCCATCGGGGGAACGCGGCCCAGGCGCAGGCGTCGGATGCTCTGGAGGCCCTTCCAGAAAACAGATGCTGCCGTCTGCGCGGTGTTGGCGGCGGGGAACTGTGGCGTGCCGTCATTCCTCTGTGTGCGTACCGGGTGGGTGGCGGGAGACAGATGTATGCGCGTTGTAAACACGAGCGCTCTGCTCCAACCGCTCCCTCAGGCCAGTGAGGCGTCGCTGAAACTAACTCAATATTTACATCCCCGCTAGCTCCTCCATCTGCAGGGCGATCGGCGGAAAAGACGTTGAACAAGAAATGACCAATGGTTGGAAGAGCACGAGAGACGACGGACTGAGAGAATGTTCGTGGTCATCTCCAGTTTCCAATATGTCAAGCTGTGGCTGCAAAGCAAACCCAATGTAATGTTAACGTAACCTCAAATCTGGCTTTATGGACGGTATCTCGGTGTAATATTACACTCTGAAGGTATCTCCTAATTATAAAGCACACGTCATGTTTCAGTATTCCTGATTTCATCTGCGTAGGTCGAGGGTCAATTTGCTCGTTCCGAAAAAATATAATATATCAAAGATGTACGTATAATTTTCTTATATCCCACCAAACCCTACAAAAACATACTGAATGATGGGAGAGCCATCTTCTCTCCCTGCCACAAACATCCACTTCTCATATAAAAGTCAATGCAATAGATAAATCCAACGACTGCTTTGTGCGTTCCGACATCTGACGGCGCCTCCTTTTCTGTGGTGGGAACTTTGTCGTGACGCTCTGTGTTAACTGAGTTTGAGCCGAACGCGTCCGGGGTTGCTCGTAGTAACTTACATGAATAGTTACCGTTGCTAATATACACGGATGGGTCTGTATGTCAAATTGATTGAAGGCTATTACGAAAGCTACATTTTCTGTATGTGTTTTTTAAACAGCTGCCATAACTACAATCGACCGCCAGCCACTGGGCTGAGTCGCCCGTTGACACGAGCAGACACTTTGCACATGTTCTGATTGTGGTGCCGTTTACTTTGTGGGCAGCGGGTTGCCCTCGTTGGAGCAACTTGCATAATATTTCACAACAACGCCACAATTGAGTTGAGTTCAGCCCACTAACATTAGCCACGCTATCTAAGCAGCGATAACTTAGCCGAGATTACTTCACCATGTTTAACGTTAAGCAACCAAGAAGTGGAAGCCGTGGATAACGGCTAGCCTTGCTCTGTCCAAAAGGTCAATTAGCTCGATAATTAACAATTAATAACACATTTGCTTTTTCAAATGTGCAATGTTGGCAACATCCAAGACCCCTTGTAGATCCTCCAGTTTCCAGTGTGTATGCTAAGCTACGCTAATGGTATCTTCATGTAGCTACATATTTATTGGACAGATATTAGAGTGGTAAGGATTTTTTGTCTAACTCTCAGCAAGAAAGTGAATACCGTAAATGTATTGCTCAAAACTATTCCTTCCGAAATTACAAATTATTAGAAATATTTGAAGCATGGCAAAGTAGAAATGCTTTGGTTTTTGCCATCAAATCAAATCAAATTGAATATGTTAAGAATATTTCTGCACAATATCAGCCACAAAAAATAGAGGCGAAAATACCGTGTTTGTAAAACTGACCCTCAAAGGGGTAAAACTACATATGTATAGTCTACAGCAGAAAGCAGCTGCAGCACTGCCCTCTAGGGGCTGACATTTTCAGACAATGTCACCTCTGGCCACACCCCAATCAGTGATGTCACAGCAAGTACTTTGACAGCAGATATAACACATTAGAGAGTTTTTTTTCTTTTAGTTACTTAGTGTTTGATAAAAAAAATTGAAGCAGTCAAACTTGCACTATTTAAAAGGTGCAAGATCTGAGATTGGGAGCATTTCCTTTGCCTCTAAACGGCTCTCAACGTCGACGGCGAGCTCAGACCTAACAATGCTAAAAGCGCTAACAGTGCAAACTACGGCAAAAGTGCTGACATGCACTCGTGAACAAAACCCAGATGTTAATAAAGCAAGGAGAAGGTCTGATAACAGGACACAGGGAGGGAGGGAGGGTAGACATTACTCCACTGTATCTTTACAGACAACAGTTGTTTGCTGCTACATCAATGCTCCCGTTCAACATTTCAGCTTCAACAGTAGACGTTAGCTTCACAACGGCATGCTGCCTGTGACGTCATGAGGATGCGTGTTGCTGTTTTGCATTAATTTCTATTCACACAACATGACATCGCAGCCGGCAGTCGCTCCTGAAACACATCAGGGATCGATTTGCCATCCATTACCCAGAATTCAGCAGCAGCCTGAGGCGAGCTTAGCGGAGCCCCTGTCCTTCCCTTATAGTGGGGGGTCTCAAACCGAAAAGGGGATTTGTCTTTAGGGACAACTGTTGTAGACGATCTTTGATACACTGATATTAATCAACACGCTCAATTTCAAGTATTCGCAAAAACTACCGATGAACAGCTGATGAATTATTTATAATATCAGAGAATAACTTGTCTTTGTGTGGTGTTGTTTTCAAACTCAGTTTGCACTCCATCCAGATCAAACCTCAAAACTTAAACTTGTTGTTTACAACACACTTGACCATTGAGCCTGAGGGTTGAAAAAACAAATGATGATCAAAAAGGTGTGTCAGAAGATGCCACATGTGGTTTATAAGCGACCATCTCTCTTGTTCCCAGCGTGAGACTCTGCTCTCTTTTTGGTCCCACACGTCTTTCGCGTTGATCGAACATCGAACATCTCTGAATGAGACGAGAGGAAAACTAACACCGACTGTGACTGTTGAAGTGACATTTCTACAGCTGGAGCCCAATAAACCAAACCACAGCAGAGTAACACGGATATAGGATGCAGGACTAAATTAAACAGCATCAGAGTGCAACAAATGTGGGCTATAGACTCGGTTTGGCACAGGCCTCCACACCTAAAATACACTGCAGCTATCAATATCCATCCTGACGGTTTAACACATTGTTTGCTTATATGACAAGCCGGAATAAAATCTGCTTTAAAAAATATATATATAAATGATAATTGCACCTGTCCCAATCAGGCTGTAGTGTGCTCTTGAAATTAGTCAAAATAAAGCCGATTACTTCAGTAGACAGCTTCTTTAAATCCAGATTGAAGACTTTTCTGTCTGCTGTTGCCTTTATTTAATTGAACCAGATTCAATTGCTGCATCTCACTACTGCATTTTATTTCTTAAACTGCACTGCAACTTTCATTCAATTTGTATTTTTTATTTAGCTTTTTGACTGTTTGAATGTTTTCTTAACTGTTTTTAAATCCTGTTTCCTCCGCATTATGTTCCGATGCTTTTAATGCTTTTATGTGACTCGCCTTGTTGTTGAAATGTGCTCTACAAATAAACTTGCCTTGCATCAGCATCATTCATACACCATGAATGGCTGCAAAGAGATGACCTCATACCACTTGCAAAAACATCTTTTTTCCTTTCTTTTTTTTAAAGGAAAATAAGTTTTTGACACTTTATATCAAATTAAAAACCAGTTTCTTCCCCATGTCTGTGAGATGTGTGGCTAAACTAACTAACAAGAGCGTTGCTGAATGAAAAGCTGTACGCGGGTCCCGGTGCGCGCGTGGACCCCAGACGCCGCGCCGCGCTGCGCCCTTACCCGCGCCGCTCTGGAGGAGTACGGGTCCTCGAATAGATTCCAGATCACCGGCTGCCACTTCCTCCACAGGCCGGCGTTGCCGTCGGCGGCCAGGTCCTCGATGCCGAGCCTCTTGGCCACCTCGTCGTCGTCCTCCCCGTTGTCCACGTTGAGCTCGAACACGTCCAGCGCCTCCTCCGCGTCCCGGTGCTGCCGGTAAGTCATCCAGCAGCACGGCTCCACGTCCGTCTCGTCGATGCCCCAGAAGGAGAGCTCCTCCTCGAACAGCGGCCCGCACACATCCGCCGGGCAGTGCAGCTTCCCGGTGCGGTAGTAGTTGAGCACGTAGGCGAAGACGCCCGGGTGGCGGTCGAAGAAGTACTCGTTGGTCCGCGCGTTGTACTCGATGAAGCCGGGCACTTGTTGCAGCTGGTCCAGCACGGAGTCGATGTCCGAGTCGGAGGCGAGCAGAGCCAGGCGCGTCCCCGGCAGGGTCTTCAGGGTGCTTTTGTAGGTTTCGTGCCTGGTGCCCCCGACGTTGAGGATTATCCTCTCGTTGTCGTCAAACTTGCCCATCGCTCTGTATCAGACATGGCTTGATGGAAAGCGGGGGAAGTTGGCAGAGTGCAGTCCGGAGGCGCGCGCACACCCACAGTCCTGTTCAGAGAGGCTCCGGGATCCCGCGATCTCACTCCTCCGACGTTTTTTTTTTTGTGTTGTTGTTGCTATTTGGGGGGGCCGAGGAGGACGTCCATCGTCTGCGGAGGGGAAAGGGTGGAGGTGGAGGTGGAGGCGGAGGTCGTCGCGTTGTGGAGCCTCTACGGAGTGGCGAGGGGTCTCAACCGGTGGCTCCGACCAGACTGCGCCGCTCCGCCGTTTGCGCGTCCCTCTCCAAAAGACGCACGAGCCGCTCACAGCGTCGAGCTCGTTACTCGACAAGTAACGCGACGCCAGAGGACCAGGCACTTCCGTTACACGTATTGTTCTGCTTTCAGTTGTTTCGGGTGTCTCTCTTGCCGTGAGGGGAGGAGAAGTTGGCTTCGGGGAAAACGAATCAGAGCTCATCTCCTTGTCTCAGAGCAGAGGCAGCATCAGCATCCCGAGGAAGGAGGAAGGCTCTTCTCGTGTTAAGATGATCAGCAAACTCACGTTGGGTGCTGAGAGATTATCACATTTTAAACTGAACACATCATTGTTATAGAATAACATACTGGGGGTTCACAGAGGAACTATTTTTTTTTTACTTTTTTGATTTATCATCCTTCAACAGGTCGTTTTAAGACAGCATGACCTTTTATTGTTTTCATCCTCTGACTATTCCAGTAGGTTATGATGACCTTTACTGGTAATCTTATTACCTCTTCATTCATTCTCATGGAGGCTGGTGGGATTTCACACACACACACACATGTGTGTGTTTAAGAGGAGAGGAAGTCAGTGTTTCCCCTCGGACCCTCTCAGAATGAGGGAACAGCACTGCCTTGTGTTTGAGCGTTAACATCCTCAACATGTGTCTCTCATCCTGCAGCATCATGGTGCATGTGACCTGTGCTCCTCTGACTTTATCCATCCATAGAGGTGGAGTAGAGCTGAGGCGATCCATTGATCAGGCATATAGACAGAAAATGACCCCGGCTATTGTTTTGATAATAAATAAATATAGGCGTCTCTCAACAACAACACACACAAACACACAAACACACAAACACTGAAGCAGCAAATATGGATCAAATGTCCTGAAAAAAAGCCAATCATGTCAGAACTTGACCAACAATAATATAGATAGATAGATAGATAGATAGATAGATAGATAGATAGATAGATAGATAGATAGATAGATAGATAGATAGATAGATAGATGGATGGATCGATGGATAGATAGATAATAGATAATAGATGGATCGATAGATAATAGATAGATGGATGGATAGATAATAGATAGATAATAGATAGATAATAGATGATAGATAGATAGATAGATAGATAGATAGATAGATAGATAGATAGATAGATAGATAGATGGATGGATCGATGGATAGATAGATAATAGATAATAGATGGATCGATAGATAATAGATAGATGGATGGATAGATAATAGATAGATAATAGATAGATAATAGATGATAGATAGATAGATAGATAGATAGATAGATAGATAGATAGATAGATAGATAGATAGATAGATAGATAGATAATAGATGGATGGATAGATAATAGATAGATAATAGATAGATAATAGATGATAGATAGATAGATAGATAGATAGATAGATAGATAATAGATGGATGGATGGATAGATAGATGGATGGATATATAGATAGATATATAGATAGATAGCTAGATAATAGATAGATATATAGATAGCTAGATAATAGATGATAGATAGATAGATAATAGATAGATAGATATATACTTTATTCATCTCCAAGGGGACATTTGTTTGTGGCAGCAGCAAGCAAAGTTGCATAGAAGACATACAAATATTAGGAATGAAAAATACACAATATATATACAAAATAGCAGAGCGTATTATATTTAAGAGAATTAAACAATAAAGAAAGTGCAACAATGCAAAGTGTGTATATGAAGTGTATATAAGTATATACAGTGAAATATAAGTATTTATTATAAAGTCTTATAGCAGAGGGCAGGATATAATAGAATGTCACAGGAATTCACAAATGAGTGAAAGTCGAAACAAAAATTAAAGTCAACTTATTTTCTTCATTTCATATGTAATTTGAACCCCCTTTTTTGAATGCAGAAATGTGGTAAGATCATGCGAGACAAAGCGGGTCATCTTCGTCACGGGTATGTTCATTTCCCACTGGCAGGGGTTTTAGTTTAATGCTTCTGTCTGTGCCTCATAACGCGTCAACATGCATCATTCATTTCATTACACTTTCAGGAATAACCAAACCAAAACCTGGTTCACACAAGAGAAGGAGCTGCTGCGCCTCCCGTCAAACAGTGCGCCGTCACGGAGGCTCCAGCGGAGCAGGAGGGAAACGTGTCAGGTTATAAAAGGCCACGCTGTGCACCTGCACACATCTGCTCTCTGATACAAGTCAGCTGGCAGCCAGCACTCAGGGAGGGAGTCACTGATGAAGCAGCGGAGATGTCAGCGCTCTGAACCAACACAATGTCCCATTGATACCAATACTTATAGAAATAATCGGGGAGGCCACAGCAATACTGCTATAGAGGCAGGCAGTGGAGCAATAGCTTATAGTAGAGGTAGAAGTAGAGGTATGCCATCATTATATGAACAGCTTCATTAACTTCATCATTTTAGTTGCCAATCGATAAAGTTACACACGGGGGTTCTCACGTTACGTTACGTTATCTCCCTCTCTCTTTATCCTCCCAACACAGATATAAGACTTGATGCCAGTTCACAAATGTGACACAGAGAGAGAGAGAAATGCTAAAAAAAAAACGACTAAATCTGGCTCTCATAGTGCACGAGGAGGAAAGAGTGACATCTCACGAGGAGACGCAGCAGGCAGCCCGTCTATAATTACATGCATCATTATTCCCTGATGTACGGCCGCTTTGTAAAACGACGACCTCAATTACTCGTCTCGATCCAATCTGCCGGGAATCTTTTATTTCTGGGTTTAAAGATGAATCTCAATGAATTAAAATAAAAAAACAGTTGGTCGGACTCGGGATGGGCGACGCTGACATAGCTTGGTCCAAATTATAATGGCTCTTCAGCATTTTAAACTGGATTAATTGGGCCTTAACTAGCCACGGGATTTGGTCAAAATGCCTGTCGGGATGAAGTAAATTAAAATGAATTGGTCAGAAAAGCCATTAGCCGATATATGGAACCTCGTCTGAGAGATTGTTTCAACATGTTGAGCCGCCAATACCTGCTTCTCTTGTTATAGTGTTTATGCTCCTGCAGTTTAGCTTTGAGACAGAGGCCCTGCTGGGCAGCAAGAGGGACCAGCGTTAGAGACAGAGGTTTGTTTACTGGTTTCTATCCAGTGACAGTGAAACAGAATGGAGACGAGCAGCAGCTTCTATCAGTTAAACGTGAAACAAGCAGCGTGCAGAGCTGCTTAAATGCTGCAACACCTGCTTCACAACCACAACACATGGGCTGTGAAGCATGTATTACTTTACTAAAGAAACGTTATAATAATAATAATAAAGAATAACAGGGGTACACCACCAGTATTTATAAAAACTGGCAAATTACTCATTAATTAATTAATGTGCAAAATCAATATCAATGAATACCACTGTGAAATATCAACACGTCATATTTCCTATATGTGCAATAATGTGAACACAACCCTTCAGTCCAATTACATCGTATTTTAGTTGTTGTGTTTTGGTTTATATTTATTATACCTGTACTGTTTGATTACTTTTTTTTTTTTTTTTACTGATGTCTCCTGTTGTTGCAGTATCCACTTTGCTGCTGTAATACTGCAAATGTACCCGCTGTGAGACTAATAAAGGATATGATTATCTTATCTAATTTACAGTAATGGAGTTGCTGCACTGTGTGAATATTTTTTTACCCATTAGATGTAGTCATACTTGCAGACTCTATACTTACATTGTCCAATCAATCAACAATATGTCCAGTACTTAGTACAACTGCAGTTAACTCTGAGTGGATTGGCTTAGAGTCTAGACTGTGGTCTATCAAGGAGTAGAGTAGTACGGTCAGCAATGCAGCCAACCTGACATCATTGATACTTTCAATGTTTCCGAACAGGGTCGAGCTTACAGGAAATATCACGGATCACGGTCCATTTGGGTCAAACACTTGAAAAAGCTGCTGAACTTTGAAGTTGGGAGTATTTGAATGTTCTACTAACGAGGCCGTCCATCACAGGTGGTGAAGCTTTGGGGACTATGGTGGGTCAAGGCGGTCCTGCCTATAAACAGCCATCCTTGACCAACACAGGAAGCAAATAGCATTCATTCCCCTCTGTAATATCTCTACTAAAAATAGAGCTTGCTGATCTTTATCGGGAACTGGAGAGTGAAAAAAAGAAAAGCCATGGTCCTTGGCCGGTACATTTTCCCATAGAGCCACAGGATCCGCCCCAGAGGGAGACGGCTGGTTGGCTGGTTCGAATTCAGGTTCACAAGTGCATCGATCAGAAATGCAAGAACGGAGCATGATGTGATTATGTTCAATGTTTTGCAAGTTTAGGGTTTCTTGAAAAGAAAAAGCACGTTCCAGTGACTTGTTCTATTGAACAGGAACAAAATGGTGCTCAAAATAAATAGATAATCAAGGCCAGAGTAAGGACAAGAAGCTGGAACTGATTAAAAAATTCATTTTGGCCAATAGAATTACCAGTTAATGATTGTAACCTAGAGAGAGGCAGGCAGAGTGTTGTGCCCTTTCAGTCTGAACTTTCTGCACAGACTGTCTGCTGTGTTTATATCTGATTAAGCACAGTACCTCCGCCTCCCTCCCAGAGTTCTGACAGCACACTCCTGCTGACATGGAAAACATCCGGGGAGCAAAAGGACAGCTCACTGACTGAAACTTAAAATATATTTTAAATGCCCCTTCAAATAATGACCCAAAAATTGGAAAAGCTCACATGCTGCAATCTTATTTCTGTAACGGTGTAGAAGGCAACGTGGCCCTGTGTTCTGTCTTAAATACCTTCTAGGGAATACTGACAGTTGTCCTACAAATGAGTACAGAAAGATGGACGTCTCACTTACAGTTGTGATCCATTTCACATAACTACACATTTGTTTAAAAGGGCACTCCAGTGTTTTCGTCTTGCAATTCCATACATTAGGGAGACTCATATGGGTCAAATCAAAGAAAGGTCGAGGCAGCAGAGGTCCAGACGTCCTGACTTTTAGTCCTTGGTATGGGGCAAGCCCACCAAAAAACACTCAATCCTACATTTACCACAATGCAATGGAATCTTTTTCTTTCTGCCCCCCAAAACAATTCCCCCCATAGACCTACATTGGGAAAGAGACGTCTCGTATGTCAACGGATATTTTTTTATTTTTTTGGAAGTGAAGCAACTTCCAAGTATCAACAGTAGAATAGCACTTATTGATATATCACTGGGTCTTAAAAGTTGTAAAATGCAGAATGGAGCACTCGTGTTCATACTCGAGATACAAAGAAATCTGCTCTCATGATACAAGTCGTCAAAGACTGAGATGAGTTTGAGTTCCTCAAAGAACCAGCGCGGTTGGATCCATCTAGTCTGACACATTTTTCATACGTAGACAAAAAAAGGGAGAGATTTATTTCCCTGTTTTCTACCAAAACTCTTCTCTAATTTACCCTGCTTTAAGTTATCAGACCAAGTTATCAGACTGATCAAAGAGCACGTACTCTGCGTCAATAAGCTTGTATAGTGCTACTGAGCTCCCTTTAAACATTTCTGTCATTACACATAAAACACTTTGTAAACGCTTTACACCCTTGAGAATGTTTTTTTATGGGCTGATTAGAAGTCCACTTTTGCCCTGAAGGGAGTGGTGGAGAGAATTAGGGTGTTTTTGCAGCTCATGCAGGCTCTTCTGCAAACACACTTAGCTCCAGTCCCAACCACGGTGTACGATTTAAAAAAAACTAAAACACATTACCCTGCTAACCACAAGCCCTTGGATGGAATTAGGTAGAAGTCCCAGTGGAAGACAATTGAGCTGATTAAATGTTGCTTTTCTAATTGAGAGAGCCAAGCTAATTTGCGATGAATCCCAGATCGTTTCCACAGCTGCATGAGGGAAAGTAATTAATAAACTCTGTATGTCTAATTATAAGTTATGATTAGAGTGGGGGTTATACTTTGGAGAAGCTCAAGAAAATATTTACATTTTGTTGGAATTAATAGGGAGGGGAACTTTGCTTCGGTTTGATATTGATTGCAGGCCATCTCATTGTTTTCTAGTCAATCCTAAATAAATCTATTTTCGTATGTCTGCATAATAAATGACAAGTGTGTGTATAAGTCGGTGTCATATAAATAATGTGCCTTAGCCACCCAGTGCAGTGTTGGACCTCTCCTACCGTATTGCCTGTGCCTCAACTGTGTACCTGTGGCACCACCTGCAGGATACAAAGGGGCCTCAACACCTTTCAGCCTGAAACCAGTGCAGGGATCACATGCTGGAGCCGACGGGGAATCTGCAGATGCAAACAAGAGGTGTCAGTATCCAGATGATAAATGGTGACAGTCATTCTTAAGAATATTGAAAAATTTAATGAAAGAACATACACCTTAGTGACTGTGACCACTGTGCTGGATTGGCAGGTCCCCTCATTGTCTCGGTGGAGCCCGCGAAGACTTTTACTACAGGTCCTTTTGCAAAAACGTGAGAAACATTGACCCTTCAGAGCGGGAACAGCACAGGTGGGATTGAGACCAATGGCTCAGTTCTGGTAGCTTGACTGTCCCAGTAAGCTATTCCAGTGAGCAGGCACTCAACACCAGTCCTCTTGGTTGAATTGATTCAGCCACCATTAATGTTGTTACACCTGTGCTTTCTGCCGTGAAAAAGGGTGTGTATCGCAAAAGTCAGCTGTCAATAATTATAATATATATATATATATATATATATATATATATATATATATATAGTATATATATATATATATATATAGTGTTGTTTTTCGCAATCCCACCAGCCCACCAGCCTCCATGAGATCCCACCAGCCTCCATGAGAATGAATGAAGAGGTAATAGATTACCAGTAAAGGTCATCATAACCTACTGGAACAGTCAGAGGATGAAAACAATAAAAGGCAATGCTGTCTTAAAACGACCTGTTGAAGGATGATAAATCAAAAAAGTTAAATATAGTATGTTATTCTATAACGATGTGTTCAGTTTAAAACGTGATAATCTCTCAGCACCCAACGTGAGTTTGCTGATCGCAACAGGTTACCTAACTAGCTGTCCAACAGACAGAAAAGGGAAGTTAGCAGCTAGCTTAGCTTGTGAACATATTGGCGACTTGCGTGAGCTAGCTAAACCTCTGGGAGCTAATATAGCTAAAATAAAATATACTCTAATGGACTTACATTTGTCAGGTGTCCAGGGACAGAACTCAGAATGAATGCTAATGCTGCCTGCTGTGTATCTGCTGGGTGTATAAATAAGCAACTGTTTGCTACCATGTAGCACGCCATGTCAATTAGATGGTGATAATGGATAGGTTATTTCTGCTGCCCCCTAACTTCTTCTTCTACTGCTACTGCTTACTGCCAGACAGCTGATTAATGCTACATACATTATATTGGGTATGAATAGGAAATAACATTCGCAAGTTTACATCTTGTGAGCGGTGTTACACACCTACTGGTTTCCCTACACGTGCGTTGTGTTCACTTCACAGCTGCAGCGGTTGTCTGTCTCGGTCACCAGATTCTTCACACATTCACAAACATACTGCTGGAGATCTTCAAGCCACATTTCATATCCATTGCGATGATTACGATTGTATAAGTGAGCATGACATCACAACCACGTATGTAGGAATACATTTAAGAAAATATATATAGAAAGATCGCAACCATCTGTCGAGCAAAACATTATGATGTATTCAAAGACGGGAGCTACGAACGTTAGGAAAACTTAAGTCATTTAGGCAATTATATTAAAAAAAAATATTTAAAATATATATATATAATTTTATATTTAATTTAATATTTTAAAAAAAAAGTCCAGACCAACAGCATTACCTTTTTTGTTTTATTTCCTTCAAAGTTCCCTCAATCAACCCCCACATGAAACACACAACATCCAACAGAAATGTAACTAGAGTATGCATAAAAGGGGAGGAGTGGTACAAAAAGGTTTACAAAATAAATTAAGGCAAATATTCGTGGATCCTAAGATGTGGCAAGATTTCAGAATTCAGGAAACCAGTGAAGATATGAAACCAACCACAACATCCTGAGGTCAAATGCAGCATCACTAATAAGGCAATGATCTGCAGGCTTCACAATTACAAATTCATACTTGGCTCTTATATTAGGAGACAATAATGGCGATACTAAAGGGGCATCTTATTTTGGAAAACATGACCAAACATTTAGCCAATTTTATTCCATCAACATTTGGTCTACTATCATGTACGGCAAGGTTAAATGAAACTGTGCAGTCCTAATCTGTAAGACATGTGATGCTAAAACCATCATACATACTGACATGGGCCATAATTCATGTACAGTTCATGACTGTATAAACTGACATCCGCACAATTACAACAAGGTTTCTTTTCATTTTCTTTTTTTTAAATCAGGAATTAAATGTTTTCATTGTACTTGGATATTTAGAGAAGCACCCTGATTGTAGCTGGATGTATGTTACCCAACAACAGACGGCATCAAACAACCGAAAAAGCCCCCCAACCCTCAGTGACCTCTCGCAAGGATTTCACAATTAAAAAACGATTGCAATATAAGGCAAAGTGATAACCGATCCCTTTCTCAACATTGGCGTCCAAAAAACATCCCCAAAAAACTGATTTTAAAAAGTAATATAACAGTAGAAAATGTTTACGCGAGTTGAAGTCTCTCTGGTTGATCAAATGACCTTTGACCTCTTGAATAAATAAATGAAAACAGCATGCAGTCACAATGTGCAGACAATAAAAATGATTTAAAAAAAAAAAAAACCAAAGCATGCAGTTATGTTTCGATATAAGACGACATGCCGCAACGCAGAGTTCAAACTTCTAGAATGCACATTAGAATATTCTGCAGTCAAAGTAGGTTCATCACATTCAGCAATATCCCTCTATTATTAAAAAAAAGATGCATCAGTATGGATTAATAAAATAGGAAAGCAACATTATTTCAACATCCCCGCTAGAGGCAGCACAGGTTGGTCAGTTAGGATGCAACAAGCAGAACGCTTCTTCTACCGAAGACCAAGCGGAGAAGCCGAGTCTGTGGAGACTTCAATGTCCTGTGGCATCGATCATGGTGGGTGCAGACGTCTGTACTCGTCACAGCAGGGAACACGCAGGTGGAACCAATAACATGATCGGTGGTTTCGTTCCGTTACGGTGTCCCAGTAAGCATTTGAATGGGAAGCAGCCCCGACTGTTACCAGTTACATCTGTGTTTGACAGGTTGCCCACCATGAGAATCGTGACGGGAAATGCTAAAAAAAAAAAAAAAACACATTGGTGGCCGTCGACCGCCACCTCGTGTCATGTAGATTATCCATTAGTGGCATTCAAGCAGGTGCAAACCTAAACCAAAGACAGTACAAAATAAATAAAAAGATGTTCAAAAAAAGCTGATAACTTTGGAAACAATGACCGGCGACAGGAAAGCAAAAGGAGATACGGGCTCCATTGTCATGTCAGGACAAAGACTAAAACCTGGAGCACTAATCCTGACCGACAGATGTCTGAGGTCAGAGGGAAAAAAAAACGTTTTCTCTACAAACTGCTATTCATAAAAGCACAAAGTGTGGTGAGAATATGTCACATGGCCGTGCACGCGTCAGACCGTGTGCACGTCTTTCTGTGAGGGTCATATGTAACCGTCATCTCTCACTGCTACAAATCAAGATATTACTATCATCATGAGGATGAGTGACACATTTAAAAAAAAAAAAAGAACAATCTAAATAAATGTGGTGGGAAACATGACAAATACAGATGCTTCCAAACCGGGAACAAGAGCTCACTGACGTGTGAGGAGGAGTAGGGATGCCATCGACCGTCGCATGGCGGGTTTGTGCAGGATGTCCCGTGACGATTCTCTCTAACCAATCGGTGGCCTGCGGTATCGTAGTGCGGTACCAAGCAGTGGAAATGCGGCATATGTGCACAACGAGCTCATCCGAGTGAACACTTTCAACGCAGCTGGCGTTAAAGCCTAAGCGCTCCAGCAAACCCGTCACTAATGGCCTTCGAGGGGAGATTTTGGCGCCGTGTGTTTCACACACACAAAGTTTGTGCTGGTTCCTCTGGGAGTGCGGCAGGAAAATAGAGCCCCGCGTGTTTGCTGTTGAGGTTATAATGCAATCTATATGTATATATGTTTTTTTTGGTGATTATGCAGACAGCTTTTTGGAATGAAAGCCTTTCAGGTAATAAATATCGATAGTACTCTGCCACATGTCTGTTCAGCGAGTTCAGTCAGGCCTGGTGCGTCGCCTGAGGCCGGACGCCAGCTGCTCCGCTCCAACCTCCTCAATGTTCCTCTCATACGAGTCCTCTAGCGAAGGCATGAGCTCAGAGCCCTCCAATCCTTCCTCCTCATCCTCCTCCTCCTCCTCTTCTTCTTTATTATCCTCCTCCTCCTCCTCCTCCTCCTCCTCCTCCTCCTCCTCCTCCTCCTCCTCCTCCTCCACATTCCCATCTTCCTCTTCCTCCTCTGGCACAAGCTCCTTCATCTCTTCTCCTTCTGTTGCGGCTTCATCTTCCGCTCCCGAGCTCTTCTGGTAGACGCTCTCGGCCTTGGCTGTCCCCGGTGAGGTCTGCTCGTCCGCCAGAGAAGCTGCCGCGGCCGAGGCGCCGAGCGACTCGATGAGGTCGTCCAGGTTGCGCTCGCAGGTTGCCTCTGAAAAGACAAGCGATGCAACAGTGAAGATACAGTAAAGCTTGAAAGAGGAGCCGGACACAAACTAATTAAAAAGGGACGGATCGGTTGTATGAGGTTCCTCTCCAAGGTCAGGGTATTACTCTACAGTAGACAGAGGCTCTTTATCAATACCAATTGTGTACTTAACCCTGCGCTCAGTCAAACTGGTTTAACATCACCTGTGAACAAATAACAACCTCTGAGACCAAAGACTGCTCGTTAGAGCCTCCCAAACAAAATGATACCTCAAGTTCTGCCGAGATGAGGCGGTTCTCGACGGGGTGCCATGAGCGCTGACGAGGCTTACTGCCTATTTTAAATTACGCTTATTCAAAATATAGCTTTGTCTGATGTTTCCATTGCATCTGCTTTGCACGTGCAGTCAGTCATCAGACACGGCTGCAGGGTTGTGTTCTGGTCCTTTTGCAAATTAGACTGCCAGCAAGTCAAATCAGATGCAAATTTTTTATTTATATATATATATATAAAAAAAAGTGTCTCAATGTGGCTGCTCAACTTCAATTTCAAATGTGTGGTTTGTCACTAACCCGGCGTATGTTCTAGATCTTTTTATCTAGCCTGCGGTTCTTCATTGGGGAAAAGGAAGTGCCCTCAGTGAGCACACTGCGTGTACGCATGCTAACATTGGAGGCGTGAGATCTGAGCCAACAGATAACAGTAGTTCCTGAGAAAACAGTCAAGAGGCAGCCGGTCAGCCCACCGTTAACGGGAGGACAGTCCATTCCCCTCTTCTTCATCAGGAACCGGATGGTCTGGAGTTGAGACATGATCTCGTTCTTTTGCTCCTGGGCCACCGACTTCACGCTGAAGAGAGAGGAGGAGAAGAAGAAGAAGTAGTGAAAACACATTCATCTCAGAGGAGCTCCTCTGAGCACGCGGTCAAACGCTCCCCTTTAAGTGGAGGAGAAAAGACTCTGGAATAACTATGATGCTATTCATGGGGCGCCTGTGGAGAGGGTCGGGGGTTTTGAAGTCCTGGATAGATAGATATCTATTGTTTTTTAACCAGTGCTTTACACCTGCTGAAAGAAGAAATGGACTCATGTACACAAGGCGTGGCGGACACCACAGTGCAGGAAAGCGAGCACCGACCCCCACTCACCAGTTAGTGAGCGGGTCCAGCTGCGTGAGGATGGAGTTGAGCATCCTCTCCGTCTGCGCCAGCCTTTGTTCCAGCTCGTTCAACTGGCTCTCTGCACGCAGAACACACACACGGGACAGCAGAAATCCAATATTACATATCTGAATTGCTCACGGTAACCAAATGTATATTTGCATATGTATGGTTTCAGCTGCAGTCAAACAGAAGCCCCAGCTCACGCGATACACACACACACACCTGCTTCCACGGACTTTTTGGCTCCCTTGGTAAATTTGTCCTTCTGTGCCTCGTCGTCTGCGGACTTCATCTGAGAGTCGAAAAGAAGAACGACGCGATGTGCATTTTGCCCCTTTTCCAAGAGTTTAAAATGATCTCAGCGTTCGCGCCTTTTTACTTTACCTTCAAAAACTTGTAGGCCGCAAACACGCCCACCCCGACGGCGTAGAGCGGCATCAGCGTGAACACGTAGCCCTTGTTGCTGTTGGTCTTGTACTTGTCGCTCTTCATCTCTTGCTCCATCAGCTTCTTCATCTGCTGCATGTTCTCGGCGGTCTGAGACGAGCCGGGCTCGTTCGGGTTGACGGGCTGACCCCTCGCCGCGCCCGGGCCCGCTGCTACAAACACAACAATGACTGCTGTTATTTTCTCATAATAGTCTTGACGCAATTAGCAATAGAACATCTGGTAATGTAATGCTTCCCCCGTGACGTCTTTGACCTGCAGTAGCACTATGGAGCGGTCTTTCTATAAGTGGGTAGACTGCATAAACGAGGTGGACGTAGTCACTGGGATGTCACCCACTGGTTGGTGGACACCGGGAGCCTCCAAGTTCTGCATTTTGCCATGTTGTTTTTTTTGCAACCAGAACTTAGTGACATGAGGGTGGAGCTCGGTACAACCAAAACAAGAATACATTTTTAGGGACTCAAAATGTCACAAATAACACTGTAACAGTGTGTGACGCCGTAGTTCCTTGTTGCTGAGAAAAACACAACTACCGACTACCACAGTGTTTTTCTCTTAACACTATAAAGACACCCCAGCTCTACTATACTTTAAGTAATTGTGCTGCGTTACACCTTAAAGAGACAGACACAGACTCCGCTGCCCTGCGTCACTTGCGCTGTGTTTAACGGTGCGCTGCGCCTTTAATAGATGCTCTTTAATGGCGCTGAACATACGCGCAAAAACGCACGTCGATGTGTGGCACACGCCGTAAGCTGTGCACGCGAGTCTTGTGTTCTGGACGTGTTAGTCCACGCGACAGCTGGTGCAAAGCGGGGAGGCACACTAAAAATGTCACGCACAGGCACCCGTACCGCCGTGTGTCCGCTCCACTCTGCGACAAAAGTAGCGTTCCTACCTTTTTTGGCGTAACGGGGGTCGAACCTCGTCTCCTTCGCACCAGTCCCGCCGCCGACGCCGAACATCCTGGGCAGCACGACGAACGTGAACAGCACGCCCGTGAACGCCAGGGCGACTTGTTGTGATGTGGACAAAACCATCCTCTCGTGAGCGCAGCAAAACAAACAAAAGAGAAACGGCACGAGACAGCCGGAGCAGCAGCAGCGCGAGCACACAGCGCAACAAAGTGACACCTGAGTGTCGGCTGCTATGCACGAAACAGCTGTGCTCGGAGGCTCTGCAATAACACAACCAAGGACTTCCGGGAGAGGCCTTTTCAAAATAAATGTGTGCACAAAAAAAAGATAATATATAGATGTATACTTTATTTATCCCCGAGGCGAAATTCGTTTGTCACAGTAGCAAGCAACTTACATATGAGACACACAAAATAAAAAATAAAAATATCACAAAAAATGTAATACAAAATATCACAAAAACATATCAGAAATGCAAAATACTCAATATATACAACAAAACAAAACAGTAAATGCTATGGAAGTTTAAAAGCAGTTTATTAACCGAGCTATTGACCACTTTAAACACTTGTATACAATAACTAAATAAATAGTGGTGAAGGCACTCTGTTTTAGTTGGATTATATCATTTGCTGTCCTCACACTGCATGCCCACTGATCTTTTACAGATTGTAAACACATGTATCTGGAAGTAATGCATGCGATGGCCTTAATACCTCGCTGCATGTGGCTGCTTTCTGTGTCGAAGTCCTCGCAGCACTTTTCCTTTTCTAAACCATTTAGGTTTGTCATGGCTGTCGACTTCTGTGTCCCTGGTTTGTGGAGATATGCATTGTGGAATTATACACAATATGAATCGGCATTGGAAGAGCTGGGATGTCTGTGTTTTTTTTGGGCTGGGAAATACTCAGGTTCATGTTTTGTTGGTATATAAACTGTGCTGAGAAAATAAAAAAGTGTGTACTGGGTGAATTGGAATAGTCACAGTATCGAATGTGTTATTTGTAGGGCCCTCATATGTTGCTCTTGCAATGGAACCTATTACCTTACCATCCAAAATCAAACATGTAATGATATTCTCAAATGTATCATATCGTCATTAGTTTTTAATGGGTGTGATGATTGCATACCATATTATGTGCACATTTAGAATAAATACTTTTTTTAGCTTTTATTTGGAATGAAATGTACCCACACTTCCGGCACAACGCCGTTGACGTCAGGCTCGTTCGAGATGAGCCAGTTCTGCGCAGAATCGATCGGCGGCGATCGGCGCGCAATGCATGCCGGTTAGATTTGTGTCCGACTTGATCCCGACTTGCTCTGACGTCATGCACACGTGGTCAACGATACTCGCGCGAGAGCAAGTCGGCCGTCGATTTTAGAAGCAGGCGCTGCAGTGGGTGCATCCCTGGGCTGCGGTCGAATAGTCCAATAATTACCTCCTAACGTCTAACCCTAAGCACTTTTCCTTAACCTCTGTGGAAAACGTCACGGGGTTAAGGAAAGATGGGAAGGAGACTTCATAAGGAGTTAGGAGAAGACAACCGCGGTGTTTGGCAAATCCGACTCCACTTTCACTAAGCGACGTAGTTATGACGCGACGGCTGGCGCATGTTTGTGACGTCACTGTCTGCAGCGGTGAAACTACAATGTTCCGAAGATGGACTACAAAAAGCACAGTTTAGATACTTCGTCCGTCTTCTTACAGTGTTGTGTCATAACGACATAAACAACCTGGTTCATAGTATTACTTTATTAACAAGGTTGGAATAGAAATGAACGAAGGAATATGAAAGTGAAACCAACGTATTTTTCACAGAGTACAAAGCTACTAAACTGTCTATTTGTTCAGTTTCAAACATGCTGATTTAAATACGTTATCACGCAAACGATGTGTGTCATATATGTGTGTCTCATATCCTGTTATGTTGTTATGGTTTATTTACATGCAGATTATAATCTGATCATAAAAATATGCAGACAACAGTTTATGAAACACCACACAACTCGTGTTGACTTGATATGTTTTATTGTAATGTGACAAAATAGTTGATTAAAAAGATGATAATCAGAAACATGATTCAGACTGAAGAGCTCGTCCAGTTTAACTCTTTCATTAAAGCTTCTGTAACTGAAGTCAAATAAAATAAAAGAGTGAGGCTGAAGCTGCAGTTCAACACCAGAGAGAATAACAAATACGTCAGTTTGATCACTTTACAGCAGTTTTCAGCAACGTAACGTTTTTAGTTTGCCAGCAGGTTTAACAGATTATTGAAAGTATTTCCAAGTTATGGCAACGGTTATTTACATGATCTGCGTTTGTCGGTCATGATCGTTTGTTCTCGTGAACGGCCGAATGATACGTCACTTTAAATGTTGCCGCCGCAAGGAATTGTGGGTCGACATTATCTCCTCTCCTTTCGCAAAGGAAGGTCCAGTGGTTCCTATGCTAAAGGAGCTAAGTTAGGAAGCATTGAAGCTCCTTTCCTTTGCGTTTGGACAATTCGACCGGCACTTATCATGGCGACCACTGAGGTACTTCCGGGTCATTTCACTCAGTTAGGAAGGTTCCTAACCAAAATGGACTATTCAACTGCAGCCCTCGCTCCTCGCTCCTCGATTGAACCGGAAGTGGTTCTGCGTCGCAGAACCACTTCCGGCTGGAGCCTGCTTTCAACCAGCCTGAACAGTAAGGCTGTTTCTCAATACCCAAGTACACAAGTACGGACTTGTGAACTTCTGAAGTCTGAACTTGGAGTCTGGACTTCAAGTCCAGACTCCAAGTCCAGACTTCAGAAGTACGGTGAATTGGAACGGAAGCTTACTTGATGACGTCATCACGTTGCCAGCTCTTTCTTCACGCACGTATATTTAAAGAGCCAGTGGCGGGAAAAGGTATAGAAGATTGCTGTGGATACAACGTTATATTAGATATAATCAGTGGTGTATAGTAACGAAGTAGAAATACTTCGTTACTGTACTTAAGTAGTTTTTGGGGATATCTGTACTCTACTTTACTATTTATATTTCTGTTTACTTTTACTTTTACTTCACTACATTTTGCAAAGAAAACTGATACTTTTACTCCGATACATTTCTCCTGAAACCTTCGTTACTCGCTACAAAATCAAATCTATCTTTAGAAAAAACAAAAACATCGGGGACTGTGGTGGAACACAGACTCCACCAAGCAGGTTTTGCGAATCACAATGTTTTGCATTTTCCCTCTACATCCTCTAGTCCAGCGCTCCCAAACCTTTATGCGTCACGGACCGGTTACGTGAAGACAATATTTTCACAGACCGGGTCCGACCTCGGAAAGACGGGAGACAACGACACCCGACGTGTGTTCGTTATGTCCAGTCTACTGACTCTACTGCTAACTAAACCTTTAGTCCAGTCTACTGCTTAACTTATAACCCGCTGCACAAAGACAGGATGTTGGAATGGAAGCAGGTTTTCATGCTTTTTTGGCGATCTCAGGATACTCTGCCTTGGTTTCCAGATCACCGACAGAGTTGTAACAGACTTACGTTTCATTTTTAGAGTAACGTAACATCTTGACATGTGTCAAGAGATTCCGTCTGAGGTTACCACAGACGGATGTATGCGGCCATTTTTCACAATAAAACATCTTTCCGGCCTTGATTTTTATTTATTTAATTGAAATGTTTCATTCATTCTTTCTGTGGCCCGGTACCAAGAGACCCACAGACCGGTACCAAGAGACCCACAGACCGGTACCAAGAGACCCACAGACCGGTACCAAGACACCCACGGCGGGCGGAATGAGCATACTTATAACCACACTGTTACAACTCCTTAGTGTCATATTGTTTTTTGGAGAATTATGATGATAAGTTCATAGTAGATGCAAAAGTATACTTAGGTACAATATATTATGTTGAACATAATATATATGGATGGATCCCAGCCAACCCAGTTATTGTATCAACACAACTCCTGGTCCTTGGTCACGGTGACCACAGCACTTAAAAGAATAAACTTCATAATTCTCAAAATTCTGACCCTTTGCTTTTTTATTAAAAGCATGTACTTGTACTTTTACTTTCAATACTTAAGTACATTTTATATCAGAAAAATACTTTTGATACTTAAGTACAGAAAATATCAGATACTTTAAGACTTTTACTCAAGTAGTATTTTAATAGGTGACTTTTACTTTTACTGGAGTAATTTTCCAGTAAGGTATCTTTACTTTTACTCAAGTACGGCTTTTGGGTACTTTATACACCACTGGATATAATATATATTAGATATTAATTTATTTGATGTAATATATATTAGATATGTCGTTATGATAAAGCTGCTTCTGATTATTATATATATATATTATATATATATATTATATATATAATTATAGATATATTATATAATATTACACATCTATATATTACAGATATATTATATATATAATATATATATATTAATATATTATATATAATGCCGTTATAATAAAGCTGCTTCTGATTATTATATATATATAGATATATAGATATATAGATATATTATTATAGATATATTACACATCTATATATTATAGATATATTATATATAATAGTAATGGATCAGACCCGGAGGATTGCGGTTGCGGTCGGCCATCTCTATCAAGAAGCCGAAGAGGAGGCGAATCCTTCAAAGAAGAGCCGTGATGCAGCGGAGGGAGAGGAGACGTGCCTTAACAGCATCTTTATTGCTTTGTAAGTCCGTCTTAACTTTGTTTTAACCAGGCTACCCATTTTTACACTGTCTTTGGGACAGTTTACTTCGTACACCCAAAGAAATAATGTGGTTTAATAGTGTATAACACTTAGATTTAATGTTTTAGGGACTTGATCATTTAGTTTAATGTAGTTTCTGCTGCTGTTGTACTCTACTGGTTATACTGGGAGGTGTGTCTAATATATATTCTTTCATATTGGATGAAGGAAATACCTCAAAAACTAGATTACATAGAAAATACCTTTACATTAGAACACTGCTCATGTAAACATTTATTGCATGGCTGTTGCAATATAAATATATAATCTATCGAGGCCTAATAAGATGGCAGGCAGAGGAGGTTTGATACAGTAACATTATAAAAGTATTTAAATATTACATCCATTAGGCTATATTTCACATACACACCTACCATGTGTCTTCTTGGTCCGCAAACATCAAGAGGTTGATCATCAGTGCAGTCAGATACACAAACACCACTACACATTAAACTAAGGTACCTGAACCTCATCTGTGTCTCGTACATTAGTCATTAACCAGGACAGACACAACAGTGTTCATGTCTACGATCCAGAGATCATGGAGGCTGCAGTGACTTCTGCACTCTGGTGAGATAGGTGTTTTACACTGCCTGTCGACCAGTAACATACATAGAAACCTTCTCCAGCATAAGCAAGCACACGTCAGATATTAATACTGGTAGACTTCAACAATTCATATTTAGAAATCATTATTTATTATTATTAAATAGTCAAAACACAAATACATATACTACATACATTAATGTTACAACAATGTTTCAAAATAATATCCTGTTTTTTAACAGGACCAAAGTCCTGTTCAGCGATATGCGCAACTGAAGGACCATGTCCCGATTCTTTCTGTGTTCTGGTCTGAAGCTGACCTGAGACCAGCCTTCAGGCTCTCCAGGAACAGGATCAACATGGTCTGAAGCTGACCTGAGACCAGCCTTCAGGCTCTCCAGGAACAGGATCAACATGGTCTGAAGCTGACCTGAGACCAGCCTTCAGGCTCTCCAGGAACAGGATCAACATGGTCTGAAGCTGACCTGAGACCAGCCTTCAGGCTCTCCAGGAACAGGATCAACATACTGGTCTGAAGCTGACCTGAGACCAGCCTTCAGGCTCTCCAGGAACAGGATCAACATGGTCTGAAGCTGACCTGAGACCAGCCTTCAGGCTCTCCAGGAACAGGATCAACATGGTCTGAAGCTGACCTGAGACCAGCCTTCAGGCTCTCCAGGAACAGGATCAACATGGTCTGAAGCTGACCTGAGACCAGCCTTCAGGCTCTCCAGGAACAGGATCAACATGGTCTGAAGCTGACCTGAGACCAGCCTTCAGGCTCTCCAGGAACAGGATCAACATGGTCTGAAGCTGACCTGAGACCAGCCTTCAGGCTCTCCAGGAACAGGATCAACATACTGGTCCAGATGCTGCCCCGGCAAAACAACCATGGATGGAGCCATGAGCTTGAGCTGCTGGTGACGGTGTGCTGGCTGCTTGTGGAGCCTCCTACAGGGTCACCTCAGACATCTCTGCCATGCCACCGTGTGCAGGACCGTCCACAACGTGGTGGAGGAAATGATGACGATCCTCCATAGAGTTGTGCATTTCCCCAAAGCAGAGGAGATGGAGGAGGTGGGGCCTTGCCGGCCATGAGGCGCTCCGCTGTGCTGCCGGTGCCATTGATGGGTGTCACATCCGGATTCTTCCTCCTGCAGAGCACATGAGGGCATTATAGATATATATTTATTAATTATATAAACAGAAAACGGAACGGGATCAGAGGAAGGCTTGCTGCCCAGAAGGACTGCCTCATGTCTGGGTCAACATGACTACTTGTAGATACTAAACCTCCCCAGATGAAGTTATGTCCACTGGAAGAACATAGTTCTTTTGCAATGTTCTTCTTCTTGTTCTGTATAATTGAAATGTAACTGCCTGACTGTAAATAACTATCTGTAAACAACAGGACTTTGTAATTGTTTGTTGTTGTAAATATACACAATTGCTTGAATATCCTGGGTTGAAAATCAAACAATACATTTATTTACAAGCTTCTCATTCTATATGGGCCCAGGTTTCCTCAGATGTCCCTTCATTAAAATTGTAGGTTATAATGCACATTGATAGAGCATAATCAGTCTGCACAATATGGATAGAGAGGAGCTAACAAGTCGGTCAGAAGTTAAAAGACAGGGCTCTAGGTCAACGTTAAAGTTAAATTAAAATGTAATTGTAATAATAAAACGGATTTAACGTTACCTGTAAACAAACAATAGACTATTGAGACCAAAAGATTGTTCGTTAGATTCAACCAAACCGAATTATAGCTCATGTTTAACCGTTCAACGGAGACGTCAATACCACCGGCAAATTTCAAAAAGACTTCCCGACATCAGGCTGTTCTAGCCGGGCCCCGTGACGCTGAGCCCCGGTGCTGGTTTACTGACGGTCCCGCTAGCGGCTCCGACATCGCCGGAGCAAATTTTTAAATCGGCTGAATCTCGACAAACCGAAGACCAATTTGATTCTTAAACAACTAACTTATCGCCTAAAAACATCCTAAAATTACTTTGTGTGACTTAACAGCAGTAGTATTTAGAAAGTTTCAACTTACAGTTGTGTTGTCTCCGCCGCCATTTCTTCTGTTTGCTGGAGTGAAATGCATTCTGGGATATTTGGCCGTCCAAAGTACACACAAGTCACCGATGCAGGCTCGGTAAAATGGGAGGAGCGAGCCACATCCGGGCATTTTCACCGTGCTTGGCTCGATGCGAACTTTGAATTGGAACAGTACTTGGGCTCGGACTGATGACGTTTCAGAAGTTCACGAGTTCACAAGTACAGAGAAGTACACATATTGAGAAACGGCCATATTGAGAAACGGCCTAAATCACATGGTACCTTATTGCTTAAATATAAGATACTTATATATTCATAGTAACTTACTTGCGCCACCTACTGGCCGAACTAAATCTACCAAACTGCATCCGATTTACGTGCAATTGAAATCACCTGGTGTACACAGAAACATGATGCACAGTATATGTTCACATTGTCGTAGCGCCACCTACTGGCCAAAGGAAATCAGCCAAACAGCATCGGATTTAAATAAAAATGACAGCGCCCAATTGCATTCTGGGTAGCGCTCGCGAACAAAACAAAACAGGAAGAGACAGACCGAAAGACACGTCACACAAACAGTTGTTCGCCGCCCAACGCTGATGCCGTGTTCACACCGGACGCGGCGCGAATTATCGCGCCGCGTTCACCGCGGAACTTTAGCCGCGCGAGTGAAACGAGGGTGTTCACACCAAACTCGAAACATCGCGCCGCGAAAGGGGCGTGGCTTATCTCAGTCACTTGTCTCTGTGAAAGGAGCTTTCATTTCCGCTATCGACCATGGAATAAATAACCACTAGTTTTGCTTTATACTTGTTGTGGAAGTTCCAAACATGTCGGAACATGAAACGCCCTCGTGTTTGGGTTCATAACACCATCCGTAGCCGCACACAGCTCGGTGAATTTCTCCGACTCCTCCAGGAAATGCGTCTGGCTTCTCCGTAAAACGGATACCGATTCTGTCACCCACCATGGAATTAACCACTAGTTCTGCTCTACACTTGTTGTGTAAACTCCACATGTGTCGGAACATCAAACTCCATGGTGTCTGGGTTCATAATATTATCCGTAGTCCCACAACAGCGTCTGAATGACGGCCGCTGCCAGCGCTGGTTCAGGCGGAGCAGCAGCAGTTTCATGCGGGACCGGCAAGACGGCGGTGATGATGGGCGGAGCTTCTCAACGCTGATTCTCAACGCTGATTGGCTGCCGCAACTTTGCGTCACGCGAATTCTCCGCTGGAGTTGGGAGAATTGAACTCACGCGAATTCGCGCCGCGTCCTTCGCTCTGTTCGCCCCTCGTCAAACGCTCTGTTCGCGCCGCCTCAAACGCGTCTATCGCGCCGCCCGGCGAAAAAATCGCGCCGCGTCCGGTGTGAACACGGCATAATGCCGTGTTCACACCGGACGCGGCGCGAATTTGCGGCGCGACCAGATTACATGCAAAGTCAATCCACAGACGCGCCGCCCCGCGAATCGGCGATTTTTCCGCGGGGCGCCGCGATAGACGCGTTTGAGGCGGCGCGAACAGAGCGTTTGACGAGGGGCGAACAGAGCGAAGGACGCGGCGCGAATTCGCGTGAGTTCAATTCTCCCAACTCCAGCGGAGAATTCGCGTGACGCAAAGTTGCGGCAGCCAATCAGCGTTGAGAATCAGCGTTGAGAAGCTCCGCCCGTCATCACCGCCGTCTTGCCGGTCCCGAATGAAACTGCTGCTGCTTCGCCTGAACCAGCGCTGGCAGCGGCCGTCATTCAGACACTGTTGTGGGACTACGGATAATATTATGAACCCAGACACCATGGAGTTTGATGTTCCGACACATGTGGAGTTTACACAACAAGTATAAAGCAGAACTAGTGGTTAATTCCATGGTGGATGGCAGAATCGGTATCCGTTTTACGGAGAAGCCAGACGCAGTTCTTGGAGGAGTCGGAGAAATTCACCGAGCTGTGTGCGGCTACGGATGGTGTTATGAACCCAAACACGAGGGCGTTTCATGTTCCGATATGTTTGGAACTTCCACAACAAGTATAAAGCAAAACTAGTGGTTATTTATTCCATGGTCGATAGCGGAAATGAAAGCTCCTTTCACAGAGACAAGTGACTGAGATAAGCCACGCCCCTTTCGCGGTGCGATGTTTCGAGTTTGGTGTGAACACCCTCGTTTCACTCGCGCGGCTAAACTTCCGCGGTGAACACGGCATAAGACAGTCTTTCCCAGCATTCATTTTGCCCGTGTAACTTAGAACTTTGACGGAAGCCAGTGACGCTGAAAGGTAAGTAGCTCTACTGCGCTGCCAGGATTAAACTGTAAAAAAATAATTGCTGTTCCCTGCTCTTGTTGAGAGCAGGGTTACCTGTTTGGCCGGTTACCTGCGGGGCAAGTCGGTGAACCGCCGGCTACGGGAGCGAGGACCTGCTCACAGCTGCTCGTGGCTGCTCGCAGCTTTAATTTTATGTGTAGTTGTAATACTTAACGCTTGATTGTTGATTATTCGTCTCATGTTTGATCTAAAAACATATTTTGTGTGGTTGTTAATAGAAAATCGTATTTATACAACACATATCTAAACCAGTAGTAATGTATTTCACAGGCAGACATAAAAAGACCAAAGGATGCAGCTACACATACATTTCTACATAAATATATATTTACAAACACATATGAATAAATCCAAACGTGATCTGTAAACTACAAGTAGACAAAAGTTCGGAACTAACAGGAAGTCATTTTTTCTGTGACTTCCTGTGTGTACTATGAAGGCAGCCTAAAACTGTCCAACTTGATCGCAGTTTTTTGACTCCGCCCCTTGCTGCGGCCGCCTGCTCTCGTCTGGATTCCAGGCGAGGCGCAGCACTAACGAACGAGCCTGTCTTCGGCCGTTTCTCAATCAGCGTTCTTCTCTGTACTTGTGTTCTCGTGGACTCGTGAAACGTCATCAGTCGCGGCCCAAGTACTGTTCCAATTCAAAAGTCCGCTTCTCGCCAAGCACGGTGAAAATGCCCGGATGTGACTTGATCCTCCCATTTTACCGGGGATGCATCAGAGAGACTTGAGAGAGCCAATATCCCAGAATGCATTTCGGACCAGCAAACGGGGAACAATGGCGGATGAGAAAACTCACAACTGAAAGTTGACATTCTATAAATACTACCGTTGTTGAGTCACAAAATATAATTTTAGGACGTTTTCAGGCGAGAAGTTATTTATTTAAGGATCAAATCTGTGGTCGGTTTGTCCAGACTCATCTTATTTAAAAAGATACGCCGACGGGTTGAGGTCCTGCTGAGGGACCGTGATTCCCGTCATTACCGGGCCGTCAGCGCTGTGCTGCCCGCCGACAGCAGCTTGATCTCGGCTGGACTTTTTGAAATGATCCGCTGGCTCCGATGTCTCCGTATCGATTAAACATAAGATATAAATCGACTTTGAGGATCTAACAAGCAATCTGTATTATTTATTCAGTCACATTAAATCAGTTTGACTGAGGGGAAGGTTATGATTTATAACTTAAGATTTCAATTGAACTTTTACTTTGAACTACAGTCTTATTACTTTTGACCGAATTGTTTGCAATTATATAAGTATCTATATAAATATATAAGTGTATATATATATATATATATATATATAACATTTATAAACATTATATATACAATTATGTGTATCTATATCAGTATATAAAATACATATTTATGAACACAATATATATATATATATATATATATATATATATATATATATATATATACACACACAAGGATATGTGTATATATATAATATATATTTATAAACACAATAATATATATGTACATACAATGATATGTGTATCTGTGTGTGTATATGTATGTGTATATACAGGACTGTCTCAGAAAATTAGAATATTGTGATAAAGTTCTTTATTTTCTGTAATGCAATAAAAAAAACCAAAATGTCATGCATTCTGGATTCATTACAAATCAACTGAAATATTGCAAGCCTTTTATTCTATTAATATTGCTGATTATGGCTTACAGCTTAAGAAAACTCAAATATCCTATCTCTAAATATTAGAATATTTCCTCAGACCAAGTAAAAAAAAAGATTGATAACAGCTAAACAAAATCAAACATTAGAAAATGTCCATTAATGCACTCAGTACTTGGTTGGGAATCCTTTTGCACGGATTACAGCATCAATGCGGCGTGGCATGGAGGCAATCAGCCTGTGGCATTGCTGAGGTGTTATGGATGCCCAGGATGCTTCAATAGCGGCCTTTAGCTCATTTGCATTGTTGGGTCTGGTGTCTTTCAGCTTCCTCTTCACAATACCCCACAAATTCTCTATGGGGTTCAGGTCAGGGGAATTGGCAGGCCAATCGAGGACAGTAATGCCATGGGTAGTACACCAGTTACTGGTGGTTCTGGCACTGTGGGCAGGTGCCAGATCATGCTGGAAAATGAAATCCTCATCTCCATAGAGCTTTTCAGCAGACGGAAGCATGTAGTGCTCTAAAATCTCTTGGTACACAGCTGCATTTACTCTGGACTTGATGAAACACAGTGGACCAACACCAGCAGCTGACATGGCTCCCCAAACCATCACTGACTGTGGGAACTTCACACTGGATTTCAAGCAACTTGGATTTTGCTCCTCTCCAGCCTTTCTCCAGACTCTGGCGCCTTGACTTCCAAATGAAATACAACACTTGCTTTCGTCTGAAAAGAGGACTTTGGACCACTCTGCAACTGTCCGGTGCTTCTTTTCCATAGCCCAAGTCAGACGCTTCTTCCGTTGTCTTGAGTTCAGAAGTGGCTTGACCATGGGAATACGGCAGTAAATGCAGCTGTGTACCAAGAGATTTTAGAGCACTACATGCTTCCGTCTGCTGAAAAGCTCTATGGAGATGAGGATTTCATTTTCCAGCATGATCTGGCACCTGCCCACAGTGCCAGAACCACCAGTAACTGGTGTACTGCCCATGGCATTACTGTCCTCGATTGGCCTGCCAATTCCCCTGACCTGAACCCCATAGAGAATTTGTGGGGTATTGTGAAGAGGAAGCTGAAAGACACCAGACCCAACAATGCAAATGAGCTAAAGGCCGCTATTGAAGCATCCTGGGCATCCATAACACCTCAGCAATGCCACAGGCTGATTGCCTCCATGCCACGCCGCATTGATGCTGTAATCCGTGCAAAAGGATTCCCAACCAAGTACTGAGTGCATTAATGGACATTTTCTAATGTTTGATTTCGTTTTGCTGTTATCAATCTTTTTTTTTACTTGGTCTGAGGAAATATTCTAATATTTAGAGATAGGATATTTGAGTTTTCTTAAGCTGTAAGCCATAATCAGCAATATTAATAGAATAAAAGGCTTGCAATATTTCAGTTGATTTGTAATGAATCCAGAATGCATGACATTTTTGTTTTTTTTATTGCATTACAGAAAATAAAGAACTTTATCACAATATTCTAATTTTCTGAGACAGTCCTGTATATATATATATATATATATATATAAACCAGTGCAAAAAAAGCAGGGTTGTCATATTTTGTTTGACTGTAAAAATACTTTACAGTGAAGAATCACAGTAACTCATGACAATGACAGCTGAGGTGGTGACGTCATCAAGTCAGCTGCTGTTCCAATTGCAGAAAGACCGTCCTGTGTCCTCCCGTCCTTGAGAGTCTGGACTCCCAAGTCCAAACTCCAAAAGTTCACAAGTCTGGACTTAGCGTACTTGGTATTGAGAAACGGCCTTCTTCTTCTTCTTCTTCTTCTTCTTCTTCTTCTTCTTCTTCTTCTTCTTCTTCTTCTTCTTCTTCTTCTTCTTCTTCTTCTTCTTCTTCTTCTTCTTCTTCTTCTTCTTCTTCTTCTTCTTCTTCTTCTTCTTCTTCTTCTTCTTCTTCTTCTTCTTCTTCTT